>CM032455.1:33577432-33591491 GCA_019049505.1 Pachyrhynchus sulphureomaculatus
GCCGGTGGAATAATCGGTCCATATTTCTTCAAAACAGAGGCCGGCCGGAATGTTACTGTGAATGGTGACCGTTATCGCGCCATGATAACAGACTATTTGATGCCAGAAATTGAAGCCCGTGGTCTCGACGAAATTTGGTTCAACAAGATGGCGCCACTTGCCATACAGCCCGTGAAACCATGGCTTTACTGCGAGAAGCAATTCGACGAACAGATCATTTCACACTTTGGACCAGTGAAATGGCCGGCTAGATCATGTGACATCACACCTCTTGACTTTTTCCTTTGGGGCTATGTAAAAGTCCAAAGTCTACATGGATAAGCCAGCTACAATTGACTGAGGCCAATATTACTCGAGTCATTGGCCAAATACCACTCGAAATACTCACACGCGTCATTGAAAATTGGAACTTCAGAATGGACGTTGTTAACCGTAGTCGCGGACAATATTTGAAAGAAATTATCTTTAAGAAATAATTGTAAAGCATGGTTCTTTTATATGATAATAAAGATTATAAAATAAAATTGTTTCTATTCATTTTTTTTTATTTAAAAAAAAGTACCTCTAAATGAATCACCCTTTATATATATATATATATATATATATATATATATATATATATATATATATATATATATATATATATATATATATATATATCTGTACATTTTTCAATCTACCCTACCGAAAGGGAATGTTCCCTTGCTGCTAGAAATGTGACAGTTCAGCCGGTAACTAAAACAGGCAAGAAGACCTTGCCAAACAATTAGCGATAAGTCGCACTGCTTTCAATAATGTCGAAAGTTATGGAAAAGGTTATCAATCAGCATCTTCTAAAATATCTTGAAGGATTCAATATTATTAGCACCATCAGGAGACCTTCCTCGCGTTAATTTAGGAGCAAATATGTCTTGGCATGAACATGTTGCGTGAATAGCAAAGAGAGCTTCTCAAAAGGTGGGAATATTATTTCGAACTAGAAAGTTTTACATTCCACAACAACTATTAATTTCGTACAAAACTCAAATTCGACTAACGATGGAATACTGCTCCCATGTTTGGAGCTCTACTCCCAAACATACACTGCATTTGTTGGATTCTATTCATTAAGACAGTTATTCGCCTGACTGGAGACCCAGAACTAACCAGTAACCTTAATTCCTTGGCACATCGAAGAATGGTTGGCGACATGAGTGTATTCTACAAGTATTTTCATGGAAAGCGTTCGATGGATGTAGTCCGCTTAATTCCTCGCAAAGAAATGTATGCTAGGAATATCTTCGCACTGATACAACACATCCGTACAAGGTTCAGCTTATTTCTCCCCCTACAACGTTTTTCAAGCAGTCTTTTATGTGGAGAACCTCATCCCTTTGGAATGATTTGCCCAGAGCTGTATTTCCCACCGAATACAATTTACAGCGATTCAATAACGTGATTTAAGAACCGTAAAACGCGAAGAGAAGCGAAAGCCTCCGATTGTAGTTTTTTCACGAATATAAGATTTTTCTTTAGCAAAAAAAAGTAAAAAGTTTACAATTACAATTTCCTTAAAATCAATTTTAAATAGACAACAAAAATACTTTAACTTACCTCCATCTGAATTGATCCAAAGCTTTAAATTCCAACAACGGAGTCTGATATGTAACCAAAACTACCGGATGAGTCGCGAAGTTTCCAACTCTATATTTTTTTTTCATACGCCTGACATTTTCCATTCTATCGTTCGCAGAACCACAAATGGCTACCACAGGAACTTGTGGAGCGAATCTTTTAAACTCACTAAGCCAATTTGGTATAGTAGAGAGTGGAGCTACTATGAGGAAAGGGCCAGTGACTTCCTGTTCGAGCAGTACACATATTAGAGCTATAACTTGTATGGTTTTACCCAAACCCATTTCGTCTGCTAATATACCATTAGAAGCGTTGGCGTAAAGCATGTAGAGCCACGTGACTCCTAAAATTTTAAGAATTTTAATGATTATTACTCATATGTGTTAAAAATTGATAAAGTTATTTATCCAGCACTTGTCTTGCAAATACAAGTTGTAAAAAAAATACAGAATTTGCATTTATTAATCATTACTACCAACTATTAGAATTTTTTGTATAAGCGAATGATTACACAGCCCCACAAAAAAAAAAAGTGGGGTATACTTTTGATGCGATATATCAGATCCGTAGTATTTTTGCCCGCTGATCACGAATCTGACGTCAGAATATCGCCATCACATCTCAATTTTTTTCTAACCTCAAAAAAATAGGTAAAAATTAGTAAAAATTAAGAAAAATATACTCCTAAAAAATTGATTCAAGCTTTTTTTCATGAATCCAAAGATGTATTAATATGTATTCGGACACGCTAAGCTAATATTCATCGGTTGGATTAAGCCATACAGTTCTGTTTTCTTTCTAACCTCAATAAATCAGACAGATATAGTACTTCTCGAATGCGAAAAAACGAATTCAAATTAAAATTCAACCGATTCTTACCAAATTTGGTACACGGGGGTTTTTTGGGTTGCTGATCATGAATCTGAGGTCGGATTTGCAAAATTCAAAATGGCGGATCCAAGATGGCGGACAAAATTTTTGAAAACCAACCCATTCCTACCAAATTTGGTATACAGTTGGGGAATCCTCAAACCTGATACTCTTAAACCCTAAACCCTGAAACCTTAGACTCCCACACCCTGTAACCTCAAAAAATAGACCTCAATAACCCTGTAACTTTAAAAATGAGACCCAATAAACTCAAAACCAGGACTTTTAAACCATATACTCTCAAATAGTAGACCCTTAAGCCCTAGAATTGCGAAGGTTAGACCGTCGCCTAACTTTCCTTTTTTTGGCTGTATCTTGTTCTTTTTTCCACGAATGACCTATTCAAAGGCTTTCTGCCCAAACGCTTTTGAGGACTTGTTTCTCTTTTTAGCGACCAGCAATAGTCCGCTAGCATATAGTCATCCCATCGTCCTTGATACCGATTTTCTATGATTTTCAGATCTTGGTGAAAACGTTCCCCTTGCTCATCACTGTAGTCACCAAGATTATCTGGGAAATCATCGATGTGGGAGTCCAGGAAATGTAATTTTAGATTCATTAAGCAACCTAATGTTTGAAAATTTTTTACCATTTTCTCGACTATTTCTTTGTACTTAGGACTTTTATTATTTCCCAAAAAGTTTGTTGCGACTTCTTTAAAATTAAGCCAAGTAGCTTTTTCAACTTTATTCATTTTAGTAACAAATAATGAATCTTGAAACAATTTTCTTATTTGTGGCCCGTCAAATACGCCTGCCTTAATTTTAGCTTCAGAAAATTTCGGAAATTTTTTATGCAAATATTTGAAACATGGGCCGTTTGTATCTAATGCTCTCGTGAATTGCTTCATAAGTCCAAGCTTAATGTGAAGCGGGGGAATAAGAACTTTTCCTGGATCTACCAATGGTGGAAACAATACATTATTTTCACCAGGAGTGAACGATTCTCTTGTTGGCCAAATTTTTTTCTTATAATGACGTTCCCTGTCTCTGCTATTCCACATTTATAAGAGGGATAAAGTGTAAACCCTGACTGTTGGCCAAGCAATATTGTTACAATTTTCAGATCTCCACAATTTTTCCAGTTATGATCAGCATATTTTTATTTTTATCAAAAGCTGGTTCATTTTTTCATATTGCTCTTCCATAACTGTGGAATGAGCAATCGGAATGGGAGCGTAAACGTTGGTATTATGCAGCAAAACTGCCTTAATGCTCCGTTTAGAAGAATCAATGAACAGTCTCCATTCTTCAGGATCGTATGAGTTATTTTGAAATTCATCCATTAGACCTTTTACATCAGTACAATATGAAAGTGACAATTCCTCGTCCATTGTGAAATATTTTCGAAATTCTTCATCTCTGTTTCTATAATAAGAAATCGTAGCTTCTGGCTTAAGTAAATGTCTTTTCTTTAAAAAGGAAGCAAGATGCTCTGAACCATCTTTGGATAAGCCTAAATCTCTGACTAGATCACTAAGTTCTGACTGTGATACGAGTATTGGTTCTGGTTTACGGTTGTATGGTAGAAATTCTTTATCTGTGTCACTAGTATATGATAGGTTGTCACTAGAACATTCATTAGTAACAGTGTTTGAATCTTTTTCGACAGTTTCAATGTTTTCGGCATGAACTGATAATGTGAAATCATTTGTTTCCATAACATCAGCATCAAGTGGTTCAGGAGGCGGAATTAGTTTAGTTGGTCTTGTTACTGTCGAAACATCGTTATAAGTAATAGTGCTTTTATTTTTTTCGGTTATGTCTAGATACAACATTCATACAAAAGTAGCAATCATTTTCACTGTATGGTCTATTCCATATTGCTGGTCTGGAATATTTAATCGCCTTCTTATTGATGTACAACATTATTTTGCAAGAACTGCAAATAATGTGGGGAACCCAATCTGTATCCTGGTGCTGTATTTCAATGTTAAAACAATCCTTATATAAGGTTTTAATCTTATCCGTTATCGGTGACCCCATTTTACTCAATACGTGTTGACAGCAAATATAACAAAATGAATCACTGTTTTTATCGCACTTATGAAAAGTCCTTGTACCGTGAGACCGTTTTCTTGTAGCATTATACTCTACATGAGCCAAGTCACCCACACATGAAGAGCTACGGTCGCTGGATGACGACGGCTGCGGGCCCGCTTTCCCACCCTGACCAACCGCCGATACTGGGTCTCCAAGTCCCTGCATCGTAATTCTCTTTCTTCTACCTGCCATGACGGCATCTAAGCCGTTATTCAGGGACTCTGCCGGCTAGTGGAGTAACACCGTTGCCCACCGTCACCACGTGGAGGTGCCCTGGATGCAGGTAGAAGAATAAAATCGACCGATGAATTTTCTCGGCGTTCAAAATGGCGCGAAAACATCTGCCATCTTGAATTTGGCAAATCCAACCTCAGATTCGTGATCAGCGACCCAAAAAATCCCCGTGTACCAAATTTGGTAAGGATCGGTTGAATTTTAATTTTAATTAGTTTTTGCATTCGAGAAGCACTATATCTGTCTGATTTATTGAGGTTAGAAAGAAAACAGAACTGTATGGCTCAATCCAACCGATGAATATTAGCTTAGCGTGTCCGAATACATATTAATACATCTTTGGATTCATGAAAAAGCTTGAATCAATTTTTTAGGAGTATATTTTTCTTAATTTTTACTAATTTTTACCTATTTTTTGAGGTTAGAAAAAAATTGAGATGTGATGGCGATATTCTGATGTCAGATTCGTGATCAGCGGGCAAAAATACTACGGATCTGATATATCGCATCAAAAGTATACCCACTTTTTTTTTGTGGGGCTGTGTTATATTTAAAATTAGCTGTTCTTTCTAATCAAAGACAAGATCATAGAATATAGTATTGATTTTTTGAAGTCACGTGTAATCACACCAAATTTCAGATGATTTGAATCCGAGAGGAGTTGAGTTTCGGATCGCAATTGTGTACACGTGAATCGAACACCCGGCAATAGTCAACCTCGTTCAACGAGCATTATTACGGTAGTGTTTCGATCTATTTAATTATTTTGTCAATTGCAAACGACAGGGACTAGAAATAAAGCAGAGTGTAGTGTTAGATTAAGACAATAAGTAAAAAAAATTGGAGATTTATGAGAATAATTTTGTGAAATTGTATGAAGCTAACGAAACAATAAGCGACGACCTTGACCATTTTGCTGTTTACGATGATAAGAAATATAAACAACAAAAAAAAAAAAGAAAAAAATTTTTTTTCTTTTTCTCCAATGTTTGAAAATGGAATATACGAGGAACACATGTAAAGTTTTTATAACAGAAAGAACAATGGATAGCGATGATTATACCTCAGAAGACTCGAAAAGAGGAAGAGTCGAAGAATAAGAGGAGCCAATGCGATTATTCAAGAAGAGTAAAAAGCTGATAAGAACACCACAGAGAGAGAAAAACGAAAGAGTAGACAAGATAGACAATTTGATAGAAATGATCAGAGAGCTAATGTCAGATATAAAGTATATGAAACAAGATCAGAAGAGATACCAACAAGAGTTGAAGGAACTAAGAAAGGAGAATGAATATTCAAAAAGGAAAATAAGATAATTAAAGAAAACATGAGAAGTATGGATTTGAAGATGAGTAGACTGGAAAAAGACAACGTAAGGAAAAATATTGTAATATCGGGAATGAGTTCTGAAGCGAATAGCCAACCAGATCTGAAAATGGGTGTAGAACTTTTTATGGAGAGGAGTATGGATACAAAAGTACAGATTAAAGATGTGATAAAGATGGGAGCGACCATATACAAGATAGAAGTTGGAAACACGGGAGATAAGGAAGCTGTAATGAAAAATAAAAACACACTGAGAAACCTAATTGAGAGAGTTTATATAAACAATGATTTAACAAAAGATGAACGCGAAATTCAAAAGAAATTGAAGCATATAGCAGAGAACGAGAGAAAGAATGGAAAAAGGGTGAAAATAGGATATCAAAAAAATCGTAATCGAAGGAAGAGAATATAAATGGGACACTGAGGAAGAAAAACTGAAAGAACAAACAACGAATACTACGACCATCAAGTCAAAAAACTGAGAAAAAGGAGAGAGATAGGTAGATTGACGACGACCCTGGCAAACATAAAGGATACGGAAGAGAGGACTAGTAAAATGAATACAAATAAGAAGATAATCAAAGAAATAGGTAGGAAGAAATAAATGGGAAATAATTATCGAGTTTTTAGATTGAGGACACGGAATAATAGGGGTATAAACGGAAAAGAGAATGAACTAACAGAAGAACAACAAATGCACTATGTAGGAATCACTGAAACAGAGAGGAAAGGAAATGGATGCAAAAAAAATAGAAGGAAAAGCATACAAAAATCAATATAGAAACATAATACCGGAACAAGATACAAAACTCATACAGAGCAAACTAATACAGAAGAAACAAAAGAGGCAATCGGAAATTTAAACAGGATGGAAGGATATAGAAGGAAATATGGAAAAGACAGATATAGAATAACTCAACTCCACAGGCCTTACACTCCTAACACGGGGTTGAAAGGCATAAGGATTAACATAACAATTGAATCCGAGAACTCAGAAAACGATGTGTAATATAAAATGTACGGAGAAACTCTTTTGGAGTTCTATTTCAATCCCTTTAAGCCCTTACGTGTTTAACAAATAATTGACTTCAATAAAAATAACCGGTTATGTGCAAGTCGGACTTGCACAATTATTGTTCCGTATGGTGATTGATTTTAAAATAAAAAATTTTTGTGACAGATGTATAAAATGATCAATGACTTCATAAAAACAAATCCCAAATGAGTTTTCAACAAAGTTTTTTTTCCGATCTTTACTCAAAACTAATGACCTTGAAATTTTTTTTATATACCAGATAAATTATTATAGTAATGCACTCGTGATAATTTTCGTTCAATCTAGACGCTACGGAGAATATTCCAGAATTTTTTCAAAATTTTTTGATCAGTACTTTTCGAGATAAGGGGAGGACAGCGATTTTTCGCGATTATTTAAATATAATACATACAAAGAAAAGTGTGCGCAAGTATTACATTATATATATTCTTGAACTAGTGTTTTTACAAACTCTCATTTGACATCCCACTCAATGACCTGGTAAAATTTTTTTTTTCACTTCTGATTTCACTCCCCAAAAACTAACCCTGGCTACTGGGAGACTGGCTACAGGAGCATTCCGAACGTCACCCATAGCAAGTTTACAATGTATAACATCAATTCCTCCGCTCTACCTAGACAGGCAATTCTCCCTGATGAAATTTTACGCATCCTCACTCTAGAAATCCCATACAAAAAATACAATTAACTTCTCAAATTCTCATCGCCCCAACTTGATAGTACCCAAAGATTCAATCCACTACAGAATAAACAAATTCATGTTACTGCATAACCCCTCTCGACCAAAATTTGATTACCCTCTCTGGAAAAACTTCCCACCTTGGATCTCCCCAACCCCAAAGGTAGACTTTCATCTCCATTCCAACAATATAAACGATAATAACCCAACAAAAACTAAGTCAGCATTTCTTGAAAGAATCTATTCTAAATACCCTGATCACTCCATAATATTCACCGATGGCTCTAAATCAGATCAGGGAGTGGGTGCAGGTTACGTCCATGACAGAATCAATAAATGCTTTAAACAACACCCATTACAATCTTCACAGCAGAATTACTTGCCATCAAGGAAGCTCTCAAGTCTTCAATTACCTCAACCCAAGGGACAAAAAAATTTCTCATAGCTTCTGATTCCTTGAGTTCGCTGAAATACTGTAACATTCATTTTTTCCTAGATTTTAAGACCATGTAATGTTACTGATTTTTCACATCAAATTGTACTTATTTTCATTTTTGTATCGAACGGTATATTAATCAGAAATTCCAAGCCTTTCGGTATATTAGTGTGTTGTGCGGGTTTGCGACCGAATCTCTCGATACGCCGGGATTGGTTTTAAAAATTTGTATCCGGTTTTGGTTCCGGCGTCGCCATATTACAGGCAGAGTTCGCACGGTTTATTTAAGAGTCCCGGTGAACGAAAATCGGGGCTAATTTCCACCGAGCCGCCAAGTAGGTTGTTTCGACCAAGCCGCCAAGTAGGCTAATTTTCCATCGAGCCGCAGCGAGGCTTACTTCGACCGAGCCGCAGTAGAGGCTCATAGCAACAATTATGAGAAGCTAAGTAAAGCACAAGTTTTTTTTCTAACGTAAAGCCGTTGGGCTCTAAGTGTTTCCTACAAAGTGTGAAATCGGTTGTGTTCCATCGAAGGCCTAGAAGCCGAAATAAAAACCGTAAGTTACCAGAACTACATCAATATATATATATTTCCCCGCAAATAAGTGTTTCAACAGCAATTTGAACTGAAAAGATCGCGAAGTGAAAATCACGACTTTTCGATTTCGGGTGTAGTCAAAAATTAGAAGTAAAATCTCTGATTTAGGGACTCTAATTTATAAAAACTACATTTAGGCTAGAACTTTTATAATTTTTATAACAGCAAAGGTTTAGAACTTTTTATTTTTAAAAACATGAATAAATTTTCTTTTTGTTGATTAAAAGCTAGTGTCTCACTGAATACCTATTTTCCTTTCAGGATAAGAAAAGTTGTACTAGTATAATTCTTTTTTAGTAATATCCAAAAACACTTCAGTATTTTTTCATTTTTTTAACTGAAGGTTAGATCCTTTCTATTTTAAAATGAATGGTGCCCAAAAATTTGTACAGCTAAAGCTTTTTTAAAAAAATAGAAAAAAAATTCCAAAAAGACGTACAAAAATTTTCTCTTACCCATATCTCTCTACCAAGGTAAAACTGAGCTAGTGTGTGTTTAATTTCTTTAGTTCTTTTAAAATCAGGATCCACTCAATTCATTATCAGAAATTAAAAAGAGGTTGCAAGAAAATTGCGCCCAAGCGTGGGAAGAAAAAAACAACTTTTCACAGGATAAAAAAAAAACAGGGCAGTTAACACCTTACAATACATTATCTCCAACAAAGACAACAGTATTTACTTAAGTCAGATCAGTGATCTCTTATATATGGCAAAATCGAGAGGAATTGAAATTTCATTCTTGTGGATCCCTGGTCACATGAACATTAAGGGTAATGACAAAGCTGACAGAGAGGCTAAACGAGCGGTAACAAACGGAACGCCCTTCATGGAGAGAAAACAACAGTCATGACTATATTAAAATGCTAAGCTCAATAAAAAGAGACCTATTTCCAGCTGGAGTGGGACCTGGAGCATAATGAAAATAAAAACTATGGTCAATAAAACCTCAAGTATTCCCGCCTCTTCATAACCTAAATGATAAAAAGATCAGAAAATGTTTCGCTAAGAAGATTGGCCATAGGAAATACCTACCACACTCACTCACATCTCCTAAAAAAAGAAACAGCACCGAAGTGTGTGGTATGTAATTCCTCCTTGACGGTCAAACACATCTTTGAGGCAAATCACTCCTCTCACCTGAGAAATAAACACAACATCCCACAACATCTCAAACAGATTCGCTGGAACATCGAAGAACGGTTGGAGACTTAAGTCTGTTAACCCCCATTAAGTCAAAATTTAACTTTTAAAACTACACGGCTCTGATGAGGCCATTAATTCCCATGTTAGTGCCAAATTTCAACTTTCTATGCCAAATAGTTTAGGAGAAAATCGAGTGTGACAGACAGACGGACAGACACCAAAGTGATCTCATAAGTGTTCCGTATGGAATACTAAAAATTACATTTTAGATTCCTTAGTTTTTGGGAATCTCAAAACGAATTGCGTGTAAAAGTTTTGGGCCAAAAAATATTTTTGTGATTAGTTGAGTTATAAAGGAAGAAGAGAAAAAACCAAATCGTAAATTACTTTAATTATACTAACATATACAAATCAAAAACCTCCTAACAAAAATAACATTTTTCGGCTGTTCATAAGTGGTTGGGCCAACTTCAAATATCACAATAAAAAGGTATATAACATAGCAAAAATCACTATAAAACAGAAAAAGGTGGCTGTAAAAGATACATTCTTATCAATACTTTGTAGCCATACCCTTCGAAGCAATACGGCGGTACATCGTTGAAACATCGATTTGATTAATTTGAAATCCTGTCTCTGGTGATATTTGCCCATTCTTCTTGAACTTTTTTTCAGATAGCACCTTTATTGGAACAATTCTGAGTTCCCACTTTTATTTCCAACTCTTCCCATAAATGTTCTGTGGAGTTCAAGTTCGGGGATTGACTTGGCCATTTCTTTCTGAAAAATTCTTACAAAAGCTTAGATCGATGTTTCGGATCATTATCTTGTTGAAAAATCCATCTTCGTGGCATATTTCAAACGTCCATCTAAGGAAGCATGTATTCTGATAGATATGTCTGTACATAATAGCGTCCATAGTACCTCCAATTTTAACTATTGGACCCACGTCTTGTCTCGAAAATGCTCTCCAAGGCATAATACTACCACCACCATGTTTAACAGTCGGTATTTGATACCGAAAATTATGTCTAGTACCTTTTGATCATCGAACATATCTTACTTCATCATTTCCAAATAAATTAACTTTAGTTTCGTCCGAAAACAACACTTATTTCAGTTTTCACTCTTCAATTTTGGTGTTTTTTACTAAATCTAATCTGGCTTTCTTATTTTTTTACTGATGAACGGTTTTTTTACTCCAACACGTCCAACAAGTCCAACTTGTGTTAGTCTACTAGAAACAGTACTCCTACTGATGTCAGCTAAATTTCCTTCACGTAATTCATGTGCAATAACTGCAGCATTCTTTTTTATGTCTGCAACTGCTTTTGTTTTAATTACTTTGTCGACACGAATAGTTGTTTTCCTTGGTCTTCCAGAACTTGGTTTATCATTCAGAGTAGTTGTAGTTTCCCATTTTTTAATTATATTGTTAACTGTTGTTTTTCCTATAGATAAAAGTTCAGCTATTTCACGTGAAACTTTTCCTTTACCGTACACCCTTATAATAGTTTCCCGAATGTCTAATGACGTGCGTTTCGGCATCTTCCCTCAATGATACTGATACATAATTATGAAAGTGAACTAAATTCTTGATGTTTACCTGGATTCACGATCAGGAGGAATGCAAACATAATTAAGCAAATCACAGTTTCTTAAAAGTTAGCCCGATACTTATGAATAACCGAAATGTTATTTTTGTTAGGAATGATTGTTATTTATAGTAGAAGATTTTTTTAATTGTTTAATTAATTTTTATATTGTAACATTCATTTTTTCCTAGATTTTAAAATCATGTTATGTTACTGTTTTCTTCTTATAATTTACACTTTTTTTCCATTTTTATATCAAGCAGTGTTTACTAACTTTTAAGCAGTGTAGTTCACTCGGATTTCTAAGCCGTTTATATTTACAGTGTGCATTACGGGTTTTCTACCGGATCAATTTAATCGTTTTTCGTTTTAGTTATATTGTTAACTGTTGTTTCTCCTATGGATAAAAGTTCAGCTATTTCACGTGAAACTTTTCCTTTACTGTACACCCTAATAATAGTTTTCCGAATGTCTAAGGACGTGCGTTTCGGCATCTTCCCTCAATGATACTGATACATAATTATGAAGTGAACATAAATTCTTGATGTTTACCTGGATTCACGATCAGAAATGCAAACATAATTAAGCAAATCACAGTTTCTTAAAAGTTAGCCTGATACTTATGAATAACCGAAAAAATGTTATTTTTGTTAGAATGATTGTTATTTATAGTAGAAGATTTGTTTTTAATTGTTTAATTAAGTTTTTATATTGTAACATTCATTTTTTTCCTAGATTTTAAGATCATGTTATGTTACTGTTTTCTCCTTATACATTTACACTCTTTTTTTCCATTTTATTATCAAGCAGTGTTTACTAACTTTTAAGCAGTGTAAGTTCACTCGGATTTCTAAGCCGTTTATATTACAGTGTGCATTAGGGTTTTTGTACGGATTTATTTAATTCGTTTCTAATTGCGCCGATTGGCTGTACATTTGTATCCGGGAAGTAGCCATCTTAAAGACGTGATTTTATGCGGAAGGGAGAGAAATATTTAAGGGTTCGGATGACACGGATCAAGGCTTTTTTTCCATCAAGCTGCAGTAGCTTTTTCCATCATAGAGCCAAGTCGAGTAACGTGGACTTTTTCCAACATGGAGCCGTAGTAAGTAGGTTTCTTTTTTTCACAACATGTAGCCGTAGTGGGCTCTTTTTCATCATGTAGCCGTACTGGATATTAGTGATGGAGTAGAGTGATGAAAACGGTTTTAGTGCTCAATTTAAGGCCTTTTTCTTGAATCCGGTTTATTTCCAGACCTTTAGGGGCCAAAGAAAAGTTTAATTAGCCTAAAGGGTAACTGAAGTAATCCAAGGGGGAGAGATCTGTGTTTTGAACATCCCACCGAGAGTCAGGCTAGGAAGCTCATAGGAAAACCGTAGTCACTAAAATATCCATCAGTAGACCTTTTTTCCCGCAGATAAGTGTGTTTTAACATCGAACTGAACTGATAACTCGCGAAGTGAACCTCACGAATCTTTAATATCGGGTGTAGCAAAGTTTTAAAAATAAAAATCCTGATTTAAGAGACTTCTATTTAGCAAATACCACTTATTAGGCTAAGGTTTTTTTGGTAATACAGAACCGCAAAAAAAGTTATAACTTTTTAGTTAAGTTATTAATAAACCTTTTTCCGTATTTAAGGCTAGTGTTTCACTGTACCACCTATTTTACTTTTCAGGACAAGAGGGTAGTACCATATCAAAATTTTCCTTATCAACTACACTTTTCATTTTTTAGCTGAAGTTAGATCTTTTTATTTTAAAATGAATGGTACCCAAAATTTGTAAAACCAAAAATTTGAAAACAACTATAGAGACTTTTTCCAAAAGACGTACAAAAACAAAAAAAAAAAAACAAAAAAAAAACAATAAAAAAAAAAAAAAAATTATCTCTTACCCATATTACTCTACCAAGAAAAACTGAGCTAGTGTATGTTTAATTTCTTTAGTTCTTTTAATATTAATACCCACATCAATCCTTCTCAGAAATTATGAAAGGGGAACGCCACAAGTAGCGCCTCAATGTGCCGGCGAAGTTGACAGGTCACGAATTATGTTGTTAGTATAATTAAAGTAGTTTACGATGGTGTATTTGGTTTTTTTCTCTTCTCACCTTTAAGAACCCAATTAATCACAAAAATATTTTTAGCCCAAAACTTTTGCAGGCAACTGTATATTAGGCGCAACCTTTTTTGCGTCTTTCCCAATTCCTTTAAACCTCCATCTGTTTAACTATAATTAGGTAAAAATATTGAAATAAATATCACAATTTTTAGATTCTTTAACTGCAAGAAAACCAAACAGGATGCAAAATACATACATATACCTACGTATACTATACAGTGCTACAGTTTTGACCCGGCACGCGGCTCTGTGTAATCGCACATTTTTTTTTCTAGTTTTTTA
>CM032455.1:33591591-33934091 GCA_019049505.1 Pachyrhynchus sulphureomaculatus
CCGTTCGCTGCTTAAAAAAAGGCCAGAATACCGAAAGAGGCAACACAAAGTAAATTTTCTTCATGACAATGCTCTATCACATACGGCAAAACCAGTTCGCGACACGTTGGAAGCACTCAGCTGGGAAGTTCTACCTCATGCGGCTTACTCACCAGACTTGGCTCCTTCCGATTACCACTTGTTTGCATCGATGGGTCCCGCACTTGCTGAGCAGCGCTTTGGTTCGTACGAAGATGTGAAAAAATGGCTCGATGAATGGTTCGCAGCAAAAGGGGAAGATTTTTATTGGAATTCACAAATTGCCCGAAAGATGGGAAAAATGTATACCAAGCGATGAAGCATACTTTGAATAAAGCACTTTTTATCATTCTTCCGAATTTAACATGTTTTTTTAGAAAAAAAATCCGCATTTCATACTTGTACACTTAGTATGTATATGTATAAAAGAAAAATTATTTTATACATTTAATAGTTGAGTAAAAATTTTTTTTTATTTTTATACCTATTTTTCCGAGCGCCAAGGTGATGTAACCCCTTACAGACATTGAAAAAAATGATCTCTTTTACATAGATTTTGAAGGAACAAACTATGAGCCCACGGTAGAGAGAGAGGTTTCAATTTCTTGAATGAACATTCTTCTCTCGATCTATTTGGAGGCCCCATGAATTATCTCAAGATATAGGTGTTACACCTTGTCACAACTATGTTGATTACTGTTATTAAATACTTTCAATGGGCTTTGAATTGTTGTGGCTGTTACTTGATGGAAATTCATAACGAATGTAATGAAAGACTGATTTTGTCAAATTTCCACTTTATTCAGTTTCACTGAAAGTGTATTGCTTGTTTTAATGGTACAGAGCGTCAACTGGACAATGTTTTTAACTATATAAACTTAATACATAAAAAATATTAAATTCACTATGGAACTAGAAGTCGACAATAAAATTAATTTTCTTGACTTAACGATAAGCAGACATTACAACAAACACAAATTCTCTATTTGTCACAAACCCTCACTTACAGATACTACAATAAACATTAAAATCAGCTCACCCTCTACAACACAAATTGGCAGCTTACCACAGTATGTTGCATAGACTTGTAAGTGTCCCCTTATCTGTAGATGATTTTAATAAAGAATTCAATCTAATAAATCAAATTGCTGTTAACAACGGATATTCTCCTGACACCATAGACTCAATTCTAAACAAAAAATTAAAAAACAAAGCTATTTCTTTAGTATACCCCAAGAAAGAAAACACAGGGAAAAAATATAATTTTTAACCTATTTTGGTCACACGTCAGAGGAAATTAAAAACCACTTAAACAAATATAAAATATCAACATAGCTTTTAGAACAAACAACTCGTTAGGAAAATTCATTAAAACAAAATAAAAACAAAAAAATCTGGAGTGTATCAGTTGAATTGTGGTTCTTGTCATAAAAGTTACATAGGTCAGACAGGTCGCTCATTCGAAACTTGGATTTCAGAACATAAAAGAAGCTATTTAAAAAACAAAAACGACTCAGCGTACAGTAATCATTTAACAGAATCAAATCATCTTTTTGACGATAAATTTAAAATTCTACACATACAAAACAAAGACGTAAAATTCAACCTATTAGAAAATTTAGAAATAAATAGAATTAAAAATTCAGATATAATCTTAAATGAACAAAAAGATACCTGTCTGGCCCATGGTAACTCACCTTTACTCAATTTATACAATTAATATTCAGAATGGATTTCCCAGCAATGTTCATTAGCATATAGTATTAATTTTATTACCTATCTACCTTAGGGTATTTGTATAAATGTAACAAAACTAATATTCAAATATCATTTTGTATCAGACGAAGCTATAGTAGTATACCGAAACGCGTCATACAGTTTCAGTGAAACTAAATAAAGTGGAAATTTGACAAAATCAGTCTTTCATTACATACTTTCACTGGGGTTTTTCAGTTAAATAAATAAATACTAATTAATAATTTTACTACATTATCTATAATATATATAAAATGCAACGTCTCTCTGTCTGTCTGTCCGTTAGTGCGCTTATCACTGGAGAACCACTTATCCGATTTACGTACTTTTTTTTTAAACATACATATATTCTCTGGCCAGGTTATAGGCTATATTTTATTACGATAGGTAGCAAAAGGAATGAGTAGTGACGTAAAATAGTGAATGAAGTCGGAAAAAAAAGTTTGCCGCTAGCGCGTTTCAATACACAGCCTAAACCATTAAATATGGAACAATATTATGTAGCAGACAATATCTATAATCTATAATATATATAAAATACAATGTCTCTGTCTGTCTGTCCATTAGTGCGTTTATCACGCGAAAACCACTTATCCGATTTACCTGTCTTTTTTTAAATTCATACATATATTCTTTGGCCAGGTTATATAATAATAATAATAATAATCTATATCTATAATATATATAAAATGCAACGTCTCTCTATCTGTCTGTCTGTCCATTAGTGCGCTTATCCCTCGAGAACCCCTTATCCGATTTACGTGATTTTTTAAATTCATACATATGTTCTCTGACCAGGTTATAGATATATATTTTATTACATCTATAATATATACAAAATGCAACGTATCTCTGTCTCTGAACCACTTATCCGATTTACGTGCTTTTTTTAAACATACGTATGTTCTCTGCGCAGGTTATAGGATATATTTTATTACGTTAGGTGACATAAGGAATAAGCAGTGACGATAATAGTAAATCGAGTCGGAGAAAAGTTTTCCGCTAGCGCGTTCTCTTGTAATACACTACCTAAATCACTAAATATGGAACAATATCATGTAGCAAAGAATATAAATATATATATAATGTAACGTCTCTCTGTCTGTCTGTCTGTCCGTTAGTGCGCTTATCACTCGAGAACCCACTTATCCGATTTACGTGTTTTTTATAAATTTATACATATGTTCTATATAATTCGATATAGGCCTAGATAATGGGAGATAAGGTGAGATAATGGGAGATAAGGGGAAATAATGGGAGATAAGTCGAGATAAGCCTCGATAATGGGAGATAAGGTGAGATAATGGGAGATAAGTATATAAATAATGGGAGATAAGGGGAAATAATGGGAGATAAGCAGAGATAAGTCTAGATAATGGGAGTTATGGTGAGATAATGGGAGATAAGGACAAATAATAGGAGATAAGGAGAAATATAATAATGGGAGATGAGCAGAGTTAAGCTTAGATAATGGAAATTATGTAGAGATAATGAGAGATAAGGAGAAATATTGGGAGAAAAGGGGAAATAATGGGAGATATTTTATTACGTTGGGTAACATAAGGAATAGGCAGTGACGATAGTAGTGAATTAAGTCCACGCGAGCGGAGCCGCGGGCCCGGCTAGTATCTATATAAAACTGAAAAAAGGCGAAGTACCCTCAGCGTGCTTAGTGCAAGTCCTCCTTGTAACTGAAATCCTATAAAATTAGTCTTAAATACGAAATGTGAAGAACTATTTCAAGAAGTCCTATAACAAAATTCTTACTTGATATTTCTCAGCTGAGTCGCTGACACTGAAGATGTAGAGAGCAGTGTTCGCCGATTGTGCACGCTGATAAATTTTATCACAGTGACAATACACTTTCATTGGATAAATAATTACCGATTTTTCTCTATCTAACCCAACCATAACGAACTGGATCGAAAATTAAATATGACAAGTAAAAAGAACAACCTCTTCTTAACACCAATTCTTCTACTTGCTTCTCTACATCTCTTATTTATCATTTATGCCTATAAATACTCGCCTGACCCACTGACTCTTGCAGAGTACTACTTATTGTTTTCGTTTCTATCCAATAACTAACATAAAATTTTTTAACACATTGATAAAACTAGATAGAATAGTAATGCAGAATTTCGAAGAAGTGGTAGAAAATAATATATTTTTTTGCTTTGACTTCACTCAAGATCAGGGATAAACCTGTACTGATTTTCTTATATCATTAACCTACCTCATTTGGTTTAAAGCCGCTTCTTTTTTTTCAGCTTGCTCTGTTCTTTCCAAAACTTTTTTTTCCTCGTGCCTCTTCCTCTTTCTTTCCATTCTTTCTTCTTCTGTCAATTTGGAAAAACCAACTTTTCGTTCTGCTAAATTAGGCTTGCCATTTTCGACCAAGTCATCCATTATGATGTTTTGATCTGTAAGTTATAAAATTATGCGTAAGTATCGTATTCTTTTGATTACCTCCACTAAACATAAAACTTATATATTTTTATTCAATTTACAGGACTTTTTGGGATACAAAAGCATGGCGAGGAGAGCGTAAAGGTTCAGCATTTGGGTTCGGAGGGGCGTGACCACGAGGACCTACTACTTGAGGTGAAAAGTCTCGAGACTTTTGAAAAAAAACAATGTTTTTGCTAACAATCGATTTCATTCTTCAACATAGTTTCATTTAAGACCACTACACTTATTCCAGCGATCTTCCAAGGTTTATCAAATTTGGAAAGAGGTAATAATCGCTGGCGGCCATATCTGGTGAATACGGCGAATAAGGAAGCAATTCATAGCCCAATTGGTCCAATTTCACCATCGATTTTATGGATTTGTGAGCTGGTGCATTATCTTGGTGAAACAACATATTATTCTCCCCTAAATGCGGACTTTTTTCTTGCGTGCACCATTCAAACGGTCCCAAAAAACCAACGTAATAGTCTCAAGTGATTGTTCGTCCCTTCTCAGTATTATTGCATGCGCATTCTGAGAATTACTTGCCAAATCCAGCTGATATTTGTGTTTTTGGACGCTTCGGTCAGCTTTCAAGCGTTCCAGCTCCTCTGCGGACTGCTTGTTGAACTCAGGCGTGTCGTGGTGGATCCATGTTACGAATTGACGCAAAAACCCCTTTGGATTACACCGAAACAGTGCGTTCTAAATCTTCGCCACGTTGCTGTTTTTGATCAATCGTGAGAGTGTGTGGGATCCATCGAGCTTTTTTATGTGCAAATATTTCTGCAAAATATGCCTCGTTGTGGTCATTCAGAAGAATATCGTGAACCTTTGTGTTTTTTGGGGTGACTGCCTCATTTGGACGCTCGGAACGTGGTGCATCATCGGTCCTTGCACGACCACATTTAGTTTACTAAACCATCGACATATAGTTGCTCTCGACGGAGCGATGAAATTCTTTTTGTTCCATCGTTTTGCAAAAATCAAAAGTAGCGTTCCTCAAACAGCTGTAACTCGCAAACTAATAGAGAAAATGTCATAAAAATTTTACACGAATATTCTGAGAGTTGATACTAACTGAAAAAATTTTTTTGTTTGTGCTGCCATCTCTCGTAAAGTTTCGAGACCTTTTCACCCCATGTAATATAAGTCCGGCAGGGTCGGCTTGTGTTCACAATCTAGTCTGTAGGCATGACTTTTTACTTATGAATCATAAAAACTTTTAGCAGCGAACAATCAAAACATTTTGCTAAGCAGTCGACTACGCCAAAAAACCACGACATTTGATATACTGATAAATTTGTAAATATATTTTTGGTGACCAAAAATATCTTAAATCAATAAAACGTCATTTTAGTAATATTTGGATATTTTCTAATTATTTATTATTCTATTCATTTACTCATAAATTCATCAGGGACACACAGAACAATTGCTCAAAATGATTACCGTTAACAGGGAGGCAATGACCCAATCTGTCATAAACAGCCTGAACAGAGTTTTGCAGAGAATCCGGGGTGATCTATGCTACTTCATATTGAACTCTTTGTTGTCAATCTTCTACAGTTTCAGGTCGACTTCGGTAAACTTTGGTTTTCAAACGATTGGCCTTTTTATGCAGAGTAAGTTCGGTTTTGGAACTAAAAGATCTACTGCCCTGGCAGTAAATCGGCATCGGCTTACCAAGTATGTAACGGAGGGACTTGAGATGGGACTGGATACCTATGCTTCGTTCTTTGACCTATCAAAGGCTTTTGATTGTGTTTCTTCAGAGATCCTTCTTTCGAAACTGTCATTTTACAACTTTGATCCTTGTAGCATAGAACTTGTTAGGTCATATTTTTCTAATCGCTTTCAATATGTGAGCTTTAACATGGAGGTCTCTAGCAGACAGATTATCAAACATGGGGTTCCCCAGAGGTCGGTCTTGGGACCGTTACTGTTTTTAATTTATATAAATGATTTGCCTAATTATACTGATAATCCAAATTTAATTCTATTTGCAGATGATACCACCAGTCTGCAGCACTATCATCCTGGAGATCCAATACAGCAGACTGTTTCCGACATGCAGCATAACATAGGGGGCCGGTTTTTGGCAAATAGGCTCACCATAAACCGCGATAAAACCCAGAGTCTGAGGTTTACCCTAAGAAATTCTCCATCTGACCTACCTACAAATGACTTTGTTAAATTTCTGGGTTTGTTCCTTGATCCTGGGCTCTTATGGGAGAAGCGTCTAAACTTTCCAGAATGATTTTCCTTATTCGAAGTTTGGCTAGAAATGTATCTCAAGAGGTTCTCTTAATCGCTTATCATGCATAGTTTGCATCCAACATCGATTGCGATATTTGGAGACTTCAACTTACCCAATGCCATCTGGAAGAATGAGACTTATGGCGTTACTGTGGAGTGCGCAGAAAATTCACCTGCCTTAATGTTAGCAGAAACCTTATGTTTCTTAAACTTATATAAAGTGATTAAAGTGCCTAATTTTAGAAATATTTTCTTAGATTTATTTTTCTGTTTCTCACCAGATGTTGAGGCTTGTCAGGCTGAAGATATACTATTACCTGAATCTCTACATCATAGAGCATACTGCTTGAGGGTCGGGCTGTCTTTTGATACCTCCAAGTTCGATGAGCTATATCTCGATTTTCGTAATGCTAATTACCCTGCCATTAATGATTTTTTGAACTCGCAGGACTGGGTGGAATATTTGTGCGGTTTGGACTTGGATGATGCAGTGGATAAATTCTATGAGAGTCTGTATTACTGCGTTGACTGCCTTGTTCCGGTCAGGCGGGTAAAGAACTCAAGCTTTCCTAAATGGTTCACCCCAACATTAAAGGATCTAATTTGTAAAAAGAAGGCTGCCCACAAAAAATACATGTCAACCAGAGCGTATGATGATTATGTAGCTTTCAGGCACTTCCGTTCTCTCTGTAAGGCTGAGTCTAGAGAGTGTCATGAGGCACATCGTATTCGAGTGGAAAGTTCTCTTATTGACAACCCCAAATACTTCTGGAGGTTTGTCAATAGTAAGAGAAATGCGGTTGATCTCCCGAATAGCATGCACCTGGATGGAATTATGGCGCACTCAAATGTTGACATTGTCAACTTATTTGCGAAGCACTTTTCCAGTGTGTATATTGACAATGACTGTCGGGTGCCTGACTTCGATCAGCACTGTTTTAATGACATATTGTTAAGGAAGTTCAGTCTATCTGAGATTTTTTCCAAAGTTGAGAGGCTGCCAGATGAAACTAAATGTGGTCCAGATAATATTCCCAATTTGTTTATAAAGCGGTGCGTTTATTCAATCACTTTACCTCTGCAAATTATTTTCAATAAGTCTCTGGACTCTTGTGCTTTTCCATCTAGATGGAAGCACAGCTTCATATCTCCCATCTTCAAATCGGGTGATAGGGAGGATATCAGCAACTATAGAGGAGTGTGTATACAGTCTGCCATGCCCAAACTATTCGATAGTTTAGTGTGCGACCAGTTAAACTGGTCCTGTAGGGGAATGATCAATCCCTACCAGTTTGGCTTCTGTCCTGGGAAATCAACCACAGAAAATAGGCACTATATGAAGTTGTCCTGCTGGAGGCATTGGAGAGGGGTGATCAGGTCGATGTTATCTACACTGACTTCTCCAAGGCCTTTGACAGAGTTAACTTTAAGATCTTATTGAGTAAGCTTCTTTCCCTGGGATTCTCTGAGCAGATCATAGCTTGGTTAAAGAGTTGTCTCTTGGGCCGTACCCAGACTGTGAGAATGAATGGTTTGTCATCCAGTACTATTCATGTTACATCGGGTGTCCCCCAGGGTTCGCACTGCGCTCCTCTGCTCTTTATTTTGTTTGTAAATGATCTGTTATCGGCATTGCATCGCTCAACGGGGCTTATGTTTGCAGATGATTTGAAGATCTATCGGCGGATTGGTAGTGTTGAGGACGTTGCAGCGCTTCAAGATGACCTTGATCTGGTTTGGCAGTGGACCCAGTCCAATTATCTATTTTTAAATGTAAGCAAATGTTTTACCATTAGCTTCTATAGAGGGAAACACAGAGTCCCATCCTCATACTCGATTGAAGGTGTTCAACTTCCTTACAGGAGTTCAGCAAAGGACCTTGGGGTTGTTTTTGATGAAAGACTTACTTTTACAAGGCATATATCTGCGGTTAGCCAGAAAGGGCTAAGCATGCTGGGTTTTGTTTTGAGAAATTGCGGGCAGTTCTCTATGACTGTTTTGAGAGTGTTGTATTGTGCTCTTGTGAGAGCAAACGTGGAATATGCGACGGTAATTTGGTCTCCATTTTATGAGTTGCATAAGGGAACAATCGAAAGAGTGCAAAATCAATTTTTGAGATTTTCCGCACTCAAGTGCAACGGTACACTTGTAAATTATCATAAGACTGTCATGCGGAGGACCTTAAGGTTACATACTTTGGAAATGGGAAGATCGCTTTATGATGCATGTTTTATATTCAAACTTATTAATGGAATCACTGACTGTCCTCAGCTACTCGCTAAAATAAATTTTAATATACCCAGAGGCAATCTTCGCCATCATGATCTCTTCTGCATCCCCTTCCATCGCACGAATTATGGGAGGCACTCTCCCATTCATAGAGCTTTGAAGACTTGGAATTCATTGGATGGCCGGCTCGATATGTTTAACAGCTCCATCTCGGGATTTAGGTCCCAGCTGCTGAGGGCTCTGTAGAGGTTCTACTTGAACAGTGTTTACTATTGTTAATACTATTATTGTTTTTATATTTCTGAGGTTAGTTCTTTCATTACCTGTATCTATTTTATATATTTTGTTATTGAGGATGTTTATGTGTTTGTTGAATATTTTTATTTAGACATAGTCTTTGTCACGTGTTTGTCTTTTTAATTTTTAATATTTTTGTATCTGTTTTAAAATTGTACTACAATGGGGTTTCCCGTAAAATTTGTATAAATAAATAAATAAACATGTCTTATGCTGTTGTGAACTGGGGACACTCATCGCATGCACAAAGAATTTTTTCACTTTAGCATTGTGGGAATGGGATATCGCAACTGTTGTCATCGCTATTTCTCTGAATTGGGGATACTGACTTTCCAGTGTCTACATATTCCAGTGCTTAACATACATTAAACAAAATGTGAGGCTGTTCACTATCCATGAAAATCTCCACAACTACCCCACTAGAGGTAACCAAATTTAATATCTAGCTTCCACAGAATAGCTCGAAGTCGCAGAGGCACCGACTACTATGGGGTCAGCTTCTTTAATGCCTTACCGATGGCTGTTAGGGAGCTGTCGGACGAGAACTTTGTCAGGAAGGTGAAATCCTACCTGAATCATAATTCTAATGACTTTTAACTATGTAATTAATATTGTCTTACTTTTATTTTGTTCCTTTGAAATGTTTTAATTGTTCGTTGATCTGTAGTTACATGTTTTTGAATTTTAATATTTTAACGTTTTAACATTTTAACAATTCTTTTGACTTGTTATCACGCGTAAAAACACATTGTGTACTTATTACCAACAGATATTTGATTTGGTTTGATTTGATAACACACGCGCTTCAAAGAAATCCCTAAAGAGCTACAGGATCGACGCGTGGGCGGAAAAACCGATTCACGTTAGTCTTGAATCGCTGTAAATTGTACTCGGTGAGAAACATAGTCCTAGGCAAATCATTTTTTTTTTCAAATCAAATCAAATCAAATAAAGCTTTATTGTAAAAAAAGATTGTTCTTTTGTCTACAAAGTTATCTATATTATATATATAACACATGGGCTGAAAAGTCCCGGGCCTAACAAAGAAAACACGGTTTTTTTTGGTTCAAAATTAGCTTTATTCATCAACGTAATCTCCATCAAGAGCAACGCAATCATTCCAGCGCCGCTCTAACATTTCAATACCACTTTTGTAGAACGATTTATCTTTTGCCTCAAAATAGGCCTCAGTTTCAGCGATAACCTCTTCATTCGTGCGAAATTTCTTACCGGCGAGCATTTTTTTCAGGTCTGCGAACAGCCAGTAGTCGCTGGGAGCCAAATCTGGCGAATACGGTGGATGTGGGAGCAATTCGAAGTTCAATTCATGTAGTTTTGCCATTGTTTTGATTGACTTGTGACACGGTGCGTTGTCTTGATGAAACAAAAATTTTTTCTTTGCCATATGAGGTCGTTTCTTTGCAATTTCGGCCTTCAAACGCTCCAATAACGCTATATAATATTCACTGTTGATGGTATTTCCTTTCTCAAGATAGTCGATGAATATTACATCACGCACATCCCAAAATACCGAGGCCATAACCTTTCCAGCCGATTGTTGTGCTTTCGGGCGCTTTGGACGAGGTTCACCAGTTGCTGTCCACTCAGATGACGATCGTTTTGATTCCGGAGTGAAGTGATGGATCCATGTTTCATCCATTGTCACATTTCGACGCAAAAATTCCGGTTTGTTACGTTTAAACATGGCCAAACACTGCTCAGAATCATCAACACGTTCTTGTTTTTGATCAACAGTGAGCAAACGCGGCACCCACTTTGAACAGAGCTTTCTCATAGTCAAATGCTCATGCAATATAAAGCCAACACGTTCTTTTGATATCTTTACGATGTCAGCTAACTCACGCAACTTCACTTTTCGATCATTCAAAACGATTTTATGGATTTTTTTGATGTTTTCTGGTGTTACCGCCTCATTTGGCCGTCCACTGCGTTCTGCATCATCGGTGTCTCTACGACCACGTTTGAAGTCAGCAAACCAACGTTTTATTGTTGTTTCTGATGGAGCGGAGTCCCCATAACACTTTTCAAGCCATTGCTTCGCTTGAACGGTATTTTTTCCCATCAAGAAGCAATGTAAAATTAAAACACGAAATTGTTTTTGATCCATTGTTTTGAAAATAACAAAAGTAGCGTCACTCTTAGCACAATAACTCACAAACTAATGAATAGAATATCATGAAATTTTAACAGCTGTCTTTTGAAGGTTAGTATTAACTGAAAAAAAGGTGACTGCAATAAAACCAGCGCCATCTATGTGTTAGGCCCGGGACTTTTCAGCCCATGTGTTATATATATATATATATATATATATATATATATATATATATATATATATATATATATATATATATATTATTTTTAAAGGTTAAAATTAATTTATTCATGAACAGTGACATTTACAAAAGTTCACATTTTCTTAATAAATAAACTGTCCAATTTATTGTAAAACTAGTTTAAAATTTACAACATTAAAGAATATCCAATGAAAGCTAAAAATTTACCATGGTATGTTTTCTACTGCTATTATACTACAGATGATTTCAAAAATCTTTAAAAAAATGGCAATGGACAAGAGCAGTTTAAATATTGGAATATTATTTCTAATGGTGATGACCAATTTAAAATCGAAGATCCACCAGTTGGAAGTGATCTATTATCAGAAGGTGTTCTAGATTTTAAAAAGAAAAAGACATACACCTACACGCTATATACACACTTGGTAATCAAGAAGTGTCATCAAAAAACTCCTTAACGGAATAGTAGGCCCTCCTAATTAAGAGCTTCCGAACCTCCCGCCTAAATCGGTTATTATTTAAAATTTTCCTGACGTTCAAAGGCAAGTGATTGAATATTTTCTTACTCATATACATTATAGAGTCCCTTATTAAAGCTGAAGAGGGAATGGGTAGTGAGGCCACATAAGATGAACGCGTCGTGGACGCACAAGAAGCCCCTATCTCTCCCTCAAACTTACTATGTATAAGGCAAGCTGTTTCAATAATAAATATACAAGGCGATGTTAGAATTCTCTTAGTAATAAACACACTCCTGCAGGATTGCCGAGAACTCAACTGGAACATATAACGCAGTGCTCGCTTTGTAGCATAAAGACCTTATTCAATAATTGGTTAGAGCAGGAACCCCAGAAACATACCCCATAACGGAGGTGCGATTCAATCAGAGCAAAGTATACATAAGGAAGGTGAAATCCTACCTGACTGCAAGATCATTTTTGAATCATAATTCTAATGACTTTTAACTAAGTAATTAATATTGTGTTACTTTTATTTTGTTCCTTTGAAATGTTTTAATTGTTCGTTGATCTGTAGTTACATGTTTTTGAATTTTAATATTTTAACGTTTTAACATTTTAACAATTCTTTTGACTTGTTATGATGTGTAAAAGCACATTGTGTACTTATTACCAACAGATATTTGATTTGGTTTGATTTGATAACACACGTGCTTCAAAGAAATCCCTAAAGCGCTACAGGCGCGACGCGTGGGCGGAAAAACCGATTCACGTTAGTCTTGAATCGCCGTAAATTGTACTCGGTGAGAAACATAGTCCTAGGCAAATCATTTTTTTTTTCAAATCAAATCAAATCAAATAAAGCTTTATTGTAAAAAAGATTGTTCTTTTGTCTACAAAGCTATCTATATTATATATATATATATATATATATATATATATATATATATATATATATATATATATATATATTTCTAAAGGTTAAAATTTATTCATGAACAGTGACATTTACAAAAGTTCACATTTTCTTAATAAATAAACTGTCCAGTTTATTGTAAAACTAGTTTAAAATTTACAACATTAACAGGTTGACTGCCGACCACTCCGATCGGAGTGCGTCGGGTCTCTTCGCCAACGCCGTCTACTCCGATCGGAGTTCGACATGCGTTCTTACGAAACGTTTTAGTATTCCATCGGCGTTGTATATGAAACGTGTTTCTAGTGGTGGCGTTGCCTAAAAACGCAAGTTCTAACAGGTGCTTAAGTGGTTCCGCGGATTTGCTTTTGGTTTGGTTGTAATCTGTCGTACAATATGGACAATCAACCTGGGCCTTCTGGTATTAAAAAAAGACATTGTAGTGATGAAAAAAAGGTATATGATAAGAAAAAGAAGCTAACTGACACTGAATTATTGCAGCTATTGGAAGAAAGCGGAGGTAATAGTGACGAACATTACGTATCAGACACAGACGATAGTGATGTAAATTCAAGCTCCGAGTCCGAAGAAGAGAATTTTATAGACCCTATTCGGCCACATCAAACACTTCCTAGCCTTGATGAGATAAAATGGAACGAAGAGGTGCGTTAAAACAAATTTTGTTCCAGAAAACCCAGGAATTATTGGTGCAAATTCCAAGACAGGGTGCACCTATCGATTTTTTCGAAATGATCATTGATGATGATTTTTTACAATCTATTGTAGAACGAACGAACTCTTACGCAGTCGAGGTTTTGCTGCGCCCAGAAACAAGTGCAAAATCACGTATTACTAATTTTAAAGATCTTACTCTTGACGAACTAAAAATTTTTTTGGCCCTGTTACTTCACACTGGCACAATATCCTTGAGCCGTCTTAACGATTATTGGAAAACCGATCCGCTATTTAATCTACCTGTTTTTAGAAAATATATGTCAAGGAATAGATTTTTGCTTATCTTGAGGTGTTTGCATTTTACATCTCCAGATATGGATCCGGCAGATCGGCTAGGAAAGATTAGATTTGTGGCAGATTTTTTTAACAAGATGGGAGAAATTGACTATCCTGGAAGAGAGTTGTCTTTGGATGAAGCTATGGTACTTTATCGGGGTCGTCTCCAGTTTAAACAGTATATCAAGAATAAGCGTCATAAGTATGGTATGAAGTTATACATGCTGACAGAGCCTAATGGACTTATTTTGAAATTTCGTGTCTACGAAGGTGCGACAGATGTTTATGGTGGAAGCGGACATACTGAAAAGATTGTTTTACATTTATTGGAGGAAAAATTGGGTGTGGGATATGTTGTTTATCTAGACAATTTTTACAATAGTGTTAATTTAGCTAGGAAATTACTTCAACAAAATACATACTGCACTGATACGCTGAGAGCTGAGAGGAAAGATAATCCGAAAGAGGTAATGAGTGCAAACTTAAAACGTGGTGAGAATAAATCTATGTTTTGCAATGGAGTGCATGTCGGAAAATGGCGCGATAAACGCAATGTTCAATACATTTCAACAGAATTTGGAAGCGAAATGGGCATTTTTAAAAACAAAAGAAATCAAGAATCTGAAAAACCTTCCGCAATCATTGGATATAATGCTTTTATGTCTGGTATAGATAGACAGGATCAAATGATGGCATATTATCCTTGCAGCCGTAAAACCATTCGGTGGTACAAAAAGTTATTCATGCATGTGCTGCAAATGAGCATGATAAACGCCTATTTTTTGTACAATAAATATTCGCGGTCTGACCAGTTACGATTATATGACTTCCGATTGGATGTCATAAGAAATTTACTAGCCAGACGACCAATTACTAATTTGCCGCAAATTCCTTCAGGCCAAATAAATGTCCACAGCATTAGCAAAGTAGAAAAAATTGTTAGTGAAAAAAAAGGAACTAAAGAAACAAAACGGGTAAGCAGAAAGGAATGCAAAGAATGCAGGAAAAATAAAATAAGAAAGCAAACAGTGTATGAATGCAAAATGTGCCTTGGACAACCAGGTTTTTGCCTTAATTGCTTTGAGGATTACCATAAAAATGTACAAAAATGATTTAGAAATAAATGTTTTGAGTTCATGAGTTCGATTTATTATTTCTTTACTTATTTAATTGGACACTCCGATCGGAGTGTTCGGCATCTAGTAAAAATTTTCACTTGCAATGCCGATTACTCCGATCGGAGTGAAATTTTTTTTTTCTAATATTTTGAATGGCACATAAAAAAAAAACACATCCAAGACTCATTTTAATTCATATTTACCACAATAAAATAAAAATATTTGGAAAAATCTTACCGGCGTCAACCACAAAACTCAAAAATATAGATCGGCAGTCAACCTGTTAAAGAATATCCAATGAAAGCTAAAAATTTGCCATGGTATGTTTTCTACTGCTAGTATACTACAGATGATTTCAAAAATCTTTTAAAAAATGGCAATGGACAAGAGCAGTTTAAATATTGGAATATTATTTCTAATGGTGGTGACCAATTTAAAATCGAAGATCCACCCGTTGGAAGTGACCTATTATCAGAAGGTGTTCTAGATTTTAAAAAGAAAAAGACATACACCTACACGCCATATACCCACTTGGTAATCAAAGAGTGTCATCAAAAAACCCTTAACTGAATAGTAGGCCCTCCCAATTAAGAGCTTCCGAACCTTCCGCCTAAATCAGTTATTATTTAAAATTTTCCTGACGTTCAAAGGCAAGTGGTTGAATATTTTCTTACTCATAAATATTATAGAGTCCCTTATTAAAGCTGAAGAGGGAATGGGTAGTGAGGCTACATAAGATGAACGCGTCGTGGACGCACAAGAAGCCCCTATTTCTCCCTCAAACTTACTATGTATAAGGCGGGCTGTTTCAATAATAAATATACAAGGCAATGTTATTCTCTTAGTAATAAACACACTCCTGCAGGATTGCCGAGAATTCAACTGCAACATATAACGCAGTGCTCGCTTTTGCAGCATAAAGACCTTATTCAATAATTGGTTAGAGCAGGAACCCCAGAAACATACCCCATAACATATATATAACATATATATATATATATATATATATATATATATATATATATATATATATATATATATATATATATATATATATATATATATATATATATATATAACGTATACATTTCTCGCGATAGAAACATCTAATTCTCGAGACACTACTCTCAAGGCAAAACATCCCTTGGCAATCCTCTTACAAAGCTACAAAATGTAAGTAGAGAATCTCAATTTAGTGTCTATAAATAAACCCAAAAATTTCAGTCAAGCCTTCAATAATTTGCGAATCAAGTGAGATATCGTTCAATTGACATTTAAATGAAACAATGTTAGTTTTAGAAATATTCAGGGTTAGATAATTTGAATGACACCAATCTACGATTTTCACTATATCCCCACTGATGTCGCATTCTAACTGTACCACGTCTCTATTGTGCCACATCACAGTTGTGTCATTGGCAAACATCGTAAATACCCCTTTAACATTAAGTTTTGAAAGGTCATTAATATAAAGCAGAAATAACAGAAGACGCAAAACAGCCTTGTGGAACTCCACAAGTGACACTCAATTCACGCGACTCATTACCGTTAACAAAGACAGATTGACAGCGCGATGATAAGTAAGATGCCAACCAGGCCAACGCCACACCTCTAAATCAGTAGATTTCAAGCTTACTCAGCAATATCCTATGATTCACACAATCAAAAGCTTTTGCGAGGTCACAGAACACCGCCGCAGCAACCTCTCCATCATTTAACTTGCCATATAGGTTTTCTAGAAACGAAAAAATCGCGTCATTAGTATTTCTGCCAGCCCGAAAGCCAAACTGAGAGGTGCTCAACAAGTTATGCTTAAGGAGGAAATTGAGAATACGACCCCTCATGAGCCTCTCGACCACCTTAGCCAACGTAGGAAGCAATGAGATTGGTCTGTAGTTAGAGGGTAAGCTAGTTTCGCCCCCTTTAAAGAGCGGAATAACTCGTGCCCGCTTCAAAGATGGAGGGAAATGTCCTACAAGAAATGATTGCCTCAACAAGCATATGCAATGCTGCGCCAGGCAAAGCAGAAATAACCTTCATTGAAATATTACCCCAACCTGAGGCATTCCTATTTTTCACTTCAGCAAATATGCTCTTCATTTCGCAAATATCCGTAGGATAAAAATAAAACGTGTCATCCACCCGTAGATCATCGAGATAACGCAAAGCATCCGATTTAGGATTTAAGTCAGAGGTTAAGTCAGCCGCTATCGTGCAATAAAAAGAGTTTAAGATATCAGACCTTAAACCAGAACTATTGGACAGAGTGCTGTGCTTATTACTATTAAGCTCGTTCACAATTTTCCAACTCTCCCTCTGTCTGTTATTAGAGTCATGTAGTCGGTCATTACAGTACAGTTGCTTTGCGGATTTAATTGTCCTTCTATAAATGCCACAATATTTGTTAAAATAACGAACAAAATCAGAGTTGTCGGCAAAGTATTTTTTTAGCCAATGCATAGAACGCATGTTTCGCGAGGATATTATAATTCCCTTAGTAAGCCATGGTTTTTTTCTTTTTTATTTTCAATATTTTAACAGGAAAGGATCGGTTGAAAGTATAATATAGTAATTCATGAAAGTATATGCTGGGTCATCGGAGTGCATAATTATGCCCCACTCACACTCAGCACATAATTGAGAAAACCTACTATAATTCTTCCTTGTATAAAGCCTAACTCTGCGTTTCCCATTATTATATTTTTTCATTAACAATTTAAAATTACATAAAATTGAATCATGGTCTGAAAGACCCGCATTTATTACTGAACACTTCACAAGGTTCCTATCGCGATTAATACAAACATAATCAATTAAGGACGAAGAATACTTCGTAACTCGCGTCGCAAGCATATTTAAATTTAAAGAGTCCAGTAAATTAGACACCAGATGAAAGTTAACATACGACTGGTCATTAAAATCTATGTTTAGATCTCCCGCCAAGATTATCCATGCGTGCCAAGACAAGGCCAAAATGAGAGTTTCCAATCTAGATATAAATAAAGGAATGTCATTATTTGGTGGTCTATACAAACAGACGATAAATAAATTTAATTTAGGAACATAAACCACAGAAAATTCAAACTCTTTTTCGACAATCATGTAGTTGTTCTTCTCAAAATCAACAAAAGTATATGTATGCAAAAAAGAATTATTCACCATTATCATAGTACCCCCCTTGCATACAGGTACGCCTTGAATACTTCGGCACTATAGAGTAGCCCTGGAAAGGTACCGATTCATCATTATACAGCCAGTGCTCTGTTAAGAGCAATATATCTGGGCAATCTACACTATTTAGAAAAAGTTGGAGCTCATCAGTTTTATGCCTTATTGATTGAATATTTAACAACAGAAGTGAGACACCGTCAGTATTGCTTATGCTAAAAAATTATCATTATTGACCACACTCTGTTCACTGTTAACCTGAGAGATACAAATATTCTTATCTACAGCCAACCCGGGCTCAGATTCACTAAAGTTTACAGTAACCCCCCCCCCCAAGTGTTGCGGCTTCCCATGCATTTTCATTAAAATAATCTGATTAGCGATAAATCCACAGAGGAGTCTCTTGCCAGGATATGACGGTCGACAATGCCAAGACCTTTCCTCAAACTGCATGAAGCCATCCATAGGCACAAACATCAAATCATCAGTTCTGTTTTTATGTATAAAAGGGTGTATGCCCATGTTATTTTCATATATCAAACCATTTAATACCTTTCTTCCAGCAGCATAAGCAACACCAACCACAATCACATTAGTTTGATTTTAATGATCTCGGAGCAACAATCCATGCAGCTCGGATGGAATACACCGCAGCACACCACACAGCAAAAATTGGAGAATTCCTTACTCTTGCAACATTTAAATGAGCGTTGCATTTTTAAATCTGGTACTGGCTCACGATTAGTTTAGTCCACTCTTGCCACAAACAATAAGTTAATTTTGATTCAAATATATATTCTTGATCGTCTGGGCTATAGATAAATTCAGCACACTTATCACTAATATCTTTATCCTTTTGTCACACACTATAAAAAAGTTGTTACTATTAAAATATTTTCTATTGTCCAATGTCCAAGACCCAATATAAGACAAAGTATCGCAATTAGGATAAAAATAACAGGTAGATACAGTACTATAACACCAAATGTACAACTTGTCAAAAAATCATAATTTAACAACAACAAAAACCACTCAAAAATGACTAAAAATGAGAGCACAATACACACGAATTACACGTTCACATCAGTTCCAAAGGAATAAAGTTCTCCATATAAAAGACTGCTTAAAAAGGGCTGTACGAGGGGTGACAAATTGAACTTCATAGGCATGTGAAGTATTAGCGCGACGTGTACTCCTAGTAGCTACCGGTTTAGTAGGAGTTAAGTGGGCTACATTCATCGAACACTTTGCATGAAAATACTTGTAGAATAGACTCAAGTTAAGCGGGCTACATTCATCGAACACTTTGCATGAAAATACTTGTAGAATAGACTCAAGTCGCCAACTGTTCTTCGATGTTCCAAGAAATCAAGGTTGTGTTGTCGGTCAGTTCTGGATTGTCAATCGGGCAAACAGCTCTCTTCTGAATAGAATTCAATAAATGCAGAGCAGAGTCCCAAACATGGGAGCAGTATTTCATTGTTGGCCGAATTTAAGCTTTGTACAGAATTAATAGTTGTTGTGCAGTGTAAAACTTTCTAGTTCGAAATAATATTCTCAGCTTTTGAAAAGCTCTTTTTGCTATTTTGTAGCGTTAAATTCTACTTCGTTACTGTCACTTCAAGATAGGATTTCTTCCAAGTCTAAAACCCAAACAAACTCTAGGAGGTGAAACCTCTCGTGTTTCCCCCATTCCACAATCTTGCAATGATTAGAAAAGAAAACACAGTCTGGAGAAAGCTTGCCATGGGACACACTGATCTCACTTATATTCACTTATTAAAGGGAGAACCTCCCCCCTATGTCACATTTGCAAACAACTAATTCACCATAAAACATATATTTGAATCTCCCAACTTCCATCAAATCAAAACCAATCACAATATACCTCATCAAGTTCTCTCACCTAAACAAATCAAAGCTAACATCAATAAAATTATCTCATTTTTCAAGGAAATAAACATATATAACATGATTTAAGAAACATCTTATATGGGGCGCAAAATGACTTCTGCAGTTAATGTGCCAGGAACCTCTAAACACTAACTCTTCCAGGTCTTTATTAAGTTGACAGTCAATGCTCAAGCATTTAAAGGAATGAAGAAGTGAGCATACTGTCAGCTGCACATCTACAGATAGGCTTCCTGGTCCTTTTCAGCAACTATAATATATTTAATGACTGCCACCCCTGTCACCCTATTTTCGTGTTCAAAGTGAACATGATGAAAAAGAAACAGAACTATTAGTTTCATTAACTCCAAAACCACGAGTAAGATTTACAATAAAATAAATGCGAAGCCACCATTCTATCTTCCTTCCCCACCCCCTTTAACCATTTTAGTATGAATGACATGCTTAACATTTGTCCATTACCCCATGAGAAAACAAGGAAAAATTCTCAGAATACTACTGAAACTATATAATAATTAGACTCCTGTTAAATTTGACATTAAGGAAAAAATAACTTAACTTTCAGATTTCTCACTCCAGGAAACATGAAAAAGACATTAACACGACATATATGAAGCAATATTATCTTCATAAGTATATAAAAATAGTGTTTCTTTTGTGTGCTGACATGATTTCTCATGTTTTACAAAAGAAGATTCAAAATTTTACTTCCTTATAAAACAGAATAAACCGACATGCACCGGCATGCCCTAATACTCTAATTTTTGTAATGAACATGCCACATTTTAACAAAAACTGTGATATGTAAATTTATATTAAAAACACATAAAAAAATGGTTTATTGAATTGTCCAGGAATCTGTAGATTTTTGAATTATACGGCAATTGAATTAAAATATATAGTACTGAACGAAAGTTCTGTAATATTTTAAATTTATCGGCAAGTAATAATTATATTTTAACGGATTTATAACATGACCTAATGGCATGATGAAACAGTAGACTGATTTTGGCGCGAAGTTTTTAACCTCTAATTTATTGATATAAGAATTATTTTCAATAATAAATTTCAGCAAAAGCAGTTGTACAACAACTTATGTCCAAAAACAATTAGTTCTTAAAATTAATTAAACAAATTCATATGTAAAATACTTTCCTTTGGCAAGAAAAGTAAAAAATACGTTTTTTTAACCGGAAAAATTAAATTAAATACTTACGTTGAAAATCACTTCTTGAACAAAAACAACTCCTTCGCGAACCAACGAGTATTTCTTGATGAAAAATATTATATTTTACGGTAAATTATTTTTCCTTTTTAGCACAAAACGCAGGTTTAACCCAGACAAAACACCAGAAAAAAAAAACAAGTTCAGACTTTTAAATATGAAGCATTGTGAAGCATTGTTGCCACGGTGCCGATAACTAAAAATACCATTTAAAAATTTATATTCGGTAAATAGACGTCCTTCCCATGTAGTAAAATTATGTAAAAAATTTTAAGATGAGTAAATTATAACAATAGATGATAAAATTTAGATAGTTAGCGTTTAACATAGAAAAATTTTGATCTGTGGTTAAAAAACCCAAGAATTCATAATATACATAGGTACAAATTGTCAGTGATGACAATGCTGCAATGAGTCCGATTTATAGAGATGTAAACAGCTATCGACAAAAATGATTATACTAAGGATTTCATATTGTTCTCAAAAAATAATTTAAAAATTTCAATCGTTTAAATTTTTGATCCTCAAATTATTTATCACAACGTAATCGAGGTTTCGACTTATGTTTATAGAAGCTTTGTGATATTTATCTGAAATGTTGAATATCGATTTCCTATTATATCTATATTGTTAGCCTCATTCATTTTTTTTACCTACTGTCAGCTGTCAAATATGAAGAGATTATTTTTTAATATCGATTTTTTAAATTTTCCAGACGTTAGTTTGGTGATTTGTCTAGGAAACTAACCAAATCCCTTATTTATGGATTCGTCCTAGATAATGCTTTGTATAGAACGTAGAGTACAGATTTGTGTGTGCTTTTGCAGCATTTTTATAAAATAACATGTTTTCAGGTATAATTGTACATAACGTAGGTATGCCTAAATTTTGCAAAGTTAAATTATAGATAGATAAATAATGAATATGATGGAAAGTAAACTAGCAGAACAGCCATCAGAAGAAACCCCCAATTGTGACTCTTCATTTTCTCAAGTTTTTATTAAATGTGAACCAGGTTCAACTGGTTCTTTATTGTCAACCAATAGTCATGTTTTAAATAAAAACTCTCCTAAACAGTGTATGATTGGAAAAGTAACAGAAGATATAATACATAATGGTAAGAAAATTCAATATTTAAAAAAAAAGAATATTTTATATGTGTTTAAAAAATTTGGAATTTTAGTTTTCTATGTTGCAAGTATCTAAGTATATTCTTTCTGTGTTGAAATTTGACTAATAATTACATCAACTCACTAGTGCTTAGAACTTTATTAATATATGATGATGATTCTATCTTATCAGGAGCAGAAAGCTGTATCAAAAAAAAAAAGAACAAATTGGATAATCAGCTATAGCTGAACATCAACTCTGTGCCATACCATCAATATAAAAGAAGCCAAAATCCTTACTTCTGCCTTCATATTTATAAATTAAAATTTTGGGAACCAGTTGAAATTTACAAGTACCCTAGCAACATTTATAGGGACTTAGGTTACAGGCTGCATCATATGAGGAAAACTAACATTACAGTTTGGTGAATATGGGTCAAATATGGTGTATGCTTCTTTGAGTAAATTCCTTGAAGTGCTTTTTACAATCATAGGTGAAATGTCGAAATGTTATTCCAAATTGACACATTCTAATCCCATGAACCATGATTTCTCATTGGATTATTCTTATTTATTTGCTAAAAATAATATTACTTCAAAATACCTGTTTCTGGGCTTGTTGTTCGTGAGTTCACTTTAGTTCTGTTTTTGTATTACAAAAGAGAGCTATTAGATATATTTCAGGAGCTGGGTTGCGAGAGTCATGTCGACCATTGTTTACGAGGTTAGGGATTCTTACTCTTTTTGCCCTATTTATCCTGGAAACTGCTATCATGATCTTTAAAAAACATTGTCTTGAGGCAATGCCATTCAAACGGCATGGCAATAGGTGAGCGTTCGTCCTGCCATTGCCGGCCCCGAAAACGGAGCTGATCAAATCTGCAATTGTTTATAATGACAAAAAAATATATAATCATCTGCCTCTCAAATTGAGAGGATTGAATTGCGAGAGGGTCTTTAGACGAAAGACTAGGGCCCTACTTATAAAAAAGGTGTACTATGCACTTGAGGAATTCTACAATGATAGACTGGAATAAGCATATAACAGTAGTTGAGTGGTTGGCATTTAGGTTGACTTATGTGTAATTTTTATTTCTTTTATTTTGGATTTACTGCATTGACTACTACGAGGCTGGTTTGAAAAGTCCGTGCAAAGTCCGAGAGATGGCACCACCGGCGCGTATCGAGGTCATGTTTAGTTAGTAGCATCTCTTGAATGAACGCACACCAAGTTTCAGCCATATTGGTCTATTTCTTTGTGTTTGGCATTCGTGTGAATCAAGGAAGTCGAGTGATTTTCAAGAAATGGACGAAAAAGAATTTCGTGTGGTGATTAAACATTACTTTATGAAGGGCAAAACGCCTCAGGAGACTAAAGAGAAGCTTGATAAACATTATGATGACTCTGCACCTTCGATTAGAACAGTTTATAAGTGGTTTCAAAATTTTCGGACTGGCCATATGGGCACAAGTGACGCTGAACGTTCTGGACGGCCTGTGGAGGTTACGACTCCAGAAATCATTGATCAAATCCATGATATGGTGATGGATGACAGAAGAGTTAAGGTGCGTGAGATTGCTAGTGCTGTGGGCATCTCGACTGAACAGGTACGTAATATTTTGCATAAACATTTGGATATGAGAAAGCTATCCGCAAGATGGGTGCCGCGATTGCTCACGCTTGACCAAAAACGGAATCGTGTGAAGTGTTGCAAGGATGGTTTGCAGCTGTTCCAGAAGAATCCGGACGACTTTAAGCTTCATTTCGTCACTGTGAATGAAACATGGATACATTTCTATACTCCTGAGACCAAACAACAATCTAAACAATGGGTTACCAAGGGGAAATCTGCCAAAAAAGGCGAAGACCGTTCCTTCGGCCGGAAAGGTTATGGCGACTGTCTTTTGGGATTCGCAAGGGATAATCCTCATCGACTATCTGGAAAAGGGTAAAACTATTACAGGTGAATATTATTCATCGTTATTGGACCGTTTGAAAACCGAGCTGCAAGAAAAACGCCCGCGATTGGCCCACAAGAAAGTCCTTTTCCATCACGACAACGCACCAGCACACACCTCAGCAGTTGTGGTCGCAAAATTAATGGAAATAGGATTACAACTCGTTTCACATCCCCCCTATTCTCCAGACTTGGCTCCCTCGGACTACTATTTGTTCCCCAATTTGAAGAAATGGCTGGCGGGACAAAGATTTTATTCAAACGAGGAGGTGATTGCAGACACTAATGGATATTTTGCAGACTTGGACAAATCCTATTATTCGGAAGGGATCAACAAACTAGAACATCGTTGGACGAAGTGTATAAGCCTAAAAGGAGACTATGTCGGAAAATAAAAAAGGTTTACCCCAAACACATAAGAAGTTTTTATTTTTGCATGGACTTTTCAAACCAGCCTCGTACATATACAAATCTCTATAAAAAAGTCAAAGTAAAAAAAATGATCGTCCAAAAATAATTATATTTGGTTGACTACTTATTGTCCTATCCTGTATTGTATGATAGTGATTATATTTATACAGTGTATTTTCTGGATGGAGTGAAGCAGATTATATTCGTCGCTAAAATAAAAAAGGTTTACCCCAAACACATAAGTAGTTTTTATTTTTGCATGGACTTTTCAAACCATCCTCGTAATCTTGTTCTGTTTCTTTATTTTTTCTTTCTTTGAATTTGTGTTTATTAATACAATAATAATTTAAGTTAAGCTTGCTTGCACAAATATGTGGTATTTTAGGACAATAAAGCATATTTCTATTCTATTCTAGCTAAATTAGTAATATAAATGAAACATAAGAAATAATTTAGAGTTATTTATTTATTTATTTATTTATGAAAGCCCCATTTTTAAAACAGTTATATCTCAAAATACTTAGTGTTTTTCAATTGACTCAGTCTTTGTTTATATTGTATTTATTTGGACTGTAATGCTCTTATTTAATTATCTTTATGTAAAAATGTATTATTTTAGTTCTTCAATATAAACATCCCCTTACCAAAATAACTATAAAATCCGAACCAGTCGAATTAGAAGATGAAATCACTGACTCTGTCATGTTACAAACTTATGATCAAAATAATGATAATACTGTTACTACTCAATATAATAACCAAGACAGTGACTATGATAACAGTCAACAATATAATAACATAAATGATATTAACGATGATATTGAAGAAATAAAGAGGCAAATAATAGAAAATGAAACAACAGTGTATCGGTGCCAACAGTGTGAGGGGGTTTTTCAAAAATATCCTGAATATAAGTTACACCGTACAGAACATTCCATTGAAAAAAGAACCTGTAAAATTTGTAATGTGTTATTCCAAGGGATTACAAAAGTAAGTTGCTTTTCCATGGCAGATTTGTCTTATTTAAAATATAATTAAATAGATAGTAAAGTTTTATGTGTATTACTGTAGATGTAGAGTTTGTAACGTCTCTTAGAAAGCCATAATTTAGATAATTTATCTCTTTCACTACTTCACTCCCTAAAATTAAAGGCAATGAGAAAATGAAGTAATTTTTTGATTCATGAAAAAGTCATATTACATTATATATACTAAACAACTCCTCTTGGGTGTTCTCCCAGTCCCCTCACTATAAATAATTATGCATGAAGTTTGAAAACCAAAAAACAGGAAAGATTTCCATAATAATATTAAAATCATACAAAATGAACGACACCCACTTCCCCTGTAGGGATATCATTAAATAAACTAGATTTTATCCCTACTTCAAATATTGAGTACTAAATTTGAAATTGATATTTCATTTGATTCAAAAGTTATCTTACCAACAAGTCGGTGGAAATGAAAACGGAAAGATAAGCGAAAATATTAGAGGGTGTTTTTTTTTAGAAATGCGAAAATATAAAAAAATGACAACTTTTCAATTAGTACTCTCGAAACAGATGGGACTGGTTATTTAGTAGGATAAATAAGTAAATTTTCAGATGACAGTCCTGCATGAACATTTTTAATACTTTTTGTTTGTTTATTCTTTTTTAAATGCTGTGTAAATGTGAAATATAATTATATAAATACTTAATTATTTGAGAAAGTTGGTAAACTAAATATGAAATATTGACAAAGCACTTCATCACCATGGTAATAATATATAAGGATTACTATTTAAATTCATTCCGTTTTTATACACTTTTAGCTACACATGAGGAAACTGTAGAATCTGCATTTTCATATTCCAAGTCACAATGCATAGTGTATGAGGGATAATAGGGCTATTCCTGGCTATGCCGCACATATGTATATATATATATATATATATATATATATATATATATATATATATATATATATATATGTATATATATATATGTATATATATATATATATATATATATATATATATATATATATATATATATATATTCTGTATATTATTTTATTTTTGAGTCCTACTAAAAATTCTTGATATTATTTATCTAACATACTATATGTCTAAATTGAACTGTTTTGGAATTATTGTCATTTGAAATTTAAAATAAAAAAAGACAAAAAAAACTGTTAATAAATACTCTAGGTTTATTTTTAAGGTAACAGTTGCTCAAAATGGCTACTGTTAACAGCCAGGCAATGACCCAATCTGTCATAAACAGCCTGAACACAGTTGTGCAGAGAATTCGGGGTGATCTGTGCTACTTCATATTGAATTCTTTGTTGTAAATCTTCTACAGTTTCAGGTTGACTTCGGTAAATTTTGGTTTTTAAATGATTACATAAAAAAAAAATTGAGTGTCGTAAGGTCGGGATCCCTCGCAGGCTATTCTACAACACCTCTTCTGCCCATCCATCGATTAGGACAAATCGCATCCAAATATGAACATTGATTTCATAACGAGGAGGTGCTCTGTCCTGTTGATACCACAGATTCCTATTAGGGGTATCCAAATTATTTTCATCGGGAAAAAGACCTGCACAAGTTGGAATAACTTGCTCTTGGAGTAACTGTAAATACCCCTGTCCTGTAAGATTTCCATCGATAAAAAAGGGACTAATGATATGACGTCCACAAATCTCTGCCTACACGTTTCTTTTGTGGTCTTTGAGAATGACTGCCAATTATCCAGTGGGGATTCTCAGTGGACTGGTACCGGCCTGTTAACTCTTCCGTTAAGACGAAATGTGCCCTCGTCAGAAAAAACATTTTGAATTAGGTTAGGATCATTATTGATTTGTTCGATCATTACCTCGCAAAATTCAACGCGTCTATCGTAGTCATCTTCAGATAATTCTTGCAATAGAATTTTACTTCATCTATAATATATATAAAATACGTCTCTCTGTCTGTCTGTCTGTCCGTCCGTTAGTGCGCTTATCATTGGAGAACCACTTATCCGATTTACGTACTTTTTTTTTAAAACATACATATGTTCTCTGGCCAGGTTATAGGCTATATTTTATTACGATAGGTAGCATAAGGAATGAGCGGTGACGATAATAGTGAATGAAGTCACAAAAAGGTTTGCCGCTAGCGCGTTCCCTTGCAATACACAGCCTAAAAAATATGGAACAATATTATGTAGCAGAGAATATCTATAATCTATAATATATATAAAATGCAATGTCTCTCTGTCTGTCTGCCTGTCCATTAGTGCGTTTATCACGCGAGAATCACTTATCCAATTTTACGTGTCTTTTTTTTTACATTCATACGTACATTCTTTGGCCAGGTTATATAATATTAATAATAATCTATACCTATAATATATATAAAATGCAACGTCTCTCTGTCTGATTGTCCATTAGTGCGCTTATCCCTCGAGAACCACTTATCCGATTTACGTTATTTTTAAAATTTATACATATGTTCTCTGGCCAGGATATATAATAGTAATAATAATCTATATAATACGTATAAAACGCAACGTCTCTCTGTCTGTCTGTCCATTAGTGTGCTTATCGTTCAAGAACCACTCATCAGATTTACGTGTTTTTTTTTAATTCTTAATTTACTATATATCAAAAAAAATCTGTAATATATATAAAACGTAACGTCTCTCTGTCTGTCTGTCTGGCCATTAGTGCGCTTAGCACTCAAGAACCACTTATCCGATTTACATGTTTTTTTTTTATAAAATACAAAGGGAATAAACAGAGACAAAATGCTAATATGTAGGAAAAAAGATGGAAGTTAAGCAGTAAGCTTGGCAGAAAGACTGAATAGATGGGCGGAATATTTTAAAGAAACATTAAATGGAGATAAAAATGAGGAGTTGAATGAGAAATACGAAGCAAAATTAACTGAAGGGCACAAGGGAAAAAATAAGAGAAATACTCAGAACCCAAAAAAACAATAAGGCCCCGGATGGAAATTGTGTAACAGTAGAAATGATAAAAGCTGGAGGGGTATATATATATATATATATATATATATATATATATATATATATATATATATATATATAAATATATATATATATATATATATATATATATATATATATATATATATATATATATAAATATATATATATATATATATATATATATATATATATATATATATATAAATATATATATATATATATATATGTCGGAATATATAGGAATTTTGTTCGTCTGGACCCCACAAAACGATTCCCCTTTCCAGATATTGAGATAGCCGAAAATTTGAGCTCGATTAAACGACGTTAACCCGTGCCGCTCTTCGCTCAGAGTTTGAAAAAATCCAAATTTTTGGCCAAAAAGCTGACATATGGAGCCATAACTTCAGAACGGTAAATAATAGAAACACGCTTAATATCTCAAAAGAAAGCTAAATGTAATGTCCTTCAAAATTTATATTCTATATATAATTGTTATTTTAAGTCAAACCGAGTTACAACAGCCTTTAGCCCCAAAAACGTGACCTGATACCAGTAGGAGCCAGTTTGGGAGTATTCTAAGAATTTTACGGGTTTTTACATGTGTCTCGGAATTAACATTTTTTTGTTAAAAAGTATTTTGGAACTCAATTTTCAAACATAAAGAGCCTTTTGTTCAAATTTAATCTTTTATTATATGGGGATTACCTGACTAGTTTACCAAAGAAAGACCCGTTTGACAGGTAAAAAGGAGGGTGAATCTAATTTCGATTTTAGGGATGGTGATTTTACTTCAGCGTACAACCGACCTTTTATTTATTCAGTTTAGTTTCTAAAGTGCCTTTGAGCTGGTTAGATCGAACAATTATCTAGTGAAGATATTTTAAGACACTGAAGAGGACAGCATCTACCTGGAACTTGAGAGCTTGGACGAAATGGACATCCCTGAAGAAGCTGCAGAAGATCCAGGACCATCTGAGAGCAAGAGGATGAAAGTTTCATTTGCAAGGGGCGTTTAAAGAGATTTTAAACATGAAATTGTCCATTTTATTAGATCGATGTAAGGTATCCGACAGAAATGCCACGAGAATTTTAATAGCTACTCTAGAAGCACTAAACCTTGACCCTCTTGAGTACAAAGTCTCGAAAACTTTATTACATGATAGAAGGCAAATGTTCAGAGAACAATATAATAAAAAAATTTTTGATAAAGTAAACATTCCTGAAAAAGAGCCCGTGGTTGTCCATTGGGACGGTAAAATTTTTACCGGGTGTTTTAAAAAATGAACAATGTGAGCGAATAGCTATAGCTATTTCATATGGCGAAAAGGAACAGCTGCTGGGAGTTCCTGTAACAGCAAACAGCTCTGGAGAGGAGCAAGCCGTAGCCGTATATGAATGCCTACATGAATGGGATCTTCTCAACACCGTCAAGGCGATGTGCTTCGACACTACAGCATCCAACACGGGAAGACTCAAAGGAGCATGCGTCATATTGGAGCAAATGTTAGAAAGAGAATTGTTATACCTAGCTTGCCGTCACCATATCTTGGAAATTCTGTTAAGAGGCGTATTCGACACAAAAATGGGATCAACCACTGGACCTCATCCAGACATTTTCAAGAGATTCCTCACTGCGTGGCCCAAGATAGACAAAGGAAAATACGACACAGGTATCAGTGACAATCTAATACAAAAGCAGCTAACTCCAGAAGTAATTGCAAACGTTACTGCTGAATTCGAGACCAAATTAACTGAGAGCCACCCCAGAGATGACTACAAGGAGCTATTGCAGTTGGTTCTCGTATTTGTTGGATCACTAGACGGCAATGTTGTGGGTTTTAGAACTCCAGGAGCCATTCATCACGCTAGGTGGATGGCAAAGGCTATTTACTGCTTAAAAATGTTCATTTTTCGTCGTCAATTTAAGATGTCTAAAGAAGAAGAAAGTTCTGTGCGTGCCATTTCTGTTTTCCTAGTTAAAATTTATTGTAAAGCTTGGTTCAATGCTCCAAAAGCTCATCTTGCACCAAAGCAAGATTTAGGTATTTTGCATAGTCTGTTAGACTATAAAGAATGTGACAACGACATTGCAGAAATAGCCCTGACCAAATTTTCGAACCATTTGTGGTATTTGAATGCAAAGTTGGTGGGATTATCGTTTTTTGATCCCACCATTACAGACGATGAAAAGTTGTTAATGGCTAATAAATTGCTCAGTAGCACAGATGAACCATCACAGCACGCTAGGGTTGTAAATCCAAAAGTTAGGAAAGAAAAACTTAAAAGAGGTAGTTGATGGAGGATTGGTAAATTTACTTAGACAACATCCAAACACCTGGCCTCAAAATAATGACTTCCAAGAAGGATTGAAAATTGTCAAAACATTAAAAGTAGTTAATGATATGGCTGAGCGTGGTGTTAAATTAATAACCGACTTTAACGACCTTCTGACAAAAGATGAAGACCAAAAGCAATATGTCCTGCAAGTTGTAAGTAAATGCCGAGCATTATATCCTGACGTTTCAAAAAATTACTTTAACAAAAGCTCTAGAATAGATTAGATAACTATGTAAAATTATCAACTCATGTAGGTACTACGTCTGTATCTTTTTTGTGTCTGTTTTGTATGTATTATATACCTAATTTTTATATTTTAAAATAAAAAATGTCATTAGACTTATCAGTATTACTGGTTTTTTTTATTATATTTCTACTTTAAACTCAAAAATATACCAAAAAAAAAGCAAAATTTATCACTTAATAACAAAATATACGAAGTATGCTCCTAGTGGTACCAGGTCACGTTTTTTGGGGTTAAAGGCTGTTTTAACTTGGTTTGACTTAAAATAACAACAATTATGTATAGAATATAAATTTTGAAGAACAACATTAGCTTTCTTTTGAGATATTAAGCGTGTTTATATTATTTACCGTTCTGTAGTTATGGCTCCATATGTCAGCTTTTTTACCAAAAATTTGGATTTTTTCAAACTTTGAGCGATGAGCGGCACGGGTTAACGTCGTTTAATCGAGCTCAAATTTCGGCTATCTCAATATCTGGAAAGGGGAATCGTTTTGTGGGGTCCAGACGAACAAGATTCCGACATTTTTTTCCCCCTCTATGAGATCCGGTCACTCTAATATATATATATATATATATATATATATATATATATATATATATATATATATATATATATTTATTATATATATATATATATATATATATATATATATATGTATATATATATATATATATATATATATATATATATATATATATATATGTATATATATATATATATATTTATATATATATATATTATATATAAATATATATATATATATATATATATATATATATATATATATATATTATATATATAATATTATATATAAATATATATATATATATATATATAATATATATAAATATATATATATATATATATATATATATATATATATATATATATATATTATATATATGTATTTATGTGTGTGTGTGTGCATGTATATGTATATGTAAGTGTATATTTAACACTTTTTGAGCTTGTCACCAGCAAATTGTTTATTTTTAGCTAAATGAACACATGAACATTCATAAAGGCATAAAACCGTTTAAATGTTCCAAATGCAAAAAGGGTTTCATATCAGCACATACTTTGAAATGTCACAATGGAAAGTCATAGAACGGAAAACATTTATGAATGTGAAAACTGTGGCAAAGGTTTCAAAACTAAGAGGTCACTGAGAGGTCATATGGATACACACGCTAAAAAAATTAAGGAATATTTTTGTAAGGTATGAGCAATGTGATGTTAATCTTTAAAAATACTGAGGACAACTCCTGAATAACGAAAAATCTCTCTCTATATAAATATATATATATATATATATATATATATATATATATATATATATATATATATATATATATATATATATATATATATATATATATATATATATATATATATATATATATATATATATATGTATATATATGTATTTATATGTATATATATGTATGTACATTACCCTATTTACTCAGGGTGACCTGTGATCTATAAAAAGGTATTTTTTGTTAAAAATACTGTTAATTATATTTACTACCAAACCTGCGAAATAAACTGAAATACATAGTATGGTTCAAAGGTTTCTGACCTAAGGATATTAAAGAGGTAATCAAACAATGGATTTTTTTTCGATGGAATTACCATTTATTTAGATAACTTACACACGACTAAAAAAATAGTTTCAATTTTCATCCTTAAAATGATCTAAAACTGCCGAAATTACTTCTTTCTCACTCTCCCACGCAGGTCCTACTTAAGATTAGAGAAAAAATGTCTGAGAGCTAGATTAGGGTTATGAGATGGGTAAACCACATTCCTGAATAGCAGCTTTGAGGGCAATTGCAGTGTGCACTAGCTCATTGCGATAACCGTCACTTCTTTGAGTCAGTTTTCCTCGATGTTTTTCTCTTGTGGTCTCCCATAATTTATGCAATAATAGCGTATAATATACAGCAGTAACTGAAGAATTTGGTTTCTAAGGTCAACTAGCAACATCCCTTGAAAATTCCAAAAGATGTGGGCCATGATCTTTTTTTGCGATCGAGTCACTTCTACCTTTTTTGGCAGTGGGCATCCAGGATGCTTCATATATTCTCGTTTAGACGAGGATCGTGGAATGGAACCATAGTCTCATCTTTCTTCACAATTGAATCAATCATGTATTCTTACCCCTTACAACTTACTTACAGCATTCCACACGTCGTTGTTTTTGAAAATCATTCCAAAGCTTAGGAGTACATCGTGCAGTCATTTCTTCATACATATATGGTGGTGTAGAATTTCGAAAAGCTAATAATTCGCCTATTCTTAAGCACTTTTTGCCTTAGCGAACTTATTAATCTTAAAAACCGCCTTCAATTGAACCTTTTTAGTGTTCCCTACGGAACACTTATAAGATCACTTCGGTGTCTGTCCGTCTGCCCGTATGTCACACCCGATTTTCTCCGAAACTATTTGTCATAGAAAGTTGAAATTTGGTAATAATATAGGAATTGATGGCCTCATCAGAGCCATGTAGTTTTGAAAGTTAAATTTTGACTTAAGGGGTTAGTTTTTGGGGGGTGAAATCGGAAGTGAAAAAAATATTTTTTTACTAGGTAATCGAGTGTGGTGTCAAAAGAAAGCTTGTGAAAACACGAGTAAAAAATATATATATAATGTAATACTTGCTCGCACTTTTCTTTGTATTATTTTTAAAAATCGCGAAAAAATCGCTGTCGACCCGCCTTATCTCGAAAAGTACTTATCAAAAAATTTTGAAAAAATTCTGGCGTATTCTCCACGGGGTGTAGATTGAACGAAAATTATCACGAGTGCATTCCCTTTAATAATTTATCTTGTATATAAAAAACAAAAATTTCAAGGTCATCAGATTTTAGTAAAGATTGGAAACAAACATTGTTGAAAACTCATTTGGGTTGTGTTTTGTGAAGTCAATGTTCATTTTATACCTCTGTAACAAATTTTTTTATTTGAAAAGCAATCAACGTACGGAACACTAATTGCGCAAGTTTAACTTGCACTTGACCGGTTTTTTAATCGAAACCCATCCTTTCTCCGTTATTACTTCGGGAAAAAATCGCCGTAAATAGCGTTTAAGTATCGTTCAATTTCTACCAGGCCTCCGTCTTCTGCGAAAAATTTAATGATTGCACTATACTCGAGTATAAACATTTTAATATAATGCGCAAAAGAACTTCTATTTATGACGATAGTTGAAGTACTATTGATGACAGAGTACACAAAATTATAACTACAGAGCAACAGAACACACAATTGAGGGTTGACGGCGTTTAGACCTATTAATAAGCTAAAAATAAGCGGCCTGTTGACCAATTTTTTTTTTCTTGAAACTAGATTTGCAAAGAAGAATTCGACTTCCCAGCCGAATTCCGCCGTCATCTTACCGAACATGGTGCTGAACCACTTCAACCCAAGTGCACAATATGCCAGAAAGTTTTCAAGTATGAAACTCAACTTAAGACTCATCTGGGCACACACAAAGAATTGAAATTTCCTTGTGAGTTTTGCAATAAAATATTTTCATCCATGACGAAAATAAGGAAGCACGTGAAAAGGACCCACGTGATCAACGAATGTGAGTTTTGCAAGAAGGTGTTTTATGATAAGGCAGAATTTACTAGACATAAGAAAACAGAGCATGTGGAAGGTAAGTAATTATTTTTTTTTTATCCTAAGAGATACATAAGAATAAGATATGTACTAATTGTTTTATCGTAATATGTTGTTCCACCAGAAAAATGTACAGGTCGGCCAAAAAAGTATGTTTAAGAATAAAAAAAAAAACCTATTCAATTTCTTATGAAGTTAAAATATGAACCATACTCCTATAGAAGTATAGTAGTAGTAGAATGGGTTTAGAGGCTTAAAGCTAAGCCAATCGACCAGAGGTGACTGGAATTAGAACTACATGATCGACAGATGGTACTCTTCCCACTGCTGTTTTATGGTCTTGTTCTTTTAACTCTCCGTTCGCCACGATCCTGGGCCGACAACGGGAGTTGCTTAAATTTCTAATTTCCTAAAAGCGTCTCTCTAGCATTGAAGTGAAATATTTTTGGACATGTAAAGATATAATAAAGTTATTGTAAAGTTTTCATTTTTATTTTTTTAATTCTTTTTATTTTTTTGCTATTTTTTGTTTAATGTTATTTTTTTTTTGTTTATTTTTTAGATTTACAGGTAATAAATTGGAACATACATTATTTCCGGAGTAGATTCTATAAGGTATAGTTTTTTTCTAAAATAAACAGGTGGTGGCTAATAATACTCAATCTAGAATTAAAAATTATCAATGTGAACTAACCTGAACTAACCTTTATTCTTAAACTGTTATAATACTTGCGTGATTAACTAACTCATTTGGTTGCAAGAAATGAGAAAAAAGATTTAGAAACTTCACATGTGTACATTTTAGGTACTGGATAAAGATAATAAAAAAAACGTTAATTTTTCGTTACTGTATGCATGCAGCCATAAATATGAACTTCGACGCATGGACCATAATAATATTTTTTCATTATTGTTTTAGAATTCTTTATCATTTCTTTTAGAGAAACCTAGCATTTGCAAATTATGCAACAGAGCCTATGACAAAGCAAAAAATCTTCAAGAGCATATAAGAGTGCAACATACTAAGGATGGACTGGAAAATAAATGTGAAATTTGTGAGAAAACTTTCATAAACAGATTTTTATTAAATAATCATGTGAAAACACACGATAAGTGTTTCAAATGCCCAAGTTGTAATATGCAGTTTTCTTCAAGGTATAATAACAAAACTATAATGTTTTTATCAAATGGGTATTTTGTTATAGAAAATACTCTGGCAAATGAATTAACACCCTAATTATGGTACACTGGTCAACACTGAAGTATTTTCCTAAAATTTTATAAGTATTATAGGGTATACCTGAGGCACTGACTACAGAAAAAATACTGGTTTAATGCTATTAGCTCTACTTTTTATTTATATGAAATTACAATTTTCTTCAAAAATGGAACAAAAATACATTTTTTCTATGTTGGATATAATTATACACTATGAAACGTTCTTTTATACGATTTTCTTGAATGTACGGCTTGAGGATCATCTGTTTGCAAACTCCAACAGTAATCGGCCATCATATGGATGTCCCACCTTCCTTGATAACGTTCTTCCATTGTGAAATCTTTCACCTGGCTCTTCACTGAAATCACCAAGATTTTCTGGGAATCGATCTAAATGAGAATGTAAGTAATGAATCTTGATACTCATGTTGCAACCCAGATCTTTCAAATTGGATAACATGAACTCAAATAACTCAGAATAGTTGTCGGACTTATTGTTTCCGGAAAATTTTTAATAACCACAACAAACGATTTCCAAGCTTTAGACTCGACTTCATTCATTGAATTCACAAAGTTTGGGTCTTTTACAAGTTATCCAATATGTGACCCATCAAAAATACCCGCTCTCAATTTTTCTGTGCTTAATCCTGGAAACTTGCGTGAAAGAAAAGCAAAACATTCGCCGTTTTGATATGAAGTGGTGGCGGTATAATGCGATCTCCATTTACTAGGGGCAAATTAATAACATTTTTGGTACCAACCATCAGTTCCTCTCATACTGGCCACTTTTGTGAGACCAATGACGTTGTTTGTTGCGGCTATCCCACAGTCACATAAAACATGGGTATTTCATGTATCCACCCTGTTGTCCGAGAAGAAAGTTTTTAAGTCTACACAAATGAGTCAGTTGTGGTCTCGATACTTAATTTTTTCCATTACTGAAGAAATAGTTGTATACTCTTCTTTCATAGTAGTAGGGTGTGCAATAGGTATAGAACCATACTTGTTGCCGTTATGAATTAGCACACACTTTAAGCTTCTCTTGCTACTATCTGTAAAAAGATGCCAATCATTTGGTTGGTATCGTTGTGAACTCTTCTTCTCCAAAATACCTCTGACATCATTACAAAAAACTAAATCATTTTCTCTAGAAAGATATGGTAACAAATTCTTTTTTCGGGTCCGATAAAAAGTAATTCTGGGTCCTGGTGCAAGTAACTTTTCTCTTAAACGAGATGCCAAAATTTCAGAAACTTCTTTTGACAAATTTAGATCCCTTACTAAGTCATGTGAAATCCGAATCAGTATTGCCCATTAATATGCCGTTAATATTTACGACGCAAAAATAACGGTCATCATGGTGATTTTGAGGTTCCTGCCAAATCATCGGTGTTTTAAATTTGATAGCACTTCTTTTTCCATTTGACCATTGTCGCAGATACACAATCCAGTTCTAGCACACAATATGAGGCACCCATTGCTTGTCTTTATTGCACAATGTTATTTGAAACTGGTTAAAATACGTAGTTTTAACGAAGTCCGAAATAGGTTTTCGATATTTTTCACAGATGTATTCGCCACAAATATAGTAAAAACAATCTAGATGTGTAAACAACATCTACGTGTCGAAGCCATATCTGAAATTAAAAAAATAATTATTCTGAGTCGGGTAGATCTTAAAAAACTCCGGATGTCGTCTAAGCTAGGGTAGACCGAGAATATTAAAAAACATGAGCTGTCAGAGAAAAACTAATATCGGATTCGAAATCAGAACACTACAATAAGCCCAAAACTGAAAAAAAATTAGAGGAAAATATTATTTGTTGACCAGTGTTATTTTTAATACGTTCTTTATCGTTTAAACACTAGGCTTTAATGTTTTGAATACCTGTGCTATATGGAATGAAAAGTCCCGAGACTCCGCACAAACAAAAAAATCATATGATTTTGAGTTAGTGTCAACTCTCAGAAGATTCGTGTAAAATTTTCATGAAATTTTGTCTATTAGTATATAATAAAAGACTGTTTTTAGTCAATTTCCACTGGTTTATTTAAGTTGCGATGACTCATTTTACACTGTGAAGTTAGGTTTAATATTCACAGTTTTTATATAATTTCTTAATTATAATATTACACCTAATTAAATTACATTGATAGTATTGGGAAATCCACACAGATTTGGAGTTAGGAGAATAAATTCAATAATGGTGAATTGCTTAAATCTACCTGGTCGTTGAGTAAAGTACCTGTAGTCCTTAATCGATTTATTTGCATTGTCTCTAAAAGGTTTAGTTTTAAAACCTTTTTGTTGGGTGTGTAAAATTTTGAAATTCTTGTTAAATGTGTGATTTTCTGTTAAAAGATGATTAGCATATGTTGAATTAGATTTTCTATGGATGAAACTTTTTTCGTGTTCTGTAATTCTTTGTCTAAATGTCAGTCCAGTTTGTCCGATGTATGTTTTAGGACATGACCCACATGTTAATTGATAAACCCCTGATTTATTGTCTTTATTGATTTGTGGTTTGTAGTTTTTAAGGTATTTCCCTATAGTATTGTTAGTCTTGTAAGCTATGTTGATATTTTTTTGATTTAAAAATTTCCCCAGTTTTTCCGTTGGTTTGCCGAAATAGGTTAAGCATTTAAAGGTGGTTTTTCTGTCCTTAAAACGTGGGTATATTTCTGAGATTGCCTTGTTTCTAAGTTTTTGCCTAACGATACTATTAATTAAAGTAACCGAATAACCGTTGTTAACGGCTCCTTGTTTTATGTAGTTTAATTCTTTAGTAAAATTTTCTTCTGATAAGGGGATATTAGTTAGTCTATGTATAGAATTATGATAAGCTGCAAGTTTATGATGGTTACGGTGGTGAGTCTTGGAACTAATTTCAGGCGCGTGTATAAATGAAACCAGGAAAAATATTTCAAATGCGGCTATCAAATAGCACGTTTACATTGCAGCGAATGGACCATTATGTTCGGTTTTACGCAGCTTACTTGGAACGCCATCCATCAGGTTTTGGACGACCGAAACGTCGATTTCTTTCAACTTCCTCTTTATTTTGCCAATAAAGTGCCTGTGGTTCCATGCTTCCCAACCATTTTCATAAATTTTACGTGAAAGTATTGCCCAAAATCTTTCAATTGGTCATGCCTGTGGAACATTTGGTGGATTGTCATTTTGCAGTACAAATTCGATTTTTGGACTTTTAAGCCATTCCCGTGATTTTTTTTTTTTTGCGTAATGACAACATGCAAGCTCTGACCAGAAGATTATTTTGTCACACGCATGATTTTCTTTGATAAACTGCTTCAGTTTACTCAAGCATTTATTGATATACACATGAGAATTGACTGGAACAGCACTACTGGAATGGAAATGTGGAGCAGAAATGGCATGACATTCGATGAAATGGCAATCCACATCAACACTTATCGTACAAATTTCCTTTTTGCCGACGTATTTGACGTCGTCTTGTGCTGCTTCATAATCGTCAGTGTAGAAGGAATCATTTTTACTGAGACAACGGTTCGAAAATGTGAAGTATTTTTCATCATCCGTAACATTTTGGTATTTTTTGGAGCTGTCTTGCGGTGTAGTTCGGGGCCTTTTCGCGATTACGAATTTGCACATTATTTGTCTTCAGAATTCGATGCACAGTTGATTGCGAAACACCGTATTTTCTAGACAGTTTTCTTTGCGACTGCCCAACTTTGTCTTTTGCGCTCGACAGAAGATTTTTCGGTGGCCGGATTTTTTTATTTTCTGGTTCTTTACCTTCACGGCAATCACGCAAAACACGAAATATGGTGGCGCGAAATTTGGCTTATCTTCAAACGCTTCGAGAATTTGCTTCGTGGACAAGGAAGCGACGCATTTTCGTATATCCAGCTTGTATAACATTTCCAATGGAAATAATCAAATGTGCAGATTCTGAAATCAGAATAGAGGTACCGTTACACCTTCAGCGAAAATAACATTGCTATCTGTCAATTGTTCAGCATTTACCAAAACACCTAAAATTAGTCTCAAGACTAATGAATCACACTTTATATGTAGAAAAATAATTACTAAAATAACAAAAACAATATAGAAATATAAACTCAATTAATAATTAGAAAATAGAAAACAAGAAAATAAAGAAAAAAACAAATTTAAAAAAAAATCATTATTTCAGATATAATTTGCAATTACATTCGGTAACACATACCAATGAGAAGAGATACAAGTGCACCTTATGTTCCAAAGCATATTCTTCAAAAGTCAGTCTTCAGACACATATATCCACTCATTCGGATGATCGGCCTTACTCGTGTCCTCAGTGTGATAAGACCTTTAAAAATAACAGGTGAGACTCTTAAATATGTTAAACGAGACTTGTTAATGGTCGTTAGTTAAAAGGCAAACTTAAAAATATGGATGTCTGTATCTTAAATTCTAAAAAGACAATTACATATGCAATGGTACTACTTTAAATGTATTATTCCTTTTTGCAGATGATTTTCTAAATACAGGTGTATAAAAATAGGAAACATAACTGTTCTAATCTTGACAAAATAGATGGTTATACTTCACTCTGTCGGTAACTTATTTAAAGTCTTTTCAAATAAAGCGGCTAGCAAGGCTGACATTTAATTGCAGAAGCTCACCTTCCCAAGCTTGCTGCCCGAAGGCATAGATGGCGTTAGTGAAGCAACCAAAAGCGAATCGAAAGATCCGCACTTCAGGAGTTCCCCAAGTGTTCTTTATATTTGCCAGACCATCCTAAGACGCGTTTCGCCGTATCACGGCTCATCAGTTGGGCTAGGTTCAGCAAATATAAAGAACACAATTTCAGTCCTTATCCAGGTGCTAAAGGAATCTAAAACTTAGAATATGGTTGATTCAGTCAACATAACTTGATAAAACTAGATCTGACTTGTTTTATACATACACTTTATGTCCAAAGAATTTCCAGGTTGCCTTCATTATTACTTCAGATTTTGTACATAGGCCCCACCGACAACGTTTAGAATGCTCATTCAACCATGTGAAACTGTTAGAAAAATCTTCTTTTGAAATCATGTTTAACTCGCGCGTTACAGTGACTTTAATGTCCTTCAAGTCATCACATCATTGAGCCTTTATGTGGAGCTTGATTGAGCAATAAAAAAAGTCACTAGCGGCTAAATGAAGCGAATAAGGAGGGTGTTGGAGTACGGACACTTGTTTTCGCGCCAAAAATTGCATCACAATTCCAGTCGTGTGAGCGGGTGCGTTGTCATGAAGCAAGCAGATCCTTTGCGTTCCATTGTTCCGGTCGAACCCGCTGAATCCTCTTGCAAAATTATTTCATGAAACTCACGTAGTGCCTAGTGTTTACTGTACTTCCCTCGGGAACAAATACTTTGTGGATAATTCCTTGAGCATCAAAAAATGCGGAGCCTTTCTTCTTGACTTTGCCAGCCGCATTTTCTTTGGTCTCGGCGAACCACTACCGAGGTATTGCACACTTTGCCATTTTGTGGTAGGCTCGTATTGGTAACGCTACCTCTCATCGCCTGTAATTATTTTCTGCAGAAATGACTCAATTTCATTTTGATGAAGTTTCAGCTGACGTCCACAAGTTGCTGTTTTTGTCCGGGTGTCAGGATGTGGGGAACAAACTTCGTACACACTTTCCTCTTGTTCAAAACATTCCGGACAATGTTTTGAACACTTGATTTAGAGATGTTAAGCTTTTCTGCCATAAATCTGCATGAAAGCTGACGTTTGGATTGCAGAAGATGAAGAATTTTCACGTTGGCGTCGGCTGGAACGCCCTTGCATCATCTTTGAACGACTCCCTTCCTTCCTTAAAGCGTTTAAACCACTAAAACACTTATTATAAGCGCGATAAGCAATCATCACCGGAAGTTTTTTCGCAGACCTACTGCTCAACACTGACTGATCAAAACTGGCCGGTTGAATGTAAATGTGTTGTTTACAGATGTGAGTTTAAGCTTTTACTGAACTTTTTGGACAGAAGGTGTAAGGTAATTTTAACTATACGTGAACGGTAATACACGTAGACCGGCGTTTCTTGAGTTGTTTTATTCATCGAAAAAAATTGTTTTGTTAGCGCCTCAGAAAAAATAACGCTAAAGCAGCTGTCAGTTCGTCAGCTTAGAAAAATTTTCTTCTATCTTTAGATGTTTGAACAAAAAGAAGTTACAGGGCGTTAAATTAAGGCTGTAATGTGGATCCCATAACTCGGTGTAAGTTTACAGCTTTCGGTAATGGCTTGAACTATGCAAGCGTTGTGGATCTCGTATTTGTGCAACAGCAAAGCTTTAATTCTTTATGAATGCGGACGTTTTTGTCTAATAATCTGCTTCAAGTTTTGAAACGTCAAATCACTCTATTAATTGGCGACTTTTTTTCCATAAATTTAATAAGCAAAATTCTTTCGCAGCCTCAAAAAATGGGCGCTATCAATTATCCCGAAGACGACCTATTGCAACGAGTCCTGCTCCGTGGGAGGATCCCGATCGAATACCCAAGCGTCGCTCTGTAACAATCCCCGAACATAACTCTTTTATTAGTAGAATTAATGGAAATTTGCCTGTATATTTCATTTTTCAAGGAACATTTTACAAACAGCAGCAATGAGTTCTACCTGTATGCTGTAGTGGCGAATATTTTCTGAGAAGGTTTTGAACTTTACTTTATTTTAATCGAACATTTTGATGCTATTGATATTTGCACGACACCTTAATGCTTTTTTGGATCACTTCAATCAACAACTTTCAAACGTAAGGCTTGCAATGGAAACTGAACAAAATAGTGCAGTTGACTTTCTTCACGATTTTTTTTTGGGCATAACACAGGCGCTGCTGAGAAATCCTTAAGGTGCTACAGGAGGGATGCGTGTGCGAAAAAAGCGATTCACATTAGTCCTGAGTCGCTGTAAATTGTACTCTGTGGGAAACACAGTTCTAGGTAAGTCATTTCAAGGGATGAGGTTCTCCATATAAAAGACTGCTTGAAAAGGGTTGTACGAGTAGTAATCAGCTCAACCTCATACAGAAGTATTAGCGCGATGTGTGTTTCTAGCATGCACCGCTCTACTTTTAGAATAGACTTCAGTCGCAAACCGTTCTTCGATATTCCAAGGAATCAAGGTTGCTCGTGAGTTCTGAGTCTCCAATTAGACGAACAGTTCTCTTCTGAATAGAATCCAACAAATGCAGTGTATGTTTGGGAGCAGAGCTCTAAACGTGGGAGCAGTATTCCATCGTTGGTCGAATTTGAGCTTTGTATAGAATTAACAGTTGTGGAGTGTAAAGTTTTCTATTGAAACAGTATTCCAGCTTTTGAGTAGCTCCCTTTGCTATGCGTGCAACTTGTTCATGCCAAATTAACGCCCAGCAATTTGAGTGACCTGAGAACCCGATATAATTTCAAATAAGAAAGGTATTGTAATCCAGAGATTGGAATCACTGCTAGATATCACCTTTGACGAGATAGAGTTGGCCTTAAGGCAAACAAAGAATAACAAAGCCCCTGGAAACGATAACGTAGTTGCGGACGCCATCAAAATAATCGGTAGATCTTGTCTTCTAGGAAAAATAAGATCCTTGTTCAATTTTTGCCTGTTTAATAGCACGATTCGGAACCAATGACCATCTACGAAGTATTAAGATATTAATTGAGAAAAGCATTGAATATAACAGACCACTTGCCTTGGCCTTCATAGATTTCCATAAGGCTTTTGAAAAGGTCTAGTTGGACTCAGTATTAGAACCGTTACAAGAGTGATGTGTTGACTATCGTTATACAAAGTTGATTTACAACATCTACAAAAATGCGTGTATGACGGTGAAACTCCACGATAACACCAAATCCATACCAATTGGTAAAGGAGTAAGACAAGCGACACGATGTCACCTAAACTATTCACTGCACTTTTAGAACACGCTTTCAAGAAACTCGACTCGGAAAAAAAAAGACCTTAACATAGATGGGCAAAGTCTGACAAATCTTCGTTTTGCAGATGATGTAGTCCTGATATCTGACAGTCTTGGGGAGCTTGCAGTAATGCTTCAAAAACTTCGAGAAGTATCTGCAGACGTGGGGTTGGAAATGAACGCTTCTAAATCAAAATATATGACGAACTTGGTTCCAAGCGAACAGATTAGTGTCGGCAATAAGAGGTAGAACTAGTGGACAAATACACCTATCTTAGTCATGAAATTCACATCACAAGGGAGAACCAAACGTGCGAATTGAAGAGAAGAGTAACGCTCGCTTGGGCAGCCTACGGAAGACTTAAAGATGTCTTTAGGAGTGATCTTCCTATTTACCTAAAGAGGTCTTTGCTCAGTGTGTGCTTCCGGTGATGACTTATGGGGCGGAATCTGTAACCTTAACTATCGCAACTATCGCTAAAAAGCTTAGAATGACACAGTGCAAGATGGAAAATCAATGATTGGAGTGTCACTGCGGGATTGTATTAGAAACGAAGTTCTCCGTCAAAAAACGGCGTTATTGATGTAATAATTAACTGGGCAGGACATATAGCCCGAATGTCGGATGGGAGATGGACTAAGAGGCTGCTTGAGTGGAGACCTGGGAGCGACAAGCGTAATAGGAGTAGACCTCCCACACTCTGGACCGACGATATTAAGAGACTGTGAGGTAACTGGATGCGGAGAGCCCAGGAGAGGAGAGAGTGGACTGAGATGGGGGAGGCCTATGTTCAGCAGTGGACGTAAAGGGCTGATTGATGATGATGATGATGATGAAATTGAGTGACGATACTAGAGAATTGAGTGTCCCGACATAACCAGGTCGGGTTCAGCAACTTTAACTTTTTTAGAAAAAACTGTTGCCTAGGTTTTTGTAGCGTTAAATTCTACTTGGCTACTGTCACTCCAAGATAGGATTTCTTCCAGGTCTTTGTTAAGTTAAACGACTTCCTGCTGTCTGCGATATTTGAATTAGAAGCCGATGTTACAGCGTTTAAAGGGAATGAAGAGATAAGCGTAATGTGATCTGCAAAGCTGTAGGTTGGGTTTTTGGTTCTTTCCAGCAAAACGTACGATGGAAAAGTAACAGTATCTTGGAATATTCGTTTGACAGAGAGTCAGCTCATATGAATCGATTTTAGAATGCTAACTCACAAGATGTTTAATATTTGCACTGATGATATTAGAAATTTTTCTAACGGGTTTAAAAACCCAGACACACACAAAATGGTAACCGTCTCCTATCAATAGATAGTGCCCCTTTACCCTACATTTAAGGGACTACCAAAAAAATAGCTGTAGTAGACGAAACGTCGAAAAATCGTGTTCTGATTTGAGATGATCTAGTTCTAAGAATAAGGTTTTCTCAGTCAAATTGAGTGTTAACAACTTATATTTGCGACAGAAGTCCTGTGTAAATAATTTTACTATTTTTTTTTTGTTTTTAGGAGATTGTACGTTCATAAAAAGTCCCACGAGACAGAGTTGAAATTCGAATGTTTTACGTGCGGCAATAAATTTAAAACCAAGGAGTACCTCAAAGCACATTTGTACAAGCATAATAAAGGTAAAAATTAAATGGTCATCTGGTACATTTTTAAGTTTAATGTTTATTAAAGAAAAAATTACGATGTTGATCAATAAATCATTGATACTTTCGTGCAGAATTAGGTAATTATATAGCATTATAACACATGTTTGTTCGATCATCGAAGAGGGAATTTATTGCCCTTCTGTTGCCCTTATATTTGAATCCTCCGGGCCTGAGTCTTATCCTAAATCCTGAACCAGATATAAAATCTTTGACTTGGCTGCACCCTGGGCCCAGATACTATAGTTCTTTAGAAAACTAAACGGGTTGTTTTTTGATGGCTGCCACTACGTCCTGCCTGGACACATTTAGAGCTGATTTAAGTTTTTGGAACGGAGTTTTTGCTCAGAGAGTTCATCCACTGCCCCTTTGTCCTGGATGCTCTAAAGTGTAGGAACCCCGGCCAAATTAACTTCCATTTCCCTTCTCGTTTATAAAAATAGTAAAGACTTCAGCCTGAAAAATGCCACATCGCTCTAGGAGGGCTATATCTCTCACAAGAACTTACAGAATAGACCCAAATCACCAACCATTCTTCGATGTTATAAGAATTCAAGGTTTCTCTTTTTCAGAGCTGTAGATTGGATTCTTGGTCCTTTCCAGCAGATCGTGAATGTGAAGTGAGTATGGAGCATTGGGGCACATGGGCGTTCATAGTGTAGGTATTAGAAAGAAATCCGTCCACTACCACTCGTAAAGGACACTCTCTGAGGAAATATGATAGCCGTAAACAGAACTTTTCAGACAAACCATTAGAGCTTAGCCTAGCCAATAATCCATCGTGCCCAACACGGTCGAATGCCTTGGTTATATTAAGTACGATCGCTCGAGATTCTCTAAAGTTTCTATTGCCTTGTTCCAAACATGTGTTACATAAGTTAGAAAATCTCCTGTTCATCTTTGCTTACTAAAGCCATATTGATGGTTACTAATAATATTGAATCCTTCAAGATGTTTTAGGAGATTGATAGCCTTTTCCATGACTTTCAAAATTATTACAAGCAGTGCGACTGGTCGGTAGTTGTTTGGCAATGTCTTCTTACCTTTTTGAATTGCGGCTGAACTGTAGTGTAGGTCCAGCAGGAAGGAAATATTCTCTTTCTGTAGGATAGGTTGAAAACTCTACAGAAAACTGGTGTTAGTTCTCTCGTGCATTTTTTAAGTACTATGGCAGGTATTTCGTCAGCGCCAGAAGTTTTTCTGGTGTCTAGCTATATGAAAAAACACGTTTTATGATACGCCGTTTGAGGAGCATCCTGGATTGCACTATGTGAATAGTTTATGGTATTTTTTTTTCGTGGAAATTGGCTGTTTTAACTGGTATTGTAATAGTATTATCTATCCGTATAAGGTGTAGTATATTGGATTTAGTGAAATTTTGATTAATGGCCTTAGCGACTGACTAAAAGGACCTGGAATTGTTGGGGCAAACAAGAAGCTTGTTAGTGTTCCGGGCGGAACACTTATAAGATCACTTCGGTGTCTGTCTGTCTGTCTGTCTGTCTGTCTGTCTGTCTGTCTGTCACACCCGATTTTCCCCGAAACTATTTGTCATAGAAACTTGAAATTTGGTAATAATATAGGAATTGATGGCCTCATCAGGGCCATGTAGTTTTGAAAGTTAAATTTTGACTTAAGGGGTTAATTTTGGGGGGTGAAATCGGAAGTGAAAAAAAAAATTTTTTACTAGGTCATCGAATGTGGTGTCAAATGAAAGGTTGTGAAAACACGAGTAAAAATATATATATATAATGTAATACTTGCGCGCACTTTTCTTTGTATTATTTTCAAAAAATCGCGAAAAAATCGCTGTCCCGCGCCTTATCTCAAAAAGTACTTATCAAAAAATTTTGAAAAAAAATCCTGGAATATTCTCCACGGGGGGGTAGATTGAACGAAAATTATCACGAGTGCATTATCTTTAATAATTTATCTGTTATTTAAAAAAAAAAAACAAAATTTCAAGGTCATCAGATTTCAGTAAAGATTGGAAACAAACTTTGTTGAAAACTCATTTGGGGTATGTTTTGTGAAGTCACTGATCATTTTATACCACCGTAACATAAATTTTGACTTAAGGGGTTCGTTTTGAGGGGTGAAATCGGAAGTGAAAAAAAAAATTTTTACTAGGTCATCGAGTGTGGTGTCAAATGAAAGCTTGTGAAAACACGAGTAAAATATATATATATATATATATATATATATATATATATATATATATATATATATATATATATATATATATATATATATATATATATATATATATATATATATATATGTATATATATATATATATATATATATATATATATATATATATATATATATATATATATATATATATATATAATGTAATACTTGCGCACACCTTTCTTCGTATTACTTTTAAAAAATCGCTGTCCGCTACCTTATCTCGAAAAGTACTGATCAAAAAATTTTGAAAAAATTCTGGAATATTCTCCACGGGGGGGTAGATTGAACGAAAATTATCACGAGTGCATTATCTTTAATAATTTATCTGTTATTTAAAAAAAAAAAAAAAATTTCAAGGTCCTCAGATTTCAGTAAAGATTGGAAACAAACTTTGTTGAAAACTCATTTGGGGTATGTTTTGTGAAGTCACTGATCATTTTATACCACCGTAACATAAATTTTGACTTAAGGGGTTCGTTTTGAGGGGTGAAATCGGAAGTGAAAAAAAAATTTTTTACTAGGTCATCGAGTGTGGTGTCAAATGAAAGCTTGTGAAAACACGAGTAAAATATATATATATATATATATATATATATATATATATATATATATATATATATATATATAATGTAATACTTGCGCACACTTTTCTTCGTATTACTTTTAAAAATCGCGAAAAATCGCTGTCCCCTACCTTATCTCGAAAAGTACTGATCAAAAAATTTTGAAAAAATTCTGGAATATTCTCCACGGGGTATATATTGAACGAAAATTATCACGAGTGCATTACCTTTAATAATTTATTTGGTATATAAAAAAAAACAAAATTTCAAGGTCACCAGTTTTTAGTAAAGATTGGAAACAAACTTTGTTGAAAACTCATTTGGGGTATGTTTTGTGAACTCACTGATCATTTTATACCACCCTAACAAAAATTTTTATTTTAAAAACAATCAACGTACGGAACACTAATTGTGCAAGTTCAACTTGCACATGACCGGTTTTTTTTTAATTCTATGGTTGTGTGACTCGTCGATAATTTCTTTGCATCTGTTCCGAGTACGAACAAAGATGTTTCGATTTATGTCATTCGAATTTCCACGCCATTGTCGGTAGGCAAAATATTTAGAAGCAACAGCTTCTCTGCATTTTCGGTCGAACCAAGGCTTGTTGGAACGGTATTTTTCGAAAAAAGGGTCGAGATAAGCCTAGATAATGGGAGATAATGAGAGATAAGGAGAAATAATGGGAGATAAGGAGAAATAATGGGAGATAAGGAGAAATAATGGGAGATAAGTTGAGATAAGCCTAGATAATGGGAGATAAGGTGAGGTAATGGGAGATAACGTGAGATAATGGGAGATAAGGAGAAATAATGGGAGATAAGTCTAGATAATGGGAGATAAGGGGAAATAATGTGAGAAAAGTCGCCTAGCCTAGATAATGGGAGATAAGGAGAAATAATGGGAGATAAATTGAGATAAGCCTAGATAATGGGAGATAAGGTGAGATAATGGGAGATAAAAAGAAATAATGGAAGATAAGGAGAAATAATGGGAGATAATTCGAGATAAGCCTAGATAATGAGAGATAAAGTGAGATAATGGGAGATAAGCTAAGATAAGCCTAGATAATGGGAGATAAGGTGAGATAATGGAAGATAAGGAGAAATAATGTGAGATAAGTAGGGATAAGCCTAGATAATGGTAATAGATAAGGTGAGATAATGGGAGATAAGGAGAAATAATGGGAGCTTGTAGCTAGCTATGCTATGTAACCTCCTTAGCGCAGTCAGATAGGTCGACGGATTTAAAACAAACATGTGACCAAAGAAATATTCGAAAATATTCCAGGAATTTTTCCCGAATAGCAGATTTATAGTGCCAAATCATGCACGATTTAGGCGCGTCTTTGACACTGGTCACGAACACACAATGTTATTTGAGTAGCAGGTATTTTATCAGTGTTAAAAGCTGCTGGACAGACGTATATCTTTATAATATAGTGGTGTCTTTCTAAATATAACGCTTACATATTTGATCTGATTTTTTCATTTTTTGTAGAAATATGGCAGTTTTTATTTTAAAGTTTAACTTCTATCATACTTTTAGTACGGCCGTTTAATTGCCCTCATTGTCCTAGAAGATTCAAACACAAAAAAACCTTAGATAAACATGTTAACAATAATCACAACATGTTCAATAAGACTAAAAGAATAAATTATGATACTGAGGGAAATATTTCCATTAAACAAGAAAAGCTGGAAAACATTGAAAGTCAAGAAGGAAACGACGTTAATTTAGACTACGAAAATTGTGAAAACAACTCACAAGGAAATGAAAATTTGTTTAATTTGAAATTTCGGATTAAAATGGAAGCAAATGAGTTTGTTGCTGACCAAAATAATGCTAACCAAAGTTGTGAAGTCAAAGTTGAATGTGATGGAGTTAATGAAAACATCCACGAAGAAAAAATAATGATGAATGGAAAGAGATCGGATGTACATGTCAAGGTTGAACTAAATGATGAATGAGGTTGTTTCTTTTAGGTTAGGCACGTAGAATACCACATTGATTGAAGAATTTTATTTTTGAAAAAAGATGTTCAGTATTAAAGTGTTTATATTAGCTAGCCCAAATGATATTATAGTATATTTTTTATTTGATGCTGCCATTTCGATTTTAAGTTTTCATGTAATTTAATTAAAATAAATTTTTATGAGCTGCTGACCGGCTATTACTGATGACCTAAATTACTGAAAAATTAAAAATTTAAAAATCTTTAGAATTTCGTTGCGATTTTATGCGAGAAAAAGTAAAAAATTTACGTATTTTTTTTACTTCCTCCGCTAAGAGATTTCATGAAAATACCACTCTCCGAGATTTTTACATTTCTTCACGTGTCGGGGCTTTTAAATTACCAAAAATATATTTTTCAGTTTTCTTCGGTTTACCACGATAACTCACGAACGAGATGAGACATCTATTTGAAATTTAGTGTACCAGGTGTACAAGTATGAAATGCGGATTTTTTTTCTAAAAAAACATGTTAAATTCGGAAGAATGATAAAAAGTGCTTTATTCAAAGTATGCTCCATCGCTTGTTATACATTTTTCCCATCTTTCGGGAAATTTGTTAATACCACGCCAGTAAAAATCTTCCCCTTTTGCTGTGAACCATTCATCGAGCCATTTTTTCACATCTTCGTACGAACCAAAGCGATGCTCAGCAAGTGCGTGACCCATCGATGCAAACAAGTGATAATCGGAAGGAGCCAAGTCTAGTGAGTAAGCCGCGTGGGGTAAAACTTCCCAGCCGAGTGCTTCTAACGTGTCGCGAACTGGTTTTGCCGTATGTGATGGAGCATTGTCATGAAGAAAAATGACTTTGTGTTGTCTCTTTCAGTATTCTGGCCTTTTTTCAAACAACGAACGGTTCAAATCGGTCAATTGTTGTTGGTAACGTTTAGTATTAACCGTTTCCCCAGATTTTAACAGCTTATAATAGACCACGCCCCTCGGATCCCACCAAACACAGAGCATCGTCTTTCTGCTAAAGCGATTCGGTCTTGCGGTCGATGTGGATGGTGCACCTGGGTCTACTCATGATTTTTTGCGCTTGGGATTCTCAAAATAAATCCACTTTTCATCCCCTGTAACTATACGATGCAAAAACGACTTTTGTACCGAGCCACTAAAATGTCACACGTGTTTTTGCGCCTTTTCATTTGCCTGTCGTTCAACTCATGTGGTACCCATCTACCGGTCTTCTGAATCTTTCCCATCTCTCGTAGCCGATTGGAAACGGCTTGTTTACTAACGCCCAATTACTCGGCGAGTTTTTTTTTGTGTTTGCGAATCAACAATGCTTGCAATTCCACATCTTCGTGTTTTTTTGGCGGTTTTTCACGTTCCTTGTCTGCAGTATCGAAGTCACCACTTTTGAAATGCCGAAACCACCGTTCACATGTATCTTGCGATGGAGCATGTTCACCATAAACTTCTCGAAGTAATCGGTATGATTCAACAGCAATTTTCTTCAAATGAAATGCTGTCCGCGAATGCTCTTTGTTCGGTATAAATTTCGACATATTGAACACAACATCACAACACTATGCATACACTTTTCCAATTTATCACTTGTGCGCGTCTGACACTTGTTGATGACAACAAAATGGCGCAGTGTCAAATCTTTATAGCAAAAACTGCATTGGTGCACCATCTGTTGTCTGAAATCCGCATGTCATACTTGGACACCTGGTATATTTATACTTGAGCTATAATGTTCGAGCGATATAAGTTAATTTTATGCGTAATAGACATATGCGTAGCAAAGATAGGAGGATTGAGCTGGTAAGAGAGGATCCACAACTTCTTCTTCCGACTTACAGCTAGGAACTATTAACTGTTTTCTTTGTTCCCTGCTCTATAGATCGTCGTTCCATCTCTTTCTTGGACGTCCCATTGATCTTCTTCCATTCGGGGACTTGTTTCTTGCTATCTATACCATCCTGTTGTTTGCCATTCTTCCTATGTGTTGATCCCATTCCACTTTTCTTTCTCTTATCCACTGGTTGATATTTTCTATATTATATGTGCGTCTTTCTATATCCCTCAGTGTCTTCTTCATACATCTCCTAAATATTCTCATTTTGGTTGATTTCAGCATCCTCTGTGTTATACTTGTATCGGGTCTTGTTTCAGATGTGGAAATCATTACTGGTTGTATTACGCTCTTGTATATTCTTTTTTTGGTTTCCACTGAGAGGAATTTATTTCTAAATATGGTATTATTGAGGCATCCCGCTATCCTATGAGCCTTATTAACTTGATGTTTTGCTTCTTCGATTTTTCCGATACTAGATATTTTGATGCCCAGGTAATCGACCTCCATCACCTGTTCTATTGGTTTATCTTCCACCACCAACTTGCACCTAATCGGCTCTTTTGCTATTACTATTGTCTTGGTTTTTTTCAGTTAAGATTGACATATTATATTGTTTTGCTGCTACTTAGAATTCGTATAGCAGCCTTTGCAGATCGTTCTCGGCCATTATTATAGCGTCATCTACATAACATAATTTTAAGTTCTCTGTTACCCATTCTATATTCCTTCTTCCTTTAGACCAGTGATTCCCAAAGTGGTTCAGGTGGACCCCCAGGGGTCCACGGGGGTCTACGTTGGCGTGAAAAAAAAATGGGGGTTCACAAGTTGTAAGTGGGGGTCCACGAAAATTTATCTGGTTTCGATAGTACGAGTAAAGAACAAAAATGTTCGCTTTGCTTGACCTATCAATGTAGGCAGATAATACACTAGTCAAAAAAATTAAGGGAGCAAAAAAAAATTCCAAATTTTTCGGTGATTTTTGACAGGCTGTATTTCGGTGAAAAATGGTCGTATTGAGACTTAAAAAAAAAGCATTTTGAAGCTTTAAGATTCTAATTTTCAGATTTTTTTGGCTAAAATTTTTTAGGAGCTACGGTTCTCATGCAATCCTAACAGATAACGCGAAAAAATAATATTGCAAATATTTTGCTTTTTTTTTGTCCACGGGCTTGAAAAAAGTTTTGTCAGTTAGGCCGGCATATGGATCAGACAGCCTGTTTATTTAGCATTAATTTCCTTGTTTTAAAACCTCCCTTAATTTTTTTGAGTAGTGTATTTTAAGGTCAGCGACTGTTACTTGTTCACTACAACGCGCGTCGAGACTTACAAAGCACCGCCCGCCCGCCCGCCCGCAACGCAACCCGTTCAGACGTGCAAAGGGACGAAATACGGCTTGTGCTGTGCTTGCAATCGTTACTCATTTGTTTCCGGAATTTTGAAAAGAAAAGTGTGAGTGAATCGATGTCAGTGTTTGCCAGTGCCGGAAAAAGTAAGTACCTGCCTATTTGTTATTCATACTTTTATTTTATATTGTAATAATATTATATTTGTTATGTTTGCGTGTAGTAGGAACGTAATAAAAATTAAATACTGAACAGGGCCATTATTCGATACTTCTATAAAAGGACAGAAAGCCGAGAAAGATTGAGCTTTTAGTACTTTTTTATTATAAAATTATTTATTTACCCGACCGTGGTGATTCACTAAAGGAGAGATATATGATTGACCTGCATGTTTGTACATATTTCAGTGCCCTCGTAGTTGCTAATGCTAAATGACTAAAAATATTTTCATAAATTGTACGTGTCTTTATGTACCACTCGTAAAGTACATCAAAGTAATAAATAAATCATTAAACTCGCGGAGTTTTGATGTCAAAATATTCTTTAAAAGTATTTTCTCTCGAATTTACAGAAATGTATCAAAATATAATTAATCAAAAAATATTTTATATTATATTAAAATAGGTTCAGCCGTTTTGTGAAAACCTCTATATGGGTCTTAGCAGTTTATTGCTTTTAATAATTAAAATCAGTTTTTTCGCCGGTTTTTTCATTGCAATAATTAATTAATCCTATTTTATTCTGTTAAAATACCCATATCCTGTTAAAGTCGCCTTATGATTACTAAAACAAACATTTTTTCTTTACAGGTAGGTAACTGATACGAAACATGGCTGAATCTAAGAAGAAATGTCGACAGTACAGTGTTGATTATTTGAAATTTGGTTTTCTTTCGTCAAAGGCAGACAAACGATTGCCCATATGCCTTTTATGCAACAAAGTTTTGAGCAATGACTCTATGAAACCATCGAAGCTCGAAGATCATCTAAGAAGGTGTCATCCTGATAAAATAGGTAAAGATTTAAAATATTTTCAAACATTAAAGGAAAAATATGAAAAGAGACCTACCGTGCACAGTATGTTCACTTCAACGTCTCAAAGTAACGATGATGGCTTGCGGACATCTTACAATATCTCACTGCTTATAGCGAAATCTGGAAAACCGCACACCATCGGAGAACAGTTAATTTTACCCGCTGTTGAAGAGGTTTTAAAAACTGTTCTGCACAAACCTCCATTTGACGTACTCAAAAGAATTCCTTGTACAAAGACGTACTGATGAAATGAGCTCTGATATTGAAAGCTTCTTGTGTAATTATCTACAAACAACTCATTTTTCTATTCAACTGGACGAGTCAAGTTTACCTGGTAATGAAGCAATATTATTGGCATATGTTTGATTTGTTATGGACGAAGAAATCCATAAAGAGCTGCTATTCGCGAAAACTTTGGAGGCGGACACTAAAGGCCAATCAATATTTAATGTCCTGAGTGATTTTTTTTTAAGGAAAAATCGATTCCATTTACAAACATTATTTCGGTGGCAGCAGATGGAGCTCCTGCCATCTTCGGGCGATATCGTGGATTTATAAGCCATCTTAAAAGAATTATACCAGAATTAACTGTAATTCACTGTGTCATCCACCGGCAACACCTGGTAGCGAAAAATTTGAGTGATAGATTGCACCAATCGTTTCAATTTGTGATTAAAGCAGTTAACAAAATAAGAAGCAATGCTGTGAATACCCGTTTATTTGCACAATTGTGCGACGAAAATAATGAAGACTTCCAACGATTGCTCTTACATACTGAAGTACACTGGTTGTCGAAAGGTGCATGTTTAACAAGATTTTACTCACTTTTTGAATCAGTTTTAGAGTTTCTGGAAAGTAAAGATCCAGATGTAAGAGAAAACCTGATCAAATAGAAAGCAGACATCGCGTATTTGACAGATTTGTTCAAAAAATTTAATGACATTAACTTGCAGTTACAAGGGGACAGCCTAAATTTAATAAAAACAAAGGGTGTAATTTCAGCTTTTCTTGGAAAATTGAAATTTATGAAGCAAAATATTAGTCGGCGCCAATTCTCCCAGTCCAAACTTGTCACAGGCAGAATGTCTTCATGAGGATATTCAGACATACGTTCAACATTTAAATGCCCTGCATTATTACTTCAAAAACAGATTTGAAGATATTCTGACGATGGAAATACCACCATGGATCATAAATCCATTTGATGAAACGGAAGTGGCGAATGTGGTATTACAAGAGGAGCTACTCGAGCTTAGCACCAATGAGGAGCTGAAGGTGAAATTTAAAAAAGGCTATCAAACATTTTGGCTGCAGGCAGAAATACTCGAAAAATATCCTGGGCTGTGGGAAATTGCGAGAAAATTTTTGATAGCGTTTCCCTCGTCATACCTTGTCGAAAAAAGTTTTAGTGTCGTTAAAAACCTATTAACAAAAAGGGAGCAGATTGAACATCACAGAACGGGGAGATTTGCGGTTATTCCTTACAAAACTGAAGCCAAATATTAATAATCTGCTGTCAATCCATCAAGTACATCCCTCCCATTAAAATTATGACTATTTTTTTTTAATTGTTGATTTGCATTGTTGAAGTTACGGTACGTTATTAATGTTTAATTTTAATTCTATTAAGTCTGTAATCATATTATTTTAGTAAATAGAACACAAGAAAATATTATTTTTCTTTTTATTTTTACCACTCCGAATTTAGGGTTGGAACTCAGCCACGACGCAAATTTTCATCGTTAGATCTAATCTTCACATTTTTTAACGAGTTTTGGGAATATGGTAGAAATGTAGCAGCAGGGGTCCACCGAAACCAGTAAAAGTTTGAAAGTGGTCTACGAGAAAAAAAAAGTTTGGGAACCTCTGCTTTAGACCTTTATAATTTCATCCAAGACAATATTAAATAGAAGAGGACTTAAAGAGTCTCCCTGCCTGATTCCAGATTCATAGTTGATTGATTCTGTCATTCCTTCTGCTAATCTTGCGACTACTTTATTGTCTTTTATATATATTCTCGATAGTTTTAATTAGGTCTAATGGGATGTTCCTGTTATATAATAGATGAATAACGTCTTCTATTTGCACATTGTCGAAAGCTTTTTTTAAGTCTATCAGGCATAAGTATGCGGGAATATTGTATTCTGTGAATTTCTTTTAACTGTCTCACAATGAATACGGCATTGGTGTATGAGCGCCCACTTCTGAATCCTTGCTGTTCTTCCAGTTGTATTCTCGCGTTTATTTTTGTTGTAATATGTTGTTAATTTCAGTGTACAGTTTAGGAGATAGCCTCTATAGTTATTTGGATCTTCTTTTTCTCCCTTCTTGTACAGGGTGGTCCAAATTGGACACTTTTAAAGGTAAACCTCCTTTATCTAAAGGAGATAGACGAAAACTGATGTCGGTGTCCGAGGCTCAATTTTTATGATAAACTCAATGGTGAAAACCGCATATCGATATCTAATACTGTTTTAGATATACGGGGTGTTTTTCAAAAATCTGCATTTTGGAAAAATGTTTGTAGTTCTTTGCCTATTGAAAATTTTTGATTTCTGTAAAAACATTCTCAAAGCACTTTTTCACGTGGATTTCAACAGTGCAAGTTACATTTTTTTACAACTAATATTTTAATAGTTATTAACGCAAAAATATATTTTTTAAATGGGATACCCTGTATATTTTTCCTTATCTGAATAGATCTTTAAATTACCATTCTAAAAATATGGCACACTTTATATATTTTGCTTAAATCTATTTCAAAATATAAAGGTTTTAAGTTTTTACGCAAGTTTAAAATGCACATTTTGTGAAGTAGGCTTTGGACGGAGCGGCGATATGGTCTAATTCAATTGTTTACTCGTAGTTGTCAAATTTTACTTCAGAATCAGTTATTGAATTGTCAAATAAATCGCAATGAAGTTTGAAAATTACGAAAAATGAGATATGATAGTGTGTTTCATACAAACCGGAGAAAATTTGGAAGCGGTAAGTAATTTGTACCACGAACGGTATCCAGAGAGGCGTCAACCGTTCGATTATATATTCGCTCGATTGCGACATAACCCAGTTAATAGTGGCCAGTTTGAAAAGAAGCGACCCAAAAATTATGCATCAAACAGGGATAAGGAGGAGAGAAGAAATAGTTTTAGGAACTATCGGAGATAATCCCAACACTTCAACCCGACAGTTAAGAGAGTTAAGAGTCCACTAGACTACCAAGAACTAACATAAGTCGTACTTTGAAGAAGCACAAATTCAGGCTATATAGGACAAGAAAAGTTCATCACCTTAGAGACGGAGATTTTCAACGGCGTATGGATATTTGCTAATGGTTTCTGGAGAATTGTAACCATGTTCTGAATTTTTCATTAAATTGCCTTTGGACAGACGAAGCTTATGTAAGCAATGTAGGTATTTTTAACCGTTACAATTCTTATACGTGGGCACAAGAAAATCCTCATTTATTGTGGAACAAAGAAATCAAGGCAGATTTAGATTTAATGTGTGGGCAGGAATTTTTAGAGGCAGGGTTATAGGTCCATTTTATTTACGAAGGAATATTCACCTCTCAGAGATATTTAGAAATTTTAAGGCAGCAAATAGAACCTCTTGTTGATGAACTGCCGTTATTGGACCTTAGAAATATATTTTTTCAACACGACGGCAGTTATCACTAATTTTTTTATCGGAGTGCAAAAATAAAGTGTTTGGTGTAGTGGTGAGTAGTGTCATCGTGTCAAAGATTCCACATTCCCAACATAGTTCGTAAAGAACGTCGAGAGAAATAAGAATTGCCGACAATTCACGACGTTTATCTAATTTAAGGTTCCTTTTTAAAATTGGCGCTTCTCCACGAATTGAAAACGGTTGCACTTCCTGTTTTCCTCATTACTGCCCTTTGCGCAAGTGGAGCCATCTTCTCTATCCCATTCATTCTTTGACATACATACAGTAAAGACCGATGTTAGGTTTTATACATAAGCAATTATTCTATGGATCAGTAGAGAGAAGAAAAGAAATAACGTAATGAATTTTCTTTACATAATTTTATTTGGATAGATATATATTTTTTTAACTTACAACATTATAAAAGGTAAAACAATATAAAAGTAAAAAGTATAACATACAGAGTTTAGGTATATTTTGAATCAATCTTAGAAAAGTTGTAGTCAATAAATAAGGCATTCTACTACCATATTTAAAAATACTCGTTATTTAATTTACTCTTTATTTCCTGCGTATATTAAATCTTACAACTTCATCTTACATCATCAGAAATTTTTATCTGGAGCTTTTTTGAAAAGTTATTTTAAAAAAAAATCTCTCTATATATATATATATATATATATATATATATATATATATATATATATATATATATTAGGGTGACAAGCCAAAAATTTATGTTCAGTCCTATGAATAAATAAAGCCCCTAAATTTTTAGAGGTCGCATCAATCGATTTAAAATATATTTTTTCTCAAACGTTTTTTCTCCTTCAACAACCTCCCGTTAGGATTCTGATTTGAATTTAAGGATTATGAAGGTGTTTCCTTGTATATTTTTTGATGCTGAATCCGTTCCCAAGGACCGTTTCCCTCTAAAATCCTTCAGTTTTCCGCAATGCTTATGTTAAGTGCACATTAAGGGTGAAAAAATGCGTTTTCCTTTCAAAAAAGTTTTCGTAAAATTTACGGGAAGCATTGTAGATCAGGTTTTATGATGCAGAATCACAGATATTGCACAGAAATTCTCATAGCACATAGATAATATTGGACGAAGACGGCGACAACGAAGCACTGTGTTGGAGAAAAGTTTGACACACCTAAAAAAAATCGACAGGAAGGTAACTTCAGAAAAAAATGTTTCAGACAAAGGTTTTAGCATTTTTCCCTGAGATTTGAATGGGCCTATTAGATTTTGGGCTCAATGCTTTGTTGGGTCTTTATGAGTCCTGAAATTGTTATTTAAATGGAAACTCAATACCTTTAATATATATTTGGATTCAGCGAGAATTTTACGTCCGAGTATTGAATTTTGATTGGTCCTGATTGGTCCTCATTGGAACTGCAATAAAATGCGGCACTTGAAAAAAAATTCTATCCATGCTAAAAGCTAATAATTAATTTAAAAAATCGAGTAACAAACCAATATTTCACGTCTTTCCAGATGCATTTTGAAAACATAATAATTATCAGTGTTTAAGTAATCTGATCGTGATTAAAAATGGCGTGTAGAAATCATAAAAGCCGTAACGTGAATAATGAAAAGATTACTGATTTTTTGGGAGGATTTTTCCGAGTCCGTTTCTGCAAGTACCTTGTCGTCGAATAATTATATTTTAAGACTGTTTGTATCTATGAAAACTGCAAAAATTTGGACATATTTTGGACTACCTATCAGAGATAAAAGAAATATTATCCCGTAGATTGAAAAAATATATTCGGAATATTTACCTCTTAAGAAACAGAAGAATGTTCATTCTATTTTTGTAATTGCGAAAAGAACTAATTTTATAGACAAATTATACGAACTGTTTGAAATTAATGATATGTGCAATGAGAATAGTGCGCAATATTCTGTCTATGCGAATGCGAGAGAAAGTCGAAGAAACCTCAGTGGGATCAGTGAACATTTCGTTAACAACTTCATACCACGAAAGCGGTATCGCAGAAGAGAAAGATGACAATTAAGAAACTGCGAAAATCTCGTTCGTCCAATGTAGATGCAAACTATTCCATTTTATTGGTAAAATTCTCGCTGAATTCAAATGTATTAAAAGTATTGGGTTTTCATTTAAATTGTAAATTCTGGGACTCATAGAGTCCCATTCAATCCCCAGGAAAAAACGCTAAAACTATTGCCCGAAACATTTTTTCTGAAGTTGCCTTCCTGTCGAGTTTTTTTTCCAACAAAGCGCTTCATTCTCGCTGTCTTTGTCCCATATTACTCGTGCGCCATGAAATTTCTCAAAGATCTATGTCATATCTATGATTTTGCATCATAAAACTTGATCTACAATGCTTCCCGTGAATTTTGCGGAACTTTTTTGAAAGGAAAACGTAGTTTTTCACCCTAATGAGCACTTAACACAAACATTGCGGAAAACGGAAGGGAATCAGCCCTTGGAGCGGATTCAGCATCAAAAAAGGTACATGTAAACACCTTCATATTCTTTAAATTCGAATCAGAAGTCTAACGGGCGACTGTTGAAGGGGAAAAAACGATTGAGGAGAAAAAATAAATTTTCAATCGTTGAATGCGACCTCTAAATATTAATATTTTTTTCTAAAAATTTGGGGGCTTCATTTTTTCATGGGATTGAATATTTTGCGGCGGTACGACCAAACAAAATCCAAAAAAAATTCTTGGCTTGTCACCCTAATATATATACATACATATTATATATGTGCTGAAGCGACTTATTTTAGTGAGTGCTCTAGCGAGGCTTCAATCTAAAATACACTCCGTGTATCTAATTTTTATTTTTCAATATCTTTTCAAGTAGTGATCGTAAATAAATATACCAAAAACTCCGTAAAGCAATACGCGTTGATTCTGTAAATATCGTAAAAATATTCGTTGTATAACCTAAAGTATTAACTACAAAATATTTATTTTAAACTCGGCAAACATTTTGTCTTCATCCTAGCGTCATTATTACTTCCGTGTTTTGATATATATACCGTCATGGATATGACAATGACGCCGTGGTAAAGATGAAACATTTCAAAAGTATGTTTTTAGCGCTATCACAGAATAGAGTGATATTTCGTCAATTATTCGTTGGTAAAAGACAGAAGTACTTTGCTTATTTTTTTATAATGGTTCATAATTCTCATTATTTACAAACAATTCTATTTAGCTTATTTTCATGTCAATATTCTGTCTTGTCCTTAATAACTAAAATATTATTTAAAAATTATAATTATTACTTTAAATCATAAATCTAAACTATTTGATAAATTCTTATTTTAGTTTTTCGATGGATAGAATGTACAATGTCCTAAAATATGTTCTAACATAGGTCCAATAAATAAATACATATACAAATCTCTATAAAAAAAAGTCAAAGTAAAAAAAATGATCGTCCAAAAATAATTATATTTGGTTGACTACTTATTGTCCTATCCTGTATTGTATGATAGTGATTATATTTATACAGTGTATTTTCTGGATGGAGTGAAGCAGATTATATTCGTCGCTAAAATAAGTTACTTCGCCAAGTATATTATTAGCGGGACAGCTGATAACAGTCAGTAGAAGGTATTTAAAAAAAAACATAATTTTTTTTGTTTGTTTTTCTTTGATTTCCTCTCGATTTCTGGAGTTTTTAATTATCAACATTTCAATGATGATATAAAGACAATGCAAACAGGTTGACAAAATCAAATAACCTCATTTTGTGAGACGTCCCACACATCGAATGGAATCTTGTGATAATTTAAATCATTTGTTGTTACTGACGGGGTAATTTACCAGAAATACGGCGAATGATTTTCAACACTTGTGACTTAGACAATGAAAAACTGGGGACGTGTTTCCTTAACGACTTGCTTATTGGCCTGTGATCTACTTGTTTCTGCGGGTTATTGGAAGAGGTACATGTAAATATAAACGAGCAATGTACGTAGTTTCTACATGATGGTGTGCCGTCAAATTTTAGGGCTGAATCACGCGATTATTTAAATATCGATGAAAAGGGCTAATAGACCAATTTCTTAGCCTTATCACCATCATTATTTTGTAGTTCTCGTGAAGTTTTTACGTCTGGGGTTATATAAAAATTTTAAAATACAAAACTGAAATTAATGCATTATATTTGACGAAATGGTGTATATCGTGAGTAAAAATAATGCTTTAACTTAATAAATTACCTTATATTGACCAGTTTAAGTTGCCTCAAAAATTTAGAGATAATTTGTTGAAAATAAAACTACTTGAAACTATTTTAAAATCATCAATATAAATATAGCGAGTTACTGTTACAAAAGTTAACTAACACATGGGAAAAAGAAATAAATGTTATGAAACTTGTTACACAAAACGGGTAATCAGTTTAACCATTGACACTAGTTTCTTGTTCTAAGTTACACTCAATAGATCAAAAAATGAAGCCAGCGTCTAAGCGTCTCACCGCGCGTCATCATCTGGCTTTATTTATTTTTTATTAAAGCGAAACTTTGAATCTTTTCATGAAAGAAATGTTATACCGAGGCAATAACATAATAAACTAAATTTTCTGTTGCTTGCAACAACCTTCATGAAGTGTGTTGCTGCATATAAAATGTCATTCCCGTCAGGCCTTTTAAAATACACAATACAGTCTATTTATTTTGGAAATTACTTTAATAAAACTAAGTAAAATTTGGAAAATTGGTAAATAAACAAATAATACTTTCAGATGTCTACCAAGATGAATAATAATACATAAAAATCTAATAAAATGGAAGACTTCAGTCTTTGTTACACGCATTTGAACTTTTTATTTTGCAAACATTAGAAAATAAAACAAAATTATGTTTTAAAAAACACTACACTTTTTATGTTTCTGTTTCTTTGTCTTTACTAAATTTTATTCACAACGGTTACTAATTATTACGGATGTCCATGTTTGGTCTTCTGTTTTCAAGAAAAGCAGTTCTCTCAACCTTGCTTTTCTTCCAGTACGGGTAAGCAGTGTGCCTAGTCACCAGAAGGTGGTCGGTTTGATTCCGACCAGCAGCTCGATGTTGTGTGGTTAGTCTCGGTAGAGAAAGTAAACTGATAATTTGAAGCTGACACTCGAAGATGATCATACGTACTTGCCGAAACGTTGTGAATAAACATATAGACCAAAGAAATTTTGGAAATAATTTTTATTCATTACTTTTATATTTTCAATTTGAAAATGAAACGTAATTTATAGAGTTTTTCTTAATTTTAGGAATACTAGATAGAAAAATATCTGTAAATTATTGACTATTATAAATACTAGATCAATACATTTTTGTAAATTGTTGACTATAAAATAAAAAAAAAGTACAAAAAAAGATAAGAAATTGTAAAACTATTTACAAATATAATTAGAGTTTTTCTTTTACTTTCGCTACATCTCAAAGGTAGAAAATTATTTTAAAAAAATGTTTACAAAATAAACACAGTCCCTCCTTTGTTCCTGTCTCTTTTTCGTCTACTGGGTTTGTATGTAGCATCGCTTTTCTGTCCATTTTCTTCATTTATTCAGTAATTATACGGTCCGTAAGCCGATCCTGTAGTGTAGTACGGTCCTGTGTACTGTTGGGGTGGCACTGGATATCCGGCGTATGCGTAGGGTTGTTTTTGTGGATAAACTGTTAAAAGTTACGATAATATGTTATTAAAAGATACAAATAACTATTATTTTAGATATTCGTCATCCTAATAATACAATTTTGTTGTTGCCAGAAAGAAATTGAAAGAATAATATTTTCTATTATTGTTTTTGTCGCTGATGATTTAAAGTGTATTTGTTTGGAGTGGATAGCAGAATTCTCTCATTGTAGATGCAAAGACATGTTGGGGTGCCCCCCCATTATTATTTTTAAGGGTTCACCCTATTTTAGGCAGAAAACCTCTGCTATACAATAGAGTCATAAAATGTAAATGAGGGTTCATCGGTAGCAGAGCCGTCCGAGCGTAACCTGCTTTTAGTGTTTAATAAATAAAATTATCTTAAAAATAAAGTTATAGAAATATAAGGTTATAGATATAAGACCAAAAAATTTTTTAATCTATAGATCTATGTATATATATACAAATTCACAATATTTTACTTTAATTACAATCAAAAACAATCATCATTAAAATCTGAAGACTCGACTTCTCTTAAATTGATAATTGATTTCCAGTTTCTTTGATGTATTCGTGAAGTTTCCACATTTTATTTTCGTCTTCTATAACATGTCGAATGGCATTTTTTCAATTATCCTCTTTGATCCTCTCTATTGGAGTTTAAATGTGGTATTTTCCCTTGCAACGAAACATTTGTGCTCAAATTAGCTCTATGGGATTCAATTCGCGATGACAAGGAGGTAATCTAAGCACTGTGATATTCCGTTCCTTTGCCATCTCATCGTCTGCGTATTTCTTGAACTGTGCCTTATTTTGTTTCGCAATTTTGAGAAGTTTCGCTTTTAACGTACCATCTTTGTGTCTGAGAGATTTTTGTCTCTTATCCATTGAAGAATATCCGCTTTCTTCCATGAATTTGTCGGGAGTCGTTCTAATAATCAAGAGTGGTATGGTGCATTGTCTAATACTATAACTGATTCTGCTGGTATACTTTCAATCATTTGTTGGAAGTACTCCTGAAAAACTTCGGCCGTCATCTCCTCATGGTAATCTTTAGTCGACTTTCATTCGAATTCCAACAAGCCACCGTTGCGAAATCCCTTTTTACTGCCAACATATGCTATAATTACCCTGTGACCTTTTTCTGAAGGGGGTTGTAATCCAGCTGACCAACCTTCCACAAAAGTTTGTTTGGCACTCTAAATGTTTTTGTCAATTCAGAAATTTTTTCACTGTGTGTCCCAAGTTTCATCTAAATAAAAAATATTTCTTTCTTCGGTTTAAAATTGCTCGTAGATATTCTTTTCTCCAACAAATTATTATTGTTTTATCGATAAGAACAGATTTTCTATTGTGTTTTCCCAACGAAAATTCAGGTTATGAAAGATTTTCCATAATTTCCATTTTTTAAAATCTGGTAAGTCCTAGTCTTCTCTGATTTCTTGCAAAATTTTATGTAGTGCAGGTATTTCTTTCTTAATAAAAAAATGGTGTACTTTTCTTCTTATTGCGTTTTTAAAGTCTTCATTGACTTCTAAGGGCTCCTTGGCCTTTTGATTCTGAGATTCGTTGCAAGGACCGCGTTTTCTTTCTTTTAGAAATCTAATCTCTTCTGACTTATGTAACACATGTTTGGAACAATGCAACTGAACACTTTGGAGAATCTCGAGCGGTTGCTCTCGACATATCCAAGGCATTCGACTGTGTTTGGCACGATTGACTGTTGGCTAAGCTATGTTTTTATGATATGTCTGAAAAGTTCTGTTTATGGCTCTCATGTTTCCTCAGGGAGCGTTCTTTACGAGTGGCAGTCGACGGATTTCTTTCTAACACCTTCACTATTAACGCCGGTGTGCCCCAAGGCTTTATACTGTCCCCTACTCACTTTCTCATTTACATTAACGATCTGCTGGAAAAGACCGGGAATCCAATCTACAGCTTTGCAGATGACAGTATGCTTATCTCTTCATTCACTTTGAACGCTCGGACATCGACTACTCGAATATCCCCAGACAGCAAGAAGTCATTCAACTTAACAAAGACCTAGAAGAAATTCTATCTTGGGGTGACAGTAACCAAGTGGAATTTAACGCTACAAAAGCCCAGGCAGCAGTTTTTTCTGAAAAAGTTAACGTTGCTGAACCTGACATAGTTATGTCGAGGCACTCCATTCCTCTAACATCTTCGGTCAATTTGTTGGGCGTTAACTTGGGAGCAAATATGTCCTGGCATGAACATGTTGCAGGCATAGCAAGGAGAGCTTCTCAAAAGTTGGGTGTATTATTTCGAACTAAAAGCTTTACATTTCACAACAACTGTTAATTCTTTACAAAGCTCTAATTCGACCAAATATGGAATACTGCTCCCATGTTTGGGGCTCCGCTCCCAAACATACACTGCATTTGTTGGTTTCTGTTCAGAGGAGAGCTATTCGTCTGATTGGAGACCCGGAACTGACCGGCGGCCTTGATTCGCTGGAACATCGAAGAACGGTTGGCAACTTGAGTCTGTTCTACAAGTATTTTCATGGAAAGTGTTCGAAGGATGTAGCCCGCTTAATTCCTGCCAGAGCGGTGCATGTTAGAAGTACACGTCACGCTAATACTTCACACCCAGATGAGGTTCAGCTTGCTACTCTTCGTACAACGCTTTTCAAGCAGTCTTTTATATGGAGAACATCATCCCTTTGGAATAATTTGCCCAGGACTGTGTTTCCCACCGAGTGCAATTTATAGCGATTCAAGAACAACGTGAATCGCTTTTTCCGCACACGTGTCGCTCCTGAAGGGCTTTAGGGACTTCCCTGCAGCACGTGTGCTAGACCCATAAAAAAAAATAGTTGCTCATCCAACTCCCGTCATGTTGGCACAGGTTTCCACAATTTCACGGACTTGGCTTGTTGGCTGCTGATGCACTAGGGCATCGAGGGCGTTAAGTATCATTGTTTTTTCTCGCAGGGAAAATGCAGATTTACAGACTCCGCCAAGTTTGACCGGGGCAAAACTGAAAGTTGAAGCCATCGCTGTTCTGATTTAAACTAAGCATATTATAGGTATTTTATTGCATACTTATGTCTTTACATCTACCTACCGATAAGTGCTTTGGTTAATTATATTCCAATAACTGCTAAAATCCCAAATAATTTTATACCTATGTTTATTATTCTTTATAATACTGTAGATTTCTAGTTTATAAGAATTGTAAATTTTACTCGTTTAGGCCTTTGTCATACAAATAAGATTTTTAGTTTCATCACTTACTCATTAAAATAAACTTTGAAATGCGTTGATTTATATAGCTTATTGTAAAGTTTAGAAGGCACGTAATAAAATATTTTTTAGAAAAAGGTCGCACTGTTGTATAGAGATAGAAAATAAAGGTGATTAAAACTAAAAATGCAAATAATTGGTAGAGAAATTTCGGACGCTTATGGTTTTATGACAATTTAATGTTTATAACCCATGTTATGTGCTATCAACTCCAAACAAACGGACTTTAGTAAGTGGAAAAATAAAGACAACAAAGATTTAAGTGAATTGCATATTCATTTAGGAAGCGACCAGAGCACTAGGACTCACTGGTATTGGACAAAAGATTGAGGTTTAAAGAGACTAATATATAGTCCTCGGTTGGTCTAAAAGTTTTTGAAAAATATATCATAGAACTTTGTCCTATAGGGCGACGAATTGTTTAACAAAAAGTAATATTATTTTTAATAGGTCGAAAATAAATTACCAAAACAGGAACAATTAAAAAAAATCATTTATGTATTTACAAATTATCATGTTTGTTAAAAAATTAGTTTTTCTTTTAGTTTTTTTTCGAATAGAAGCAAAGCCAAGCTAAAAGCAAATAGGTTAGGCACAAAAAAATAATGAGACATGATCAATCGTATTAGAAATCATAAAGTACTTATTTTATTTGAACAAAAAATAAATAAAACCCTAAGTTTTGTGAAGTGTTACTCTTATATTCTGAGCTAAAAAAAAGAGGTATGTAGTTCATAAATGGACTTTTAGATATATCCACTTTTAGAATCAAACAATGGATTAAAATATGTTCTGCACAAAAGAAACTTAATTGGTCATTGGGTAAAAATAGTAGTAGTAACCAGCTGTAGTCATGGGGTGAGAAGTCCTGAGACTTTTGCAGAAAAAACGATGTTTTTGCCAAAAGTCGATTTTATTCTTCAACATAGGGTCCTTCAAGAGCAATACACTTATACCAGGTGTATGCATAAGTTTTTGCCGGTTTCACTAAGAGATGGCACCAGCGAACAGTACGCAGTGTATGAATTTGATAGGTACGTCAGTTTGTTCGTCTGACATTAACTTGACCAACATACACAAGTTGAGTCCGCTAAACATTAGCGTTTGTTTTGTATCGTTCAGTGATCATGTCGACTTTTGTGCCTGAAAAAGAACATCTGCTTTTCTTATTTAATCAAAAGAAAAATGCTGCGGAAAGTCATCGTTTGCTGGTAGAAACATATGATGAACCCGCTCCATCGATTAGAACATATGAGATATGGTTTCGACAATTTAAACGTGGTGATTTCAATGTGAAAGACAGTGCGCGCTCTGGTAGACCACACGAAGACGAGGAATTGCAGGCGTTACTGGATGAAGACCCAACTCAAACACAACAGCAATTGGCAAAAGCATTAAATGTTTCACAAGAAACAATCAGCAGACGTTTCCGAACAATGGGGAAGATCAATAAACTCGGTAAATGGGTCCCACACGATTTGAATGAACGGCAAATGGAAAATCGTAAAGTCACTTGAGAAATGCTGCATCAACGCCACGAAAGAAAATCATTTCAGTACGAAATTGTGACAAGTGACGAAAAATGTATTTATTTTGAAAACCCGAAGCGGAGAAAATCATGGCTGTCACCTGGCGAAGCCGGTCCTTCAATACCAAGGCAAGAAGACCATGCTTTGTGTCTGGTGGGACCAGAGCGGTATTGTGTATTATGAACACTTGGAGCCCGGCGAAACCGTTAATGCACAACACTGTCGCCAATAAATGATTAATTTAAATCACGCATTGATCGAAAGACGACCGGAATGGGCCAGGAGACATGGCAAAGTGATTTTGTTACACGACAATGCGCCGTCTCACACAGCAAAACCAGTGAAAGACACCTTGAAATCGCTTGGATGGGACATCCTTGCGCACCCGTCGTACTTTCCCGACCTGGCGCCATGTGACTATCACCTCTTCGCATCAATGGGGCACGCGCTTGCAGAGCAGCACTTCAGTAATTTCGAGGAAATTGGAAAATAGTTCGACGAATGGGTTGCCGCAAAAGATAAGCAGTTTTTCTGGCATAATTTACCTGAAAGATGGGCGAAGTGTGTAGAAGCCAATGGCCAATATTTTGAATAAATAAAAAATGAATTTCCCTTGAAAATCACGTGTTTTCTTTACCACAAAAACCGGCAAAAACTTATGCATACACCTGGTACAGTGCAATTTGTCCAGCTCTCTAAAATAAGCCTCAGTTTCCCATTCGACTTCTTTATTTGAGCCAAACTCCTTTCCCTGGAGTCACTTATTCAAATTTGGAAAGAGATGATAATCGCTGGAGGCAGATCTGGTGAATATTGTAAATGAGGATATAATTCATAGCTCAGTTGGTCAAATTTCACACAACAACATTTTTTTTGATTTCACCATTCAAACGGTCCAAAAAACCAACATAATAGTCTCCGGTGATTATTCGCCCCCTTCTCAAAATAGTCGATCAGTGTTATTAAATGCACATCCCAAAAAATACTTGCCACTATCTTTCCAGTTGATGTTTGTGTTTTTGGACGCTCCGGTCGGCTTTCATGCAGTTCCAGTCACTCTGCGGACCGACTGTTGGACTCAGGCGTGTAGTGGGGATCCATGTTTCGTCCATTGTTACGAATCGACGCTATAACTCCTTTGGAATACGCGGAAATAGTGCCAAACAGCGTTCTGGATCTTCGACACGTTGCTGTTTTTCATTAATTGTGAGAATGCGCGGCACCCATCGGGAACATAGTTTTTTCATATGCAAATATTCATGCAAAATATGTTTCACGCACGATGTCGGCTATCTCTCTTACTTTCACTTTGTGGTCACTCAGAGCAATATGGTGAATTTTTTGGTGTTTTTTGCAGTGACTACCTCATTTGGACGTAGCGCATTATCGGTATTCGTACGACCGCATTTAAGTTCACATCGATATATACAGTCAGTCCAAAAAGTCTCCATACACCACCTACTTTCTAGACTATTTTTCTGTTATGTTTAACTAATTAATTGGAACTATGAGAAAACATGTTTAAATTAATATTTGAAACTTAACCAACGAGGATTAGTATTAAAAACAACTACGGAACATTTTATCTAGAAGTTACATCATTGTTATAAAAATGTTAACAAAATTAATGTCAAAAAAATCTCCATACACTTAACAATCACCGATAATAGTTCGATGGACTTGAACGAAAAATAAGATCTTCGTTTAAACTAATATTTAGTGGGACCGCCGTTGGCCTTGATAATCTTCTGTAACCTTTCTTGTCATGCTTGCAACCAACTTTCTACTAAGTTCTGCTGGCATGTTCTCCCATTCGTTCAATATTCTGTTTTCTAATTCTTCTCTCCTTGAAACATTATGTTTGCGAACGCGCCGTTTAACTTCTTCCTATAAATGATCGATGGGGTTAACATCAGGTGATTGCGGAGGTGTATGAAGCTGCTGTCGCCCATTATGGATCATCCATTCTCGCACCAAGATTGCAGTATGTTTCGGATCATTGTCCTGTTGGAAAATGTATCTTTTTTCGAGTGCTAATTTTTGTACACATTGTCTTTCAAAATGTTCAGATAAACTTGTTGATCCATGGTACCACTAATAAAATGTAAATTTGCAACCTCTCCAGCGGACATGCATCCCCAAAGCAGAATAATGCCACTCCGTTGTCTCACCGTGGAACAAATGTTTTTAATATCGGATGCGGTATTCTTCTTTCTCCAAACTTTAGTTCTGCCATCATTATATTTTTATAACATTGATGTAACTTTTAAATAAAATATTCCGTAGTTGTTTTTAATACTAATCCTCGTTACATGTTTTGTCATAGTTCCAATTAATTAGTTAAACATAACAGAAAAATAGTATAGAAAGCAGGTGGTGTATGGAGACCGTTTGGACTGAGTGTATAGTAACTTTCGACGGAGCAGATGTGCCATAACACTTCTCAAGTCAGTCTTGGATTCTGGCTGTATTTTTTCCCATCAAAACCAATGTTTGATCAATACAGGAAATTCTTTTTGTTCCATCATTTTGCAGAAATCAAAACGCGTCCCTCAAACAGCTGCAACTAGCTAACAGATAAAATGTCCTGAAAATTTTACGCGAATCTTCTGACACTTGACAATAACCGAAAATCATATGGTTTAATTGTTTGTAATGCCATCTCTCGGAAAGTCTCTGGACTTTTCACCCCATGCAGTATCACGTGTTGTCAACAGCTTGTAAAATACTGTTAACTTTGATAATATATATATATACATATATATATATATATATATATATATATATATATATATATATATATATATATATATATATATATATATATATATATATATATATATATATATATATATATATATATATATATATATATATATATATATATATATATATATGTATATATTACATTTTATGATAACGCAATGGTCCAAACTTAGCAACATTGCTAAAGTTTCATCTGGCTAATTATTCCCATTAGTTAGTGGAAGGTTAAAAGTAAAATTAGTACGAAGATAAATTTTTGATACTTAACAAACAATTTTGTTTAAATAATTTCAATACTGGGTGCCCGATATGTATGGAATAATAATTCCACAGCAGTGGATCAGTGTATCAAAAAAATATTTAAATAAAAGTCATAGGGTGTTATACGGCCCACATGCTGACGTTGACAATAAAATGTTTTAAACTGTCAGTTCGAAGAAATTATGCCATCTTAATTTTTTTAATGGAAAGCAATGTATATTATTTTATTTTTGAGTCCTACTAAAAATTCTAGATATTATTTGTCTAACATACTATATGTCTAAATTGAACTGTTCTGGAATTATTATCATTTGAAATTTAATATAAAAAAAAGACAAAAAACTATTAATAAATACTCTAGGTTTATTTTTAAGGTAACAATTGCTCAAAATGTCTACCGTTAACAGCGAGACAATGATCCAGTCTGTCATAAACAGCCTGAACAGAGTTTTGCAGAGAATCCGGTCTGATCTGTGCTACTTCATATTGAATTCTTTGTTGTAAATCTTCTACAGTTTCAGGTTGACTTCGGTAAACTTTGGTTTTCACATGACCCCATAAGAAAAATCGAGTGGTGTAAAGTCGGGACTCCTTGCAGGCTATTTTACAGCACCTCTTCTGCCTATCCATCGATTAGGAAAAATTTCATCCAAATATCTACGAACATTGATTTCATAGTGAGGAGGTGCTACGTCCTTTTGATACCACAGATTCCTGTTAGGGGTATCCAAATTATTTTCACCGGGAAAAATACATGCACAAGTTGGAATAACTTGCTCTTGGAGTAACTGTAAATATCGCTGTCCTGTAAGATTTCCATTGATCAGGATGGAGCTCCTCCTCACTATGAAATCAACGTTCGTAGATATTTGGATGCGAATTTTCCTAATCGATGGATAGGCAGAAGAGGTGCTGTAGAATGGCCTGCAAAGAGTCCCGACCTTACGCCACTCGATTCTTTTTATGGGGTCATTTGAAAACCAAAATTTACCGAAGTTGACCTGAAGATTTACAAAAAAGAATTCAATATGAAGTAACACAGATCACTCTGGATTCTCTGCAAAACTCTGTTCAGGCTGTTTATGACAGATTGGGTCATTATCTCGCTGTTAACGGTAGACATATTGAGCTAATATTACCTTAAAAATAAACTTAGAGTATTTATTAATAGTTTTTTTTTTGTTTTTATTTTAAATTTCAAATGGCAATAATTTCAAAACTGTTCAATTTAGACATATGGTATGTTAGATAAATAATATCTAGAATTTTTAGTGGGACTCAAAGATAGACTAATATACAGGGCTTTTCATTTAAAAAAAAAATCAAGATGGCATAATTTCTTCGAACTGATAGTTCAGAACATTTTATTGTCAACGTCAGCATGGGCGTCATATAACACCCTATAACTTTTATTTAAACATTTTTTTGATACACTGATTAATAAATGCTGTGGAATCATTATTCCATACATATGGGGCACCCTATAATAATTGATGCTACTTAGATAAAATACTACTATACGTATCTATCGCTGGTTACTATTAAGTTTCCTTTACACAGAATAAGTATATAGCCCAGGCGGAAATGGGTTGATTTTTAATGACTGTATAATTAGCCACCACCACGATCAGAAGTTATTTGATTTTCTAACTGTTACACTGACATAAGATGTAAATTATAATTTTTATCAGTAAAATACAATACAATTTCAGGCTGTTGTGAAAGCAGACCTGACCTCTACCGAGAACTGTCTAAACCACAGACCGATAAAGTAATTGGTTAGCGAGGACACTCACAGTCGCTAACAATTACCGTTAGGCAGCCAGATTATTAGGGTTGCTACTAAAATTAAACAAAGCCCATATTTTAGCAGTTTACTGTCCTCTCATTGTCAGACCATCTCGGGACGCAGTTTGTCGTGTTACGACTCATCATCCGAGTTAGGATCGTCAGAAAAGAGAACAAAACTTAAAGTACTTACCGCAGTACTAGCGCAAAGAATCAGCAAGATACACCAATTTTTATGTCTGGCTGCTGTACGCCTGCTGTAAAGGACAATAAATAACTGCTGAAATACGGACTTTGTTCAATTTTAGTAGTTGATATTAGTTACTGTGACCGTGTCCCCGCTCAATTTTTTTAACGGTCTATGGCTTAAACAGCCCCGGACAAAGGGCAGGTATACCTTTAAAACTAAGCTTAGAGCAACCAAAGGCACAAATTGTTGTATGTTACGGATTCTTTACGTTAGTACGTTTCCCGAGATAGTTCGACAGATCAAAAACTGAGAGCTGAAATATTGACTTTATTCAATTTTTGTATTGATTTTCATGATTTTTATATTGTGAATAAAATACAATTCGAATCAAAAAGTTTCAAATTTCTTAAAATGATGCTGTAAGGCATACAGGAGGGTCGTGGTTGTGTGATATGTGGGTTATGAAAAGAATACCAAAAAAAAATGTATTTGCCCAAAGAAAATTTAGTTTAAAAAAATAAGAAACAGGTTTGTCATTTCTATTAACATTTCAGGACGTTTCGTCTACACGATTTCGGGCTATTATTATTAATACATACAATTGGTCGAAGGCCAAACGTCCCTAGATGTTCACAAAAATGACCAAATATTTTTTTTTCTAAATGAAATAAAATTAAATTTCCTGTAATTTGACTAAGCAATATACCAGGTGTACAAGTATGAAATGGGGATTTTTTTTCTAAAAATATATGCTAAATTCGGAAGAATGATAAAAAGTGCTTTATTCAACGTATGCTCCATTGCTCGTTATACATTTTTCTCATCTTTCGGGCAATTTGTGAATACCACGCCAGTAAAAATCTTCCCCTTTTGCTGCGAACCATTCATCGAGCCATTTTTTCAGATTTTCGTAAGAACCGAAGCGCTGCTCAGCAAGTGCGTGACCCATCGATGCAAACAAGTGGTAATCGGAAGGAGCCAAGTCTGGTGAGTAAGCCGCATGGGGTAGAAATTCCCAGCTGAGTGCTTCCAACGTGTCGCCTGGTTTTACCGTATGTGATGGAGCATTCTCATGAAGAAAAATGACTTTGTGTTGCCTCTTTCGGTATTCTGGCCTTTTTTCAAGCAGCGAATGGTTCAAATCGGTCAATTGCTGTTGGTAACGTTTAGTATTAACCTTTTCCCCAGGTTTTAACAGCTCATAATAGACCACGCCCCTCAAACACAGAGCATCGTCTTTCTACCAAAGCGATTCGGTCTTACGGTCGATGTGGATGGTGCGCCTGGGTCTACCCATGATTTTTTGCGCTTGGGATTCTCAAGATAAATCTACTTTTCATTCCCTGTAACTATACGATGCAAAAACGACTTCCTTTTGTACCGAGCGAGCAAAATGTCACACGTGTTTTTGCGCTTTTCCATTTGCCTGTCGTTCAACTCATGTGGTATCCATCTACCGGTCTTCTGAATCTTTCCCATCTCTCGTAGCCAATTGGAAACAGCTTGTTGACTAACGCCCAATTGCTCAGCCAGTTGTTTTTGTGTTTGCGAATCATCTTCGTCCAACAATGCATGCAATTTCACATCTTCGTATTTTTTTTGGCGGTTTTCCACGTTCCTTGTCTGCAACATCGAAGTCACCACTTTTGAAACGCCGAAACCATCGTTTACACGTATCTTGCGATGAAACATGTTCACTATAAGCTTCTCGAAGTAATCGGTATGTTTCAATAGCAGTTTTCTTCAAATGAAAACAAAAAATTAATGCTGTTCTCGAATGCTCTTTGTTCGGTATAAATTTCGATATATTGAACACAACAACACAACACTATGCACACACTTTTCCAATTTATTACTCGTGCGCGTCTGACACTTGTTGATGACACAACAAAATGGCGCAGTGTCAAATCTTTATAGTACAAACTGCATTGGTGCACCATCTGTTGTCTGAAATCCGCATTTCATACTTGTACACCTGGTAAGTGCTTTTTTGGACAATTCCTTTCATAAAAACCACATTACTGTTGATATTAATTAGGAAAATCGTTTACTCTATTTTGTCATGTATGGTACGAACAACTATGTGTTTATAAGGTGATTTTATTTTAATTTTTTTTTGTATATTTTTCATTGCTTTTGTAAGGCTACCATCTTTTTGTCGTCTGGTCAAGTCGTGGTTTATTTATACCAAAGAAGACAATGACGTTGACATTTCGTTTAATTTTTCTAAAGTTTGTTAACCACCCACAAACAAATAATGGGGGCTGTTCTTTCTCCAATTATGTCACAATATGGATGACCTCCTGGAAGAATCCATACCTAAACTTTCTTTCAACCTAGCTTTTCTCAAAAAATATACTGATGACGTTATCACCTCAATACCAAATGACGGATTAGAGGAGATCCAGTGGTTTTCATCCCAAACTTCAGTTTACGATCGAGGAGAAAACAAACAATAGTGTCCCTTTCTTACACTCTTTATTAAATAGAAAAGATGATAACTCCATCATTGTAGATTCTTACACCAAACCAACCTATTCAGGAAGGTATATCAACTTCCATTCGTCCCACACCACGAGAATCAAAATAAATACGATTTTGAGGTTGAAATCCAGACTTAAGAACTTAAATAAACTTCGAGATATTTTGCTGACTAACTCCTATCCAATAAAGCAAACTATTATTTAACTCAATATCACATATCTCTCAACAAGAAAGTAATCTTACTCCTGATATCAGCGCCTTTCTTTCTGAAATCTGAATCATTTATCACTACTCTTTTCCTTATCTAGAAGAACTTTCCACTAAAATTACTAAACTTTTCGATAATCAACCTAATTTAAAAATTGCGTTCAAACATAAACCAATTAATAATATTTTTACCAAATTAAAAGATAAGGATGAAATCATGAAAGTCTCGGAAGTAGTATACAGCATCCCTTACACTCAGTGTAAAAAAATCTACATAAGACATCAAGGGTCCTAACAGCTCATAAAACTGATTGCAGACTTAAGAAAAAGTCTTGTGCCCTTGTTTCACATAGTAATCAATTCTCACATAAATTTAATTTTAATGAAATCAAAATCATGTGTAGGGAAAGAAATTTCAACAAGAGAATATTTAGGGAAATGGTAGAAACCTACCTGAAACCGAATTTTGTTATTAAAAAAACTGATATTGATGATTTAAGCGTAATTTTCTCGAATTTATTGCAGATGTGTTGTTGTGTTGTTGATAAATTGCACAAATTTAAAAAGCTTTAAAAAATTAAACGAAATGTCAAGGTCATCGTCTTCTCTGGTAAAATAAACCACGATTTAACCAGAAGATAAAAAGACGCTGGCCTTAAAAAAGTAATGAAAAATATATAAAAAAGTTTTAAAATAAAATCACCTTATAAACACACAGTTGTTCGTACCATATATAACAAAATAGGGTAAACGATTTTTGTCGAAATTTTCTCATGTTTTCCTAATTAATATTAATAGTAATGTGGTTTTTTTATTGAAAGGAATTGTCCAAAAAAGCACCACTTGACAGTAAGTAGTTTGATGTTAATAATTTTGGGTTGCTTTCCTGTTGTAAACCCTAGAGTACTGATAATCGACTGTATTTGTAGCCCTGAAGAAGAAAATAAAATATTTTCGAAAACTTGGCGTAGCTGAAAAGGTGTTAAAACCTTTTAGCCCTATTCCCATAACCGTTTATCCCACGAATTTTAAGTTTGCTGTTTAACTAGTCGGTCAAGACTACCCTCCTCCTCTATATATATATATATATATATATATATATATATATATATATATATATATATATATATATATATATATATATACTTGACCAATTGTACGTATTAATAATAATAGCCTGAAATTCTGTAGACGAAACGTCCAGAAATGTTAATAGAAATGACAAACTTGTTTCTTATTTTTTTAAACTAAATTTTCTTTGGGCAACTACATTTTTTTTTTGGTATTTTTTTCATAATCCACGTCTCACACAACCACGATCCTTCTGTATAACTTACAGCATAATTTTAAGAAATTTGAAACTTTTCGATTCGAACTACCCTCCTCCCCTATATATATATATATATATATATATATATATATATATATATATATATATATATATATATATATATATATATACATAGTTTATATATATATATATATATATATATATATATATATATATATATATATGACACATAAATTTCTATATATTTTTGTATTATGAGTTAGAAAATCAATCAACGAAGCATGGATCCCTATAAAGACAGTTACCAGGCATTAGATATTGCATGTTAACAGCCTCCTCTCGCTCCCTCTCTCCTCTCAAGCAAATAGCCGCTCCTGAGAATAACATAGCGGCTACAAGGGCCCAACCGACTCCCGCCCAGGCTAACATGTATCCCCAGTCGTAGAGTATACGCGTGTGATCACGTAACACCTGCAAATAAAAAGGGAGGAGGATTAAGGAGGGTTGTATCGAACTCAATACCCTGACTTCCAGTGCTTTTCCACCTGAGACTCTCAACTGCTTATTTCGTCTACAAAAAGCTCATGAATGGAGTGGATCCTAGTCTTTCCCTTATGGAGAAGATAGTAGGTTATAGAAGATCCGGACGCAGTAAAACTCAACTTAAGCTTCTTACAAACAACAAGGATTAACTCAAAGTTGTTGGAATATGAAATCCAGAAAGGTGCAGAAGATCGAGAGAATGTGGGTGAAGAAAAGAAGGGAGATAAGATGTATTTTAAAGTTAAAAGAATTGAAGTTCAATAAAGCCGTAAATACAGATGAAATATCACATAACTTAAACAACATGTGGGATACGAAGTGAAATGCCAGTTGTACAGATTAGTGTGCCCCTTTCATAGTAAGAAAAATTTCTAGATGCTTCGAGAAATTGGTAAGAAATAATAAAAAAAGGTACGTTTTGGTAGTAAAGATGTCAACAACCTTTACGGATATTAGACGGTCAAACAAAATCTTCCAGACATATCATAAAAGCACAGCTAAACCAACAGTCCCTCATGCTAAGCTCAATGAAATATCTTAGACATATTGAATTTGATCGTTTTAGGCTGTCCAACCAAGTAGAAAACAAAGCCATACTATCAAAGGAAAATAATTGTTATGATAAGCGATTTATACAACGAAACAAAATGGATCTAAAAATGTAATATATCTGTAAAAATAGGTTCATCGGGTACTAAACGTAATAAGTTTTCAAATGATTAGTTTCAATATTGGTTTGATTTTACAAATGTTTTTGTTCGTAAATATAAGTATTGAGTTCGATACGATATTAATTATTAAATGGTTTAAAAGTTAGAGTAATACATTTTTATTATTAGTTGAGTTACATCTTAGCAAGGGGTATTAGAATAAAAAGCAACATTTTACAATTTTCAATAAACTCTTGTTTTGTGTCTGACCTGGTACGATATATTGAACATTATCCAACTGCTCCCTATCTTTTTCGGCTTGAAGACAGCAAGATCCAAAGAAAAATAATAGAGAGCCACCGAGACAAGAAAATACTCCTAACCAAGCTAGGGCGAAACCCCAGTCGTAGCCCATTGTCGCGTGGTCTTGAAGAAGCTAAAGAGAATTTACAAAAATATTAAGTTATTAAAATATATATCAATTATTAAACTAGTTGGAATGCAAGCTTTCATACTCTTAGTTCGATAATAAATGGGATGGTTCTTAGGATGATACCGTAAGAATTTGGAACGTTTTGTTTCAGTCCAAACGGACACATCGAAATTGCTTTTACAGCTTTTGTTTGTTACAGTGATTTTACGACTTTTCTATACCCTTCCGACATCTTTATTATTCGTGATTAGAGCATTGGATTTTTATTACGGTGCACTAATATCACGAATCATATGGAATTCAGAGATAAAGAGGGCAGCTTAATCTTAACACGTAGGCTGAAAAGTTTTTGGTCTGACACATAGATATCACCCTTTTCAGAAAATCCATATGATTTTTAGGAAGTGCCAACCTTTAAACGATACGTGTCAAAATTTCATGACATTTTGACGATTAGTTTACAAGTTAAAGTGGTTTTTAGTGTCGCTACTTTTGATATTTCGTGTGTTGATTAAACACTGTTTTTTCTTCTTCTTCTTCCTACGTTAGGACCATGTCCTGTGTTCACTTCAAAGGTTTTCCAGAAACAATTGCGATGATGAAAACCAGCTCTCATACCATCTTATTGGTGGTCTTCCAAGCGGTCGAGGTGTGTTTGGTCGCTTCTCTTTTGCAACCTTAGCCAAGCGGTCATTTGGCATTCTGTCCACATGGTATCTCCATTCTCTTCTCCTATTCCTTGCCCATCTCACCACATCCTGTATTTCGGATATTTCCCTTATTTCTTCACATCTCTTCCGGTCAAATAAGGTATGTCCTGTTATCGATCTAAGTGTTCGCATTTCTGTTGTTCTTAGGAGTCGTTTTGTTATTGTGTTCTCCGCTCTGGTTTCTAGCGCGTACGTCATGGTCGGTCTTACGCATGTTTTGTATATTCTTACTTTGCTCCTGGTGCTCATATATTTGTTTCTCCAAATTATATCTCTTAAGTATCCTGATATTAATGATGCTTTTGTTGTTTGAGTTTTTACTTCCTCCTTAAGGTTCCTGGTACTTGTTATGTTGGCCCCTAGATATTTGAAGGACATCACTTGTTCTACACTCTGATCATAAATCGCGAGTTTTCATCTTTTCGGTTCTTTAGATATTGTAAGGGATTTTGTTTTTTTTTACAGATATTTGCATATTAAACACTTTTGCTGTTTGTTGGAACTTATGTAGGAGTCTCTGTAAGTTATCTTTGTCTTCTGATATGATTACTGCATCATCGGCGTAGCATATTATTTTTATTTCTTTGTCTCCCAATCGATATCCTCTTCCAGTTTTCGTTACTTCGTTTATAATTTCATCCATTATGATGTTAAATAAGATTGGGCTTATGTTATCTCCTTGTCTGATTCCGATTGTCATAGATATTTTATTGCTTAATTTATTTGCCACTCTTGCATATGTGTGGTTGTTGGTGTTCAACTCTTCGATAGTTTTTATTATATTCTTGTGAATTCCCCTTTTTTATAGTAGGGTTATGACATCAGTTAACCGTACCCTATCGAATGCGTGGGTAAGATCAATGAAACACATAAAGGCTATCTTATTAAACTCTATGGCTTTTTCGGTAATTTGGCGGATTATAAATATGGCGTCTATAGTAAACCTGTTCTTTCTGAACCCTTGCTGTTCTTCACAGATTCCGGTTAACATTATTTCTTCTGCTAAAATTTTAGTGAACAATTTTAGTACCGCACTCATTAAGCTGATACCTCGATAGTTTTTTGGATCTGTCCTTTCTCCTTTTTTGAAAATTGGTATCAAGATGCTTTCTTTTCATTCGGATGGTATATTCTTGGCTGTGAGTCCATGCCCGGGGCTTTTCTGTTTTTTAGTTTCGCTGCCATGTGCTGTATTTGATTCAAGGAAATGGTCCTATTTGGTTGGACAACATTTTCATCTTCATGCTGTATTTCCTGTGTTAATGAATTGGTTTCTGATGGACTATAGAGTTTTTCGAAATATCTTTCCCATTCTTCCACCGTAATTTTTGTATTTTGTATATACTCATTTATTTTTTTTTCTATTTCTCAGTAGATTCAATATTTTTTTTTTGTCCTCCGTACAGATCATGTTCCATATCGTTCAAAAATTTCTCCCAATGCTCTCTTTTGATTCTCTGGATATTCTCGTTGACCCTATTTCTTACATTTTTATTACAATCATTGTATGTTATAGCACTGGATCTGTATTGTAGGTACGATTTTCTTTTTTCTTTAGCTAATGTCTTAACTTCTTGTTTGAACCAAGGCTTTGTGTTTGGTTTTCCCCCTTTCTTTATAGTCCTTCTTCCAAATGCTTCTTCTGCTGCTTCTAGCATATTAGTTTTTAGTTTTGTCCATGCCGTTTCTATGTCATCGGATTCTCGAATATCATTTGTGGCTATTTTTTCTGTTAACCTTTGTTGATATAGATATTTGGTTGAGTCGTCGGATAGAGATTCTATATGATTTTGCTTATTTGTTCGACAGGTTCGCTACGAAGTCGTTGCATGGTTGTTGGTGTTTTTGCTATTACAAGATGGTGATTCGTTTCAGCATTGGCGAAAGCTAAAGTTCTCACGTCCTGTATTCTTGTTGGATGAATATTTCTATTTGTGATTACGTAATCAATTCTTTTTTAATGGGAAAAAATACCGTTCAAGCAAAGCAATTGCTTGATAAGTATTACGTGGATTCTGTCCCTGAAAAATCACTCGTCATTTACAGGTATGCTGAATTTAAACGCGGTCGTACAGTTACAAATGCTGCTGAACGCCCTGGACTCCCAAGTGACGTGGTTAAACCGGAAAACATAAAAAATCCACAAAATTGTTTTGGATGACCGTAAAGTGAAATTGCGTGAGATATCAAAAGAACGCGTTGGTCATATTTTGCATGAATATTTGAGCATAAGAAAGCTCTATTCGAAATGGGTACCGCGTTTGCTCGCAGTGGACCAAAAACAACAACGTGTTGATGATTCTGAGCGTGGTTTGGACCTGTTTAAGCGCAACAAAAAGGATTTTTTCATGCGATATATAACAATAAATGAAACATGGATCCACACTATACACCGGAATCAAACTGGCCAATCAGCTGAGTGGCCGGTGAAAGCCGCCCGAAGCGACCAAAGACCCAACAGTCAGCTGGGAAGGTTTTGGCTTCTGCATTTTGGGATGTGCATGGAATAATTTTCACCGACTATGCTGAGAAGGGAAAAACCATCAATACCGAATATTATATAAAGCTATTGGTGTGTTGAAAGGCAGAAATAGCAATGAAACGGCCCCAAATGAACAAGAAATAAGTGTTCTTTCATCAAAACAATGCACAGTGTCACAAGTCAATGGTTACGATGGAAAATTGCTTGAATTGAAGTTCGAATATCCTCCTCATCCACCGTATTCTGCAGATTTGGCCCCCAGTGACTATTATCTATACGCAGACCTCAAAAAAATGCTCACGGGAAAGAGGCCTACATTGAAGGCAAAGACAAATCCTTCTAGAAGAAGGATATAGAAATGTTAGAAAAGCGTTGGACTGATTGTATCGCTCTTGAAGGAGACTATATTGATGAATCTTGCAAAAAAAAAAATGTGTTTTAAGTAGCTAGACTAAAAACTTTTTCAGCTTCCATGTTAAGTCGCAAGCTGCAGAAGTAAATTTCATAATTCTTTTTACAATATCATTTTACTTTGAGCAGAAGCCGCCAAAAAGCTTACAGATTTTGAAAACTAATTTCGTCCGCGGATGTTGACTTTTGAACAGAAAGTCAATCAGTTCATTTTACTAAATTGCAAGAAAATACAAAAGATAAACATTTTATTTTTCTTTTTTATTTTCTTCTTTACTAATCTGTTATTAATTGTAAATTACAAAGAATAATATAAATATGAAATTAAAGGATATATCAAGCGGAACTTCAAGCGGAACTTTCTATCTCCACCAGCTGTTAACAAATAAAATAATATTTTAGTAAATATAAAGTAAATAATAATTAATTTTTATGTGTAAATTTAAAAAATAATTTAGATCGTTAGATCGTTTATCGTTATGTTGTTTACTATAATAAACGAGACGTACCGTAAATTTATTAACTAGTAAAACAGTTTTTTTTTAAATTTTGATTCTAATAATTAATGACCAAAAAAAAGGCTTACAGTACTCCACTGTTGATAAAATTCTTCGCCAACTTGTCTCTCTTTTTCGTAATATTCAACTCCATGCCATAGTCCCATAGCACCCGCACTCAGCAAACCTGTAATAGTAAATTTTTATATCAATGACAGAATAAATGCTTATACTGCACTCTGTCGGTGACTTATTTAAAGTCTTTCCAAACAAAGCGGCCAGCACGGCTGATAATTACAGAAGCGCACCTTCTCGAGCTTCCCGCTCGAAGGCATAGATGGCGTTGGTGAAGCAACTAAAGGCGGATCTAAAGATCCGCACTTCAGAAGTTCCCCAAAGTGTTCTTTGTATTTGCCGGATCATCCCAAGACGCGTTTCGCCGAATCACGGCTCATCAGTTGAGCTAGGTTTAGCAAATACAAGAACACAATTTTCAGTTCTTATCTAGATACTAACGGAAAGCAATGACAAAATAGATGCTTATACTGCACTCTGCCGGTGACTTATTTAAAGTCTTTCCAATCAAAGTGGCCAGCACGGCCGGGGGGAATTTCTGAAGTACAGTCCTTTCGATTCGCCTTTAATTGCTTCACCAACGCCATCTATGCCTTCGAGCGGGAAGCTGCAATTAAGTGTCAGCCGTGCTGGCCACTTTGTTTGGAAAGACTTTAAATAAGTCACTGACAGAGTGCAGTATAAGCATCTATTTTGTCATTGTTTTCCGTTAGTACCTGGATACGAACTGAAAATTGTGTTTTTTGTATTTTTTATCGGTAAAATTTCAAACGATATTTTGGATTAAGTTAACAGGTGTAAGTTTAAGAAACGTACTCTGTTTTCTTTTATATCTACGTTTCGCAGACGTCCTCTTTTCAAGTGATGCCTATGAATTAGCCGGAATGGTAAAATAATTGAATCATGAATCAAAGTAAGTGGGCCTGAAAATGAACATTCAGAAACCCTAAAATTATGGACACTGACAATATTGAGGTTACAATAGACCACAGCAAATGGAAAATGTCTCTCATTATGTATATTTGGGGCAAAACATCACCGTAGGGAAAGAAAACCAGAGAGCGGAAGTAATCAGAAGAGTGGCGCTAACCTGGGTTACATTTGGAAAACTAGCAAATCTCTTTTGCTGGAGTCACTTTTTCAAATTTCAATTCATAGCCCAATTGGTCCAATTCTACCATTGACCTTATGGACTTGTGAGCTAGTGCATTATCTTGGTGAAACAACATTTTTGTCTTCGCTAAATGCGGCCTTTTTTTCTTGATTTCACCATTCAAACGGTTTAATAAACCAACGTAATAATCTCCGGTGAGTGTTCGCCCCTCTTCAAGATAATCGATCAGTATTATTCCACTCATCATCATCATCATCAATCAGCCCTCTGCGTCTACTGCTGAACATAGGCCTCCCCCATCTCAGTCCACTCGCTCTTCTCCTGGACTCTTGACATCCAGTTACAACACACTCTCTCTTAATATCGTCGGTCCAGCGGGTGGGAGGTCTACCCCTATTAAGCTTGTCGCTCCTAGGTCTCCACTCAAGCAGCCTCTTAGTCCATCTCTCATCCGACATTCGGGCTATAATGTCCCAGTTCCATTTAAGTTTCACAATGTATGCAATTACATCAGTAACGCCGGTTCTTTGACGGATAACTTCGTTTCTAATACAGTCCCGCAGTGACACTCCGATCATTGATCTTTTCATCTTGCGCTGTGTTATTCTAAGCTATTGGTGGTTGCGATAGTTAAGGTTACAGTTTCCGCCCCAAAAGTCATCACTGGAAGAACACACTGATCAAAGATCTTCCTTTTTAGGCTGACAGGAACATCACTCCTACAGACATCTTTAAGTCTTCCATAGGCTGCCCAAGCAAGCGTTATTCTTCTCTTCAATTCGCACGTTTGGTTGTCCCTTGTGATGCGAATCTCATGATCAAGATAGGTGTATTTATCCACTAGTTCTACCTCTTTGTTGCCGACATTAATCTCTTCGCTTGGAATCAAGTTAGTCATATATTTTGTTTTAGAAGCATTCATTTTGAACCCCACGTCTGCACATACTTCTTGAAGTTCTTGAAGCATTATTGCAAGCTCTCCAAGAATGTCAGATATCAGGACTAAATCATCTGCAAAACGCAGATTTGTCAGACTTTGCCCATCTATGTTAAGGCCTTTTCTTTCCCATTTGAGTTCCTCGAAAGCGTGTTCTAAAACCGCAGTGAATAGTTTAGGCGATATCGTGTCGCCTTCTCTTACTTCCCTACCAATTGGTATGGATTTGGTGTTTTCGTGGAGTTTCACCGTCATACAGGCATTTTGGTAGATATTATTAATTAACTTTGTATAACGATAGTTAACACGGCACTCTTGTAACGCTTCTAATACTGAGTCCAGCTCGATCCTGTCAAAAGCCTTATGGAAATCTATGACGGCCAAGGCAAGTGGTCTGTCATATTCAATGCTTTTCTCAATTAATGTCTTAATACTTTGTAGATGGTCATTGGTTCCGAATCGGGTTCGAAAGCCAGCCTTGCTTCCTTGGTTGGTAGAAGTCCAACTTATTTTCAAGCCTTGTTGTTATTATCCTAGTGAACAATGTGTAGAGATGGCTCAGAAGGCTTATGGGCCGGTAGTTTTCTAATTTCGCTGCCACTTTTCTGGTATCTTGCTATTAAACAGGCAAAGATTGAACAAGGATCTTATTTTTCCTAGAAGACAAGGCCCACCGATTTTGATGGCATCCGCAACTACGTTATTGTTTCCAGGGGCTTTGTTATTCTTTGTTTTCCTTAAGGCCAACTCTATCTCGTCCAAGGTGATATCTGGCAGTGATTGCGATCCCTGGTTTACACTACCTTTCTTATTTGAAATTATATCGGGTTCTGAGTTTGGATGTAGGTTAGTATTTCTTTGGCTTTTGTACAGTTTGTCACTATATTTCCCTTCTTATTCCTGATTTTAGTTATTTGTCCTCTTTCATTCCTAAGTTTTCTCTCTCCTTTATATGTTCTTATGTCGCGCCTGATCGCTTTTAATATTTTTTTATTAATTTCTCGTAGCTCTTCGTTTGAGGCCGATTCATCACTTCCCAAATCTCTTCTTCTTTATATTAGCTATTTTGTAGCCTGTCTGAGTTTTTCTTCTCTTTTCGTCCTGGGGTAGTACGTGATTTGACTTTATATCAGAGTGTTTGTTAGTTTATCATTTAAAGTGACAATATCTTCATTTACGTTAACCTCTGAACTCTTCAATTTGTGTTTTATATACCGGTGAAATCCTTCGACATCTGATGGACTGCTCCATGAGGTCTTTTTAACCATTTTATATCGCTCATAGCCAATATCGATTATTATTTTAGCACGCACCATCCTATGATCGCAGTCGCGAACCTGTTCAGCACCGTCACATCTTTAACTATGTGCTTCTCGGCCATTATTATGTAATCTATTTCATTTTTAGTGTATCCAACAGGATTTTTCCATGTCCATCTTCTATTAGGTTTTTTATGAAAGAAACTGTTCATCTGATATTGATTATTTTACTTACTTCCCAAAAAATACTTTCCAAAACCTTTCCAGCTGATGTTTGTGTTTTCGGATGCTTCGGTCGGCTTTTATACGCTTCCAGCTATTTTGTGGATTGACTGTTAGACTCAGGCGTGTAGTGTTGGATCAATATTTCGTCCATTGTTACGAATTGATGCAAAAACTCCTCTAGATTACGCCGAAACGTCGAAAGGATTCAACATTATTAGCGATCACCCATATAGCTTTCGTAAAAATAGATCAACAGGAGATCTTCTGACTTATGTAACATATATTTGGTACAACGCAATTGAACACTTTGGAGAATCTCAAGCGGTTGCTCTTGACATATCCAAGGCATTCGACAGTGTTTGACACGATGGACTGTTGGCTAAGCTACGCTCTTATGGTATGTCTGAGGAGTTCTGTTTGTGGCTCTCATGTTTCCTCAGAGAGCGTTCTTTACGAGTGGCAGTCGACGGATTTTTTTCTAACAGCTTCACTATCAACGCCGCTGTACCCCAAGGCTCCATACTATCTCCTACTATCTTTCTCATTTATATTAACGATCTGCTGGAAAAGACCGAGAATCCAATCTACAGCTTTGTAGATGACAGTACACTTATCTCTTCATTCACTTTGAACGCTCGGACATCGGCTACTCAGACGAATATCCGTAGACAGCAGGAAGTCATTCAACTTAACAAAGACCTGGAAGAAATTCTATCTTGGGGTGACAGTAACCAAGTGGAATTTAACGCTACAAAAACCCAGGCGGCAGTTTTTTCTAAAAAAGTTAACGTTGCTGAACCCGACATAGTTATGTCGGGGCACTCGATTCCTCTAACATCGTCACTCCATTTGTTGGGCGTTAATTTGGGAGCAAATATGTCCTGGCATGAACATGTTGCAGGCATAGCAAGGAGAGCTTCTCAAAAGTTGGGAATATTATTTCGAACCAGAAAGCTTTACACTCCACAACTGTTAATTCTTTACAAAGCTCAAATTCGACCAACTATGGAATACTGCTCCCATGTTTGGAGCTCCGCTCCCAAACATACATTGCATTTGTTGGATTCTGTTCAGAGAAGAGCTGTTCGTCTGATTGGAGACCCGGAATTGACCGGCGGCCTTGATTCGCTGGAACATCGAAGAACGGTTGGCGACTTGAGCCTATTCTACAAGTATTTTCATGGAAAGTGTTCGAAGGATGTGGCCCGCTTAATTCCTTCCAGAGCGGTGCATGTTAGAAGTACACGTCGCGCTGATACTTCACATCCGTATGAGGTTCAGCTTGTTACTCCTCGTATAACGCTTTTCAAGCAGTCTTTTATATGGAGAACATCATCCCTTTGGAATAATTTGCCCAGGACTGTGTTTCCCACCGGGTAAAATTTGCAGAGATTCAAGAACATCGTGAATCGCTTTCTCCGCACACGTTTCGCTCCTGTAGCGCTTTAGGGACTTCCTGTAGCACGTGTGCTAGACCCATAAAAAAAAACAGTGCTAACCGTTGTTCTGAATCTTCGACGCGTTGTTCTTGATCAATGAATGACCAAAACAATATGGTGGTAGTATCCCTCAAACAGCTGTAACTCGCACACTAATAGACAACATGTCATGAAAGTTTTACTTTAATATTCTGAGACTCAATACTAATTGAAAATTAAACATTTTTTTGTTTGTGCTGTCATCTCTCGGAAATTTTCTGGACTTTTCACCCCACGTAGTAGGTAATGGGACTTCTGTAACTCTTTTTTATGTCTTTTATTTCTTCGATTATGCATTTGCATAATCGAAGACTATTTAGTCTAATCTACCAGCGCAGAGCCGCGGATACCTATTAATATAAATAATAAATATTAAAGTAGTTTCCATTCTGGTTCTACTTAACGCATTATTCAAATGCTATTTCCTCTAATATTCGCGAAGAAAATCTAGCTAAATTATAAAAATATTAATATGTCAGTTCGATGACCGTTTACAACCTTTAAGGTTGATATCTTTGTAAAGAGAGAATCCAACCGAGTCGAAGAAACATGAAAGTAATGCCTAAGTACAATTGGCCAGTTAAGCTAACCTGGCTTTATTATGGGTATATTATGTATTAAATCGGATGAGCAAACAGAAGCAACTACATGGAATTCTTTTAATGAATACATTTTTTTCTAATATAAAATAAAGGTAAATAAATAAATTATTTTTTAAATAAGAAAGTGATCCATCACTGTAAATCTCAACTATGCTCTCGTCTCCTCACATCGGTTTCAACCACACAGTGGTTGTATTAGTAGATGTAGCGTTCATTTTTCACAGTAAGTACGTTTGTTTTGCACCACGCTACAGGCTTTTTTTAAATAGTATAAAAGTTTCCTAGTTGTAATGTTTTGCCTGTCACTTGGTGAGATCTCCAGTGTAGTGTTTCTAAACTATAAGGTGTCATTTCTTTGCCTCGAGTTTATTTTTTTTTTTTTATTTATTTATTTATTTTAACGGACAAGCCAATTACAATAGTAATATAAAAACAAAATTACAATAGTAATATAATTCGTTTACGAGTTTTTGTCGTATCTGTAATTGGACGTAATTATAGTTTTTCGTAGTTCATACAGGTTCGGTGCATCATTTTACATATCAATAACTTAATTTGTTTAGGTTTCTATTTATGTTTGTCTTTCAATATTGCTATAGGACATAGCTTTGTAAACGTACCAGGTGTACAAGTATGAAAGGCGGATTTCAGACAACAGATGGTGCACCAATGCAGTTTGTGCTATAAAGATTTAACACTGCTCCATTTTGTTGTGTCATCAACAAGTGAAAAATTGGAAAAGTGTGTGCATAGTGTTGTGCTGTTGTGTTCAATATGTCGAAATTTATACCGAACAAAGAGCATTCGGGGACAGCATTAATTTTTTATTTTCATTTGAAGAAAACTGCTGTTGAATCATACCGATTACTTCGAGAAGCTTATGGTGAACATGCTCCATTGCAAGATACGTGTGAACGATGGTTTCGGCGTTTCAAAATTGGTGACTTTGATGTTGCATACAAGGAACGTGGAAAACCGCCAAAAAAATACGAAGATGTGGAATTGCAAGCATTGTTGGACGAAGATGATTCGCAAACACAAAAACAACTCGCCGACCAATTGGACGTTAGTCAACAAGCTGTTTCCAATCAGCTACGAGAGATAGGAAAGATTTAGAAGATCGGTGTTTGGTGGGACCCGAGGGGCGTGGTCTATGAGCTGTTAAAACCTGGGGAACCGGTAATACCAAACGTTACCAACAACAATTGACCGATTTGAACCGTTCGCTGCTTGAAAAAAGGCCAGAATACCGAAAGAGGCAACACAAAGTCATTTTTCTTTATGACAATGCTCTATCACATACGGCAAAACCAGTTCGCGACACGTTGGAAGTACTCACCTGGGAAGTTCTACCCTATACGGCTTACTCACCAGACTTCGCTCCTTCCGATTACCACTTGTTTGCATCGATGGGTCACGTACTTGCTGAGTAGCGCTTTGGTTCGTACGAAGATGTGAAAAAATAGATCGATGAATGGTTCGCAGCAAAAGGGGAAGATTTTTACTGGCGTGGTATTCACAAATTGCCCGAAAGATGGGAAAAATGTATAACAAGCGATGGAGCATACTTTGAATAAAGACTTCTATCGAATTTAACACTTTTTTTTAGAAAGAAAAATCCGCATTTCATACTTGTACACCTGGTATATTCTTTACTGGCCAAGAACGACGAACAATTTTCAAGCGATGGCGTCCAGAGACTTTGTGTTTGATTTTTACCTTCTCCGCTTATTTTTTTGTGTTTTTCTGTAGTTTCGGGTAAAAATCTCACCTTTAGGTAAGTTTCTGTTTTTCGTTTGGATCGTTTCGTTTTCTTTCTAATAAAATAGATCGTTTCTTTTTTACAGAAAGCGGGACAACGTCATTGCAGTAACGCATTTTTAGTGTTCCGTACGGAAGATGACTTCGGTGTCTGTCTGCCTGTCTGTCTGTCACACCCGATTTTCTCCGAAAATATTTGTCCTAGAAAGTTGAAATTTGGTAATAATATAGGAACAGATGGCCTCATAGGAGCTGTGTAGTTTTGAAAGTTAAATTTTGACTTAAGGGGTTAGTTTTGGGAGGTGAAATCGAAAGTGAAAAAAAAAATTTTTTACTAGGTCATCGAGTGTGGTGTCAAATGAAAGCTTGTGAAAACACGAGTAAAAAAAATATATATAATGTAATACTTGCGTACACTTTTCTTTGTATTATTTTTTAAAAAATAGCGAAAAATCGCTGTCCTCCCACCTTATCTCGAAAAGTACTGATCAAAAAAATTTTGAAAAAATTCTGGAATATTCTCCACGGGGTGTAGATTGAACGAAAATTATCACGAGTGCATTACCTTTAATAATTTATCTGGTATATAAAAAAAAAAACAAAAATTTCAAGGTCATCGGTTTTCAGTAAAGATTGGAAGTTGAAAACTCATTTGAGGTGTGTTTTGTGAATTCACTGATCATTTTATACCACCGTAACAATTTTTTTTATTTTAAAAGCAATCAACGTACGGAACACTAATTGTGCAAGTTCAACTTGCATTTGACCGGTTATTTCAAGTCATCTTTGATTACTAATCGCGGAGTAGATAAGGTAAAATTATTTAAAAAGCCTGAACCTTTTTACAAGTGGTTCAATGTTTTTTCTTTTTTTTTTCAGGCTTTTGGTTATGAGTGAGTTTAGTTTTATTACTAGTTTTTCTACTGGTTCTTTTCGCGAATTTTAACGCCAGCTTTTATCGTCAGTCCATTGTCCTTCAGTTTTTATCATTTTGGTATAAGTTGTGGTTTACCGATTTTCCCTGGTTTCTGTGCCTGCTTTTACCAAGATTTCCCTCTCTTGCGCTTACGCTCCAGTCCATCACGACTCATTTCTCACATGAGGTGAAAATTTCCGAGGTTTTCCGAGAAATGGCAGCACAAACAAAAACTCTATGATTTTCAGTTAGTTCAGGTTAGCTCAGAAGATGCGTGTAAAATTTTTCATGACATTTTGTCTATTAGTTTGGGAGTTACAGCTGTTTGAGTGACGCTTGAATGGTTTGAGAAGTATTATGGCACATCTGCTCTGTCGAAAGTAACTATATGTCGATGCTTTAAAGAACTTAAGTGCGGTCTTACAAGCACCGATGATGCAACACGTTTCGAACGTCTAAATGAGGCAGTCACTCCAAAAAAACACAAAAGATCCATTAGCCTGCAATTCCAGCTCTGTAACGCTCTCCTTCATAGCTTAAATTTTCCTCGTCATTTTAATTTCTTATTAAATTTAGTTTGACGCGCGCCTCTTTTGCCACATCCGTCAGCGTGCTTAATTTGAGTAGATCGGCTTCGAGGCAAAAATTATAGAACTGGCAGCCAATATTTAATATTGTCATTATTTTTAAAATACTTGTAAGACCATCATTGAAAGTACATACAGCAGTATCAGTTGCTACATTAAAAACTTTTTTCCCACTTAAGTAGGTCTTAGGAACTATACTCCAAACAGCATTATTAAAACTTTCATTGTTGTTTTGTGTATATCCTGTGTACGAACGTGTAAGCAACTCGTTGCGGCTCAATAAATAGGTTTTATGGCATGAAAAACTGTATCGGAAAGTGGTGGTTTATGATAGAAGGAGCCTAAGGAATCTGATGCTTGCGCCTTCTTTCAGTCCGGCGTTAGTAAATTTCACACCAAGACTACCTGCGCCCTTAATACAACAGGTAAATTCCACACTAACCTTATAAGGGTGCTTAAATCTTACAGGTAATTTCCACACCAAGCAAATATAATTATGCTTTATTCAACTAAATAAAATTGGACGGATTTCTTTTAAATCAGTTTTTATTGAAAATTTTAGATATTTGCAAAAATATATGTTTTTATTTCATAGTAGAATAATATTGATAAAACATGAAGTTTTTGCTAAATACATAAAATACAATTGGACAAATTTCCTTACATATACTAGATAATGCTACAAACCTATACATATCTATTTATATATATATTTACAAAACAGGTTGAGAAAACTAGGAGACACATTTTAAAAAATGGAAACGATTAATATTTCCTAATTGTCTTTGTTCATAAAGATTTTTTAAATGTTTTAATTTTTGATTATTATGATTATTACTTATTTTAGACTCGTCGACACTTTGTATTTTTATATATACGTTAATCTGAAATTCTTTCAGCCTATCGATAAAAGTATACAGAGACGGATGTGTAGAATAAAAAGAATTATTTAGATGGGAATGGAAGGACTCACAACAGTTAGTCGTTCGAGTTAAAGATGGACTCGATTCTGCCCATATTTCAACTGGAAAATCGGCTGCTTCCTCTATATACGTTTCTAGTAGGTAATCACAAAATTTATTTAAACGTTCATCCTCAGGTTTTATAGAATATAAATCGTATGCAAAACTGTCACTTAATTCTTCGGGTGCCAAATAGGACAAGCCGAAACAATACTTTAACCAACGACCAATTTCAGAATTTTTGTCGCAATATTCTTTAGCTAGACCTAGATTCTGTATCTCGCGAAACCAAGATTGGTGTAAATGAAATCTATATCCTAACACTTTAGCATTGGGTCAAACTTCAAATACTGCCTTATGAATAGATTTTTCGAAGTCAATAGTAATTCTCTGGATTGAAATACAGTGTATCTGTTTAGTAAATCTTACATTTTAATAATGTGAAGAGGTTTTGTATGTTTCAGCTCTCTTATCACGCAAAATAATAATGGAATGTAATGACCGTTTGCAAAACCATGCACTGTAAATAACTGTGTAAAATATTTAGTGCAGTATGAAAAGGTGCCGTCTATATATATATATATATATATATATATATATATATATATATATATATATATATATATATATATATATATATATATATATTGGATATTTTACACAACATATTGACATTTGGAGTGCAAGAAAAAACAATAATGCCACTTTCGAGTTCATTGACATACAGAAAATTCTCACCCTTGCTAGTTTTGATTTCAAATGTCCCTAAAACACTATGCACCTCCTCAGCACTTCTTGGATTACGTCCTGGCAAAAATTTTCGTCTATGTTTATAAATGTTTTTTCTAATATATTCGACATCTTTTTCTGTTACTGTTTCAGGTAGCGTGTTTTGTAGTTCTGGTCGGATAATTTTAGATGGCCTTTCACTCATATGCTCTCCGGCTTTTCTTTTGCAGGAATTACTAATTATTTGCCGATTCAGCTTCTTGGTGTCGGCTTCGTGTGTATGGAGTCCTTCACTTCTGGTCACTAAATTCTTGGGCCCAACGGTGAAGACTTTTGATTTGTAATCTTTTTTTGAACATCTCCAAAATGTTTCTTCACATTTTAGCACCTTTTGTCGAAAGTAAGTGTAGTAATTCACACATAACATGTCCTTTCCTCGATTACTTTTTATTAACTTTGCTTCCGTATTAACAACACTTTTAAAAAATATACGCACAACCAAGTAATAATCACAAATTAATAATATGTACTAAACTGATATGTAGAAGGGTTTAATAATGATTTAATTGAACAGGCCGGTGCCTACCACCACCCATTTATCAACCCTCATCCTCTACCTGAAAGTACTCGGTGTGGAATTTACTTCTGCAATTACAATCCCTTAAATATGTCTAGGTCATAAACGGATTAGTGGTGTGGAAATTACCTGCGCCCTTTCAGTCATACCAGCACTCTGAGCACTTTTTGTGTTGCGGCTTTTCGTCGGTTGACATCTTGTGATACAAAGTCGCCCATATATATTTTCGCATGTTTTCAACAGAGTTTGGATTCCGCCGTATTGCCAAGCCATAATAAACTGTTAATTCATCAATTAACAAAGAAAATTTTAACTGAACATAAACTACTTGTAACAACATCTATTAGTGTATTGGAGAAGTTAGAAATCGAAAGGTAAGTTGTGTTCTACATTAATTAATAATATGTACTAAACTGATATGTAGAAGGGTTTAATAATGATTTAATTGAACAGGCCGGTGCCTACCACCACCCATTTATCAACCCTCATTCTCTACCTGAAAGTACTCGGTGTGGAATTTACTTCTGCAATTACAATCCCTTAAATATGTCTAGGTCATAAACGGATTAGTGGTGTGGAAATTACCTGCGCCCTTTCAGTCATACCAACACTCTGAGCACTTTTTGTGTTGCGGCTTTTCGTCGGTTGACATCTTATACAAAGTCGCCCATATATATTTTCGCATGTTTTCAACAGAGTTTGGATTCCGCCGTATTGCCAAGCCATAATAAACTGTTAATTCATCAATTAATTTGGCAGTTAATTTACCCTTCCCTCGGAGGTTTATACTAACGACTTTCCAACAAAGAAAATTTTAACTGAACATAAACTACTTGTAACAACATCTATTAGTGTATTGGAGAAGTTAGAAATCGAAAGGTAAGTTGTGTTCTACATTATTCAAGCATACATACCGCACGCCATGGGTAGCCGTTTTGGAGCACTTCGATGTGTTTCAAAATGTGCTCGAAATTTAACACAAAAAATATCGTGTAGACATAAAACCTTTTTATCTTTATTCTTAAAGGTTCAAAGTATGCTTTAAACCAATAAAAAAAATCGATTTTTTGTGAGTTCTACAGTGGTGTTACCCCTTAAATAAATTAACAAATAAGTAACCGACCTTCTGCTCCGCAAGCAAGTACTCGTCGTGGAGCCACGAGTCGCCACAATATAATACCTATTGACATTTGAACGATACCATTAATTTCCTGCAAAAATCAGTAATAAACTAGTTATCCTAACCATAATCATTTATCACATATGCAAATTGCCCTATCCTTGGCTGATCTAGTTCACACACTAATTAATCTAAACCAAATTACATTTAAATCAAGTAAGGAATTTTTGTTTAGTTAACTTCAAGAACTAAAAAAAAATTAATGAAATTAATACGTTTTACATAATTCGTTGTAACGGTTGTTAAATGGATAATAATGTCTAATAGTAAAGATTAAATTAATTCACTATTTTTATAGTTCTGCAGTTATTGTAAGCAAATTAATTTAATTAATAACACAGACCAACCTGATTCCTATGTTTTTTTGGTGTGCTGAGTTCGGAAATAATAATAAAAAAGTCGTATCACCCACCAATTTTTCACATTTTAATATTCCAAATGTGAAAAGTTTATTTTTTATCATTTGAATGTTATTAGGTTGGCAATAAAATCAGAATTTTATAACGTTGGCAGTAAAATGAAATGATATTAGGTTGGCAGTTCCGATAAATGTCACAGCTGTTTGTTTTCTTCCAGTTAATATAACCTCGCAGTGTAATGTTTAACCCTTGTGCTTTAATTCACACTCAAAGTATGGTTAATCGTGGTTGTAAAAACTCTCCCGACACATTTTGTTATATATGTGGTGAGTTTGTAGTTAAAAAACATCAAAGAAACATGACTGACTTTGTAAAAAAAGTATACTTTGCATATTTTGGTATAGAAATCGGTAATTAAGAAAAATGTTGGGCTCCTCACGTGGTATGTTATGTTTGTGTGGAGGATCTTAGGAAATGGTATAAGAAAGAAAAAAAAGCTTTTAGATTTGCAGTACCCATGGTATGGAGAGAGAAAGAAAATCATTCAAATAATTGTTATTTTTGCAGCGTTGATGTTTCTGGATATAACTCCAAAAATAAGAAAGTAATTGTCTATCCTAACTTTACTTCAGCTAATCGGCCGGTAGGACATGGACCGGGACGTCCTATCCCTAAGCCATCTCAGTCTATTGATGACTTTTTACAGTCCAGTCCCGAATTTAATGTAAGTCAACCGGATGATGATGAGTTTCAATGTTCTCTAGAAAATTTAAAACCACAGTTGTTTACACAAACTGAGTTAAATGATTCAGTGAGAGATTTGGGTTTGATTAAGGAAAAAGCAGAATTGCTTAATTCTAGGCTGAAAGAAAAACATTGATTGGAATCTGGAACATCTATTTACCATTATAGAACAAGAGATCAATATTGTAGCCTAATCAAATAAAAGTACGGTTTAAGTTTTCTTCCATATTTTGAAATTTAATCAATGTCATATTGTGAGAGAACTGTGGGTGATACAAAAAAACTGATATCAGATACGGTTTCAGCACCCAAAAGTACATAACACTTAGATGTATTGGTTTAAAAAGTTTTTACAAATATTTTTTTTGTTGGCCTGTGTAATTTTCTCAAAACTGAAAAGTGTAGATCTGTTTTAAATAAAATGTGCTTCCACAGACTGACTTTATTTCAGCTTATTATGCACTGGTGCATTTTGTTCTAAATTATATTATAGTCTGTTAGCACAGAAAATATAGAGTGGAGCAATATGTCGCCGTAAAACAAAGCCAGCAATCTACCGCCGGATCGTTAAAATTCTTAAAGCTGCCGCGCAAATAGTAGTCGAATTATATTCCTACTATCATCGAATCGTTCAAATTGGCCTTTCGAGTTTCTCAGAGATGCTTCGCATATTTTTTCCCATTATTGTTACGTATAATACAACTTCTACTTGCAGGCCATCTCTGGGAACCTTGAGGAGGTCCGTTTTAATGATCTGGTGGTAGATAGCCGCTAGCGACAAAACTGTGATAAAAACCGCGGTTTCTTTTTGTAGAAATGTGTTTCTAAAATGATATCTAGGTCTTGTAGAGCTTGTTTTAAGAAATATAAACTTCTTTTTCTAGTAAATGTTTATCTTTTCAAAATTGTTTAATATATTTATACAGATAGGAATTGCTTATTAAATAACACAGGGGAACAGCTGTTTTGGTGTCGAGGTTTTTTGAGCTGATTCTATATCAATTTGATGTCCTGAATTCAAATAACGTATTCATTTGTACCTAGGAGCTCAAATTTTTAAGATATACAATTTTAGAGAAATATAAGTTACATTATTGTAACTCAAATCCGTAAGTGTAGTAAACAAAAGTAGATACGAAATTTTTTATTTTAGTTATACAAAATACAATATTATGTCGTACTTACAAACAAAAAAAAAAACATTGAAGAAATGAAATAGTCACTCAACACTTGGAAAGCTTCTTTTCCGCGACATTCTTGAATGTTTTTTTAAACAGTCCCTTTTTAAATTCCAGCAGTAATCTGCCATCATGTGCATGTCCCATCTTCCTTGGTAGCGGTCCTCCATAACTTTAATATCTTGGTGAAATCTTTCACCTTGTTCCTCACTCATGTCTCCTAAATTTTCTGGAAAACGGTCTAAGTGGCTGTGTATATAGTGTATTTTAATACTCATATTGCACCCTAAAGATTTAAAACTATTAAGCATCTTGTTAACCATTTTAACATAGTTTTGAGCTTTATGTTTGCCTAGAAAATTTTCTACAACTGCAACAAATGATGTCCAAGCTTCTCGTTCAACTTGATTCATTGAATTTATGAAGGCAGGATCCTTAATTAATTGTCTTATTTGTGGGCCGTCAAATATCCCTGCTTTGAGTTTTTCTGTGCTCAACTGATGCATTTTTACCCCTATATATGCAAAACAAGACCCATTCTTATCAAGAGCCTTTACAAATTGCTTCATTAAGCCCAACTTTATATGTAACGGAGGAAGTATGATTTTTTCTTTTTCAACCAAAGCGTCGTTAATGACATTCTTTTCCCCAACGTCCATGTTTTCTCTCTGAGGCCAATCTTTTCTAACCCAGTGGTGTGTTTTGTCCCTACTATCCCAGAGGCACAAGAAACACGGATATTTCGTGTAACCACTTTGCTGCCCAAGAAGAAAGTTTTACCATTTTTAAGTCTACACAAATCATCCATTGATGTTCGTAATACTTTATCTTCTGCAAGACCAAAGCTATGGTATTATATTCTTCTTTCAGTTTCGTTGAGTGAGCTAGTGGTATTGAACCATATTTATTCCCATTATGTAGAAGGACACATCTTAAACTTCGCTTTGAACTGTCAATAAATAGACGCCAATCATCTGGAATATATTCAGAAAGTCCCATTTCTTTCATGAGTCCCCTAATTTCGTGACAAAATACAAGATTGTCTTCTTGAGAAAAGAATGGTAGCAGATCTTTTTTCTCTTGTACGGTAAAAGGTAATTTTGGTTCCTTGTTCCAGTAAATTTTTGTCGTTCAACCTAGAAGCCAGTACTTCAGAAGCTTTTTTCGATAAATTGAGAGCCCTGGTGAGATCATTTAATTCATTTTGATTGAAGCGTTGAGGAACTGATGACGTCCCCTCATAGTCACTGTTAGTTTCATTAGCATCAGAAGAGCGATCAGAGGGAAAATATTCGTCATCAGAGATATGTGGTAGCTGATGAAATGTTGGAATCGGTATTTCATCTGAGTGCGGGATAGGGCGTATTGCCGAGTCTAAATTGGGATAAGTCCACTTACTGCGGTTATTTCGATTGATTCCATTAGTATTTACTAAACAGAAATAACAATCATTGAAGTGGTTTTTTGGTTCTCTCCAAACCATTGGTACGCCGAATTTTAGACATTTTCTTTTCCCGGTAGTCCACTGCCGTAAATGCTCTGTACAAGTTTTACATACGAGATGCGGGGCCCACGTTTTGTCCTGATCACCAAGCTTAACTCCAAAGTATCCAAGATACGCTCGCTTTACAAAGTCAGTAATAGTTTGTCTGTTTTGTTGAAACATGTATTCTCCGCATATATAGCAGAACACATCAGGTTGATTTACACAACTTCTTCTTGAACTGGAACCTGAACTCATTTTAATTCTGTTCAATAACACAAAACTCTTTTCTTAACATAAAATAACACGCCGGATTCGATCTACTCTCATTAGTAACACACACAAACTGACGAGACTTACCCGAGTTAGGTGATTAAAAGGGTCAGTTCAGGTACCTGATAGGCAATGGTTCCACTATTTATAGATTTACCTGGAATTTACTCAATTACAGACTGACAATAAAACCATTGTACCTACATTAATGAATATATAATAATTTTAGAACTCTCATAAATGAATATACTGAATAAAAACCACATTGGTAGATAAGTTGATGTATCTAAAAAAGTAGAGCTGATAGAGAAAAACGGATTGCATGTATAGATTTAGCGTCCAAAATATAGTTAAAATCAGCTCTAAAATCCCAGGCACCAAAACAAAAATATTTTTTTGTTGCCCTGTGTAATAGGACTATTCTATCTATCTATCTAATCAGCCTCAAACATCCATTTTCGGACATAGGCATCCCCTTCTCTTTTCCATTGTTCTCTGTTATGAGCGATTTTCATCCATCCTTGTCCAGCGTGTTTCTTCAGGTCGTCTGTCCATCTCATTTGTGGCGTACCTCGTTTTCATTTATGCTCCCAAGGTCTCTATTGCAGGATCTTTTCATTCCATCTATCGTCTTTTTGTTTGTAAAGTGTGACTGGCGAATTTCCATTTAAGCTTGGCTGTGTTGACACATCGCTTACTTTTGTTCTGGTTCTTATCCATGTATTTTTCTTTTTGTCTATGAGTTTGATGCCCAACTTTTTTCTCTCCATTGCTCTTTGTGTCTTCGCTATTTTATCGATATTTTCTTTTATAAACGTCCATGTCAGGGAACCATATACAAGGACAGGCAATATAGATTGATTGAAGACTTTAGTTCTCAGGTACTGCGGATATTTTTTTGTTTTTTAGGATGCATGAGAGTTTGTTAAATGACATCCATGTCAGTCTCTTTCTTCTTTTTATTTCCTCTGTCTGGTTGTCTTTATTTAGTTTTGTCATTTTACCCAGGTATATATATTCCGTGACTTTTTCTATTTTCTTTTGTGCAACTGTGATGTTTAGTTCTTCTATCTGGTATCGATCTTTGTTTTATCAAAATTTAATTTTAAACCTATTTTTGACGTTTCGGTTTCTAGGTTTACCATCATTTTTTGCAATTCTTCCTTTTTTTCTCTTATTAGTACGATGTCGTCCGGGTATCTTAGGTGATTTACTGGTTCTCCGTTCATCTTGATTTCATATTTGTCCCATTGCATATTCTTAAAGGTGTCCTCCAGGGCCTGGTTAAATAGCTTTGGTGATATTGTATCTCCTCCCTGTCTGACTCATCTTCCCACTTTTATTGGTTTAATAACATGATCTTCTGTTATTTTAATGATGAAACTTGCTTATATATGTTCGCTATTAGATCTGTTTATATGTAGTCAATTCTGCTATTCTGTAATGCATGTTTAACTGCCCAGTGTTCTACACTATCGAAGGCTGTTCGAAGTTGATGAATACTATATACGGTGGGATCTGGTATTCTGTGGCTTTTTCAATTAATATTTCCAATGTCAAAAGGTGATCGCAAGTGCTGAAACCCTTTCTAAATCCAGCTTGTTCTCTTGTCTGGTAGCTGTCGAGCCTGGTAGTTAGTCTATTTGTCAGTATTTTCGTTCGTAATTTATACATAGTATTAAGCAATGTAATTGGTCTATAGTTTTTCAAATGTTTTCAGTCTTCCTTCTTAAACAGTAATATAGTTATGGCTTCGTCCCAGCTAGTTGGTATCTGCTTTGTACTGAGTATTTTATTTATAAGAGTGTGTAATGCTTTTCGTGTTGTTTTTCCTCCGTTCTTCAGCATTTCTGCCGTAATAGGACTATTACGAATATAATATTCGGATATAAGTCAGCTACATCTTGAATATTTTTTGCCCACATGGACCGAACCAAGGAGGTACACAATCAAATAATTATCAACAAACTTTTTGACTGACCCAGCAATTCCAGATCCTTTTGGTCAACCAATACAAAGGAATTATCGACGAAACCAAAGAGGCATACAATCAACGAATTAGAAACAAATTTCTCGCTTCTCCCAACAATTCCAGGTCCTTTTGGGCAGTCGCTAAGGCAGTTAGTCAAAATTTCACCAAATCCACCCTACCACCACTCACACGGCCAGATAATTCCATTGCAACCACACCTGTTGAGAGAGCGAACTTGTTGGCTGAACTCTTTGCTTCACATTCTACTGTCGATTTCCAAGGAAAAACACCACCTACTATTCCCATATTGCAGTCAAAGATGCCCAATATTGTCTTCAGACAGCGTATCATGAAGTGTATCCTAATGAAGCTAGACACCAAAAAGGCTTCTGGAGCTGACGGAATATCTGCCATAGTTCTCAAAAACTGTGCAAGGGAACTAACACCAGTTTCCTGTAGACTTTTCAACCTATCCTACAGAAAGAGAATATTTCCGTCCTGATGGAAATGTGCCACAGTTCAGCCAATACCTAAAAAAGGCAAGAACACCTTGCCAATTAACTACCGTCCAGTCGCACTGCTGTCAATAATATCGAAAGTCATGGAAAAGGTGCATTTTCTAAAATATCTTGAACGATTCAATATTATTAGCGATCACCAATATGGCTTTCGTAAGAGATCTTCTGATTTATGTAACATATGTTTGGAACAACGCAATTGAACACTTTTAAGAATCTCGAGCGGTTGCTCTTGACATATCTAAGGCATTCGACCGTTTTTGGCACGATGGACTCTTGGCTAAGCTACGCTCTTGTTGTATGTCTGAAACGTTCTGTTTGTGGCTCTCATGTTTCCTCAGAGAGCGTTCTTTACGAGTGGCGGTCGTCCATACTGTCTCCTACTCTCTTTCTCATTTACATTAACGATCTTCTGGAAAAGACCGGGAATCCAATCTACAGCTTTGCAGATGACAGTACGCTTGTCTCTTCATTCACTTTGAATGCTCGGACATCGACTGCTCAGGCGAATATCCGCAGACAGCAGGAGGTCGTTCAACTTAACAAAGACCTGGAAGAAATTCTATCTTGGGGTGACAGTAACCAAGTGGAATTTAACGTTACAAAAACCCAGGCGGCAATTTTTCCTAAAAAAGTTAACGTTGCTGAACCCGACATAGTTATGTCGGGGCACTCCATTCCCCTAGCATCGTCGCTCAATTTGTTGGGCGTTAATGTGGGAGCAAATATGTCCTGGCATGAACATGTTGCAGCTATAGCAAGGAGAGCTTCTTAAAAGTTGAGAATATTATTTCGAACCAAAAAGCTTTACACTCCACAACAACTGTTAATTCTTTACAAAGCTCAAATTCGACCAACTATGGAATAATGCTCCCATGTTTGAAGCTCCGCTCCCAAACTTACATTGCATTTGTTGGATTCTGTTCAGAGAAGAGCTGTTCGTCTGATTGGAGACCCGGAACTGACCTCGGCCTTGATTCGCTGGAACATCGAAGAACGGTTGGCGACTGGAGTCTGTTCTACAAGTATTTTCATGGAAAGTGTTCGAAGGATGTAACCCGCTTAATTCCTCCCAAAGCGGTACATGTTAGAAATACACGTCGCGTTGGTGCTTCACATCCGTATGAGGTTCAGCTTGTTACTTTGCGTACAACGCTTTTCAAGCGGTCTTTTTTATGGAGAACATCATCCCTTTGGAACAATTTGCCTAGTGCTGTGTTTCCTACCGAGTACAATTTACAGCGATTCAAGAACAACGTGAATCGCTTTTTCCGCACACATGTGGCTCCTGTAGCGCTTTAGAGACTTCCCTGCAGACCCATAAAAAAAAAACAAAAAAAACGCTAAAGCCACGAGTCAAAATTTCACTAAATCCACTATACCACCACTCACACGGTCAGATAATATAATTGCAACAGCAGTTGAGAAAACCAACTTATTTCCCATTCTACTGTCGATTTCCAAGGAAAAAACACCAACTATTCCCATAGTGCAGGTAAGGATGCACGACATTGTCTTCAGATTGTGTATCATAAAACGCATTTTAATGAAGCTAAACACGGAATACCTGTCATAGTACTTGAAACTTCCAACTAACTCCGTTAGTCAAAATTTCACTAAATCTACTATACCACCACCTACATGGCCAGAACTATTGCAACACCAATTGAGAAAGCCAACTTGTTAGCTGAATCCTTTGTTTCACATCCCACCGTCGATTTCCAAGAAAAACACCACCAACTATGCCCATAGTGCAGTCGAGGATACCCGATATTGTCTTCAGACAACGTATCATAAAATGTATTTTAATGAAGTTAGCCAGAAAAAGCCAAAAAAACTTCTGGCGCTGACGAGATACTTGCCATAGTAACCGAAAAATGTGCAAGTGAACTAACACCAGTTTTCTGTAGACTTTTAAACTTATCCTATAGAAAAAAATATTTCCTTCCTGCTGGAAATGCGCTACAAACCAACTCTGAACGTTAAAAATTGGCAATCTGCCGATTATGTATAGCCCAAATGATTACCAAACTTCGTAACGAACACTGCCCTTGAAGAAGAGGAAGAAGTAAAGAGCTCAGCTTAGGTAGTGTTAGCTAGTGGACAACAAAAGGCACAAAACTCGCGAAGTGAAAAGACTAAAAGCTCTTGAGTGCTTTTTTTTTTTATCGTCATCATAAATCATCTTTAAACCCAGATGGCTTTCTATAAAATACGAAAGAGTCCTACTTAATTTTTAGCAGTATATAATTATTTGATGATTATCGGGTAGTCCGTAGCGTAGAAGAGTACCCAACTGGTTACCAGTTACCAGCTAATTAAACTTGGCAATTATTTACTATTAGGAAACAATAAACTGCAACAGGAAACTGTTAAATTATAATTTATTTCCAACAAATTATTTTCGTTTTGTAAAAGTTTAATTAATTAATTATCAAAAAGGAAAAAAAAAAACGTGGGGCTATAAATAAATAGATATAATTATTCGTTTAGTATGTTAATATGTTTACATGTTGACCTGTTCATTGCATTTTCCAATTAATTTAAAAAACAATTAATTGCTCATTCTCAGCTTATATTTTAGTTTGGAATCTCTAGTCAGAAACGTATCAAAATATATTTTTTTATTTTTTAAAAAAATTTACTAATTTTTTTAGATTGCAAGCTCTCTCTCTCTCTCTATATATATATATATATATATATATATATATATATATATATATATACACACACACAGGTGTACAAGTATGAAATGCGGATTTTTTTTTCTAGAAAAACATGTTAAATTCGTAAGAATGATAAAAAAAACCGCAAGTTGAACTTGCGCAATTAGTGTTCCGTACGTTGATTGCTTTTAAAATAAAAAATGTTGTAACGGAAGTATAAAATGATCAGTGACTTCACAAAACACACCCCAAATGAGTTTTCAACAAAGTTTATTTCCAATCTTTACTGAAAATTGATGACCTTGAAATTTCTGTTTTTTTATATACCAGATAAATTATTACAGGTAATGCACTCGTGATAATTTTCGTTCAATCTACACCCCGGAGAGAATATTCCAGAATTTTTTCAAAATTTTTTGATTAGTACTTTTCAAGATAAGGCGGGTGGACAGCGATTTTTCGCGATTTTTTAAAAATAATACAAAGAAAAGTGCGCCCAAGTATTACATTATATATATATATATATATATATATATATATATATATATATATATATATATATATATATATATATATATATATATATATATATATTTTACTCCTGTTTTCACAAGCTTTCATTTGACACCACACTCGATTACCTAGTAAAAAATTTTTTTTTCCACTTCCGATTTCACTCCCCAAAACTAACCCCTTAAGTCAAAATTTAACTTTCAAAACTACATGGCTCTGATGAGGCCATCAATTCCTATATTGTTACCAAATTTCAACTTTCTATGACAAATAGTTTCGGAGAAAATCGGGTGTGACAGACGGACAGACGGACAGACAGACGGACAGACACCGAGGTGATCTTATAAGTGTTCCGTACGGAACACTAAAAAGTGCTTTATTCAAAGTATGCTCCATCGCTTGTTATACATTTTTCCCATCTTTTGGGCAATTTGTGAATATCACGCCAGTAAAAATCTTCCCCTCTTGCTGCGAACCATTCATCGAGCCATTTTTTCACATTTTCGTACGAACCAAAGCGCTTCTCAGCAAGTGCGTGACCCTTCGATGCAAACAAGTGGTAATCGGAAGGACCCAAGTCATGAAGAAATATGACTTTGTGTTGCCTCTTTCGGTATTCTGGCCTTTTTTCAAGCAGCGAACGGTTCAAATCGGTCAATTGTTGTTGGTAACGTTTAGTATTAACCGTTTCCCCAATTTTTTAACAGCTCATAATAGACCACGCCCCTCTGGTCCCACCAAACACAGCATCGTCTTTTTGCCAAAGCGATTCGGTCTTGCGGTCGATGTGGATGGTGCGCCTGGGTCTACCTATGATTTCTTGCGCTTGGGATTCTCAAAATAAATCCACTTTTCATCCCCTGTAACTATACGATGCAAAAACGACTTCCTTTAGTACCGAGCGAGCAAAATGTCACACGTGTTTTTGCGCTTTTCCATTTGCCTGTCGTTCAACTCATGTGGTACCCATCTACCGGTCTTCTGAATCTTTCCCAGCTCTCGTAGCCGATTGGAAATAGCTTGTTGACTAACGCCCAATTGCCCAGCGAGTTGTTTTTGTGTTTGCGAATCATCTTCGTCCAACAATGTTTGCAATTCCACATCTTCACTATGCACGCACTTTACCGATTTATCACTCGTGCGCGTCTGACACTTGTTGATGACACAACAAAATCGCGCAGTGTCAAATCTTTATAGCACAAACTGTATTGGTGCACCATCTGTTGTCTGAAATCCGCATTTCATACTTGTACACCTGGTGTATATAATTAATCATTGAACTTACATGACAGTAACATCAAAATTGCAGTTGCTGTGATGTTACCAGGTGATCTTCTCCAACATCCAGTAACTCCAGTGCAAAATGCAGCAAAAATGGAGAAGAAGGAAATGATAAACAGAGCTATCATAGATCTGCCCATATCTGAAAAATAGTTTAAATAATATACAGTGAAGGTTGATTTCGCTAAAAAACAAACAAAATATATTCTTAATAGATAATTCAAAGTGATGAGAACTAAACGATGAATCAAAAAGTGTAAGGTGCAAAATCCTATCGATACTTTTACTAACCATAATTTTTATAATATTTTAAAGAACGATAAAGCGATGTTATTTCTTGGCGTTAACGAACGAAAAATATCTTTCAAAGAAAACGTAATTAGTTTTTAGTGCCTAGAATGGTGGGTTGTTACACTATCGAAGGTTGAACAACAGAATTTAAAAAAAAAAATGTATTTTAAAGAATGTTGTTATATGAGTCACAAGGTAAGGCTAACGTAACAATAATTACAGGACAACTAGTTACAATATTAATTATTAAAACCATAAGAAGAACCAAACTATCACCATTGTTGTAATCATGTAATTCTTTCCTTTGCATTAAAAAATAAGTATTTTAATGATGAGTTTTTTAATCACTTACTTTTTTTTTATTAATGAAACCATATGATGGTAATAATGAGAAGTTTATTGTAATGTTATGGTTGGATGGTAAAGTTTTGTAAGGAACTTACAGTTTAAAATGTTTATATAACTGATAATGATTTTTTGTTTTTTACTTTCAAGCGACCCTAGGAGAGAGAAAGTATTGTTCCTATCAAAAAATTGAATCTCGAAATTTTGATACATCTTTACTACACGAAATTTTTAGGGCTGACAACAATGTCTGAGTGCTCGAATTCTTAAGACAATTTTATTTTAACTTTATATTCAGTCTTCTTAGAAACACCTTCAGGTTTCTTGTTTGTATATCCCGTTCTCCTTTAAAACTAAGGGCAGTTTACTGATGGAGTCCGCTAAGGTTCCGTCCTCTCCCTCCCACTTATTCAACGTTTTCACCGTCGACATTCTTAAGTCGGACCACACCTCCCTCCTCATATACGCTCATGACACCGCCATCACCGCTACCACCAAGTCGATCAGGATCATTATCAGCCGCCTCCAACGCCACCTCAACATACTACTCCTCTGGTTGAAGCAAGCCATCTTGCTCACCAAGTCATATTGCACCAGGCCGACCAGTCTCACTTTCCAAGACACCAGACTCCGATGGCCAAACAGCATTAATTACCTGGGCCTCCACTACGACAAACGACTAGTATGGAAGGACCAGGTCGGTACGTCCGCCAAGAAAGCCAACCAACTCATGGTCAAGCAGTACCCACTCCTCAACAAGTCCAGTAAGTTGTTAACTCGCAACAAGTTGACAATTTACAAGATTATCATCAGAGCTGGATTGACCTACTCCAACCCAGCATGGTGCTAGATGTCACGTACACATAGATCTACCCTCCAGACCGTTCAAAACAAGCCCCATGGTTCGTGTGCAACTCCGAGCTTTACAGAGATCTCCAGATGCCGACAATCTGGGAATTCATGAGCAACACTACCACGAATTCCTGAACAAAGCCACACACCACCTCAACCCCACAGTCAGGAATGCTTACCGTCCCGCCCCACCACGCTATGCCCGACGTCGCATTCCAAGACCCTCGGACGAACTATCCCCGGATTAGCTTAAGTTAGCCTTAATTAATTTTAAGTTTAACCTTAGGTTTTATGATTATGAAATATCTTAAGTGCTCCCAATACAGTTATATAAACTCCTTACCTAGGCTAATTAGGTATATATCTTAAGATCCAATGTATAGTCTCTGTTTTTGTAATCAAATCATTGCATAATAGTAATAGTGTAAAGCTACCTAATTAGTCAATAAATAGTTCCAGTTCCAGTGGCACTGTAAAACTCGGTCGAGTGCTTTTTTCAGTTTATCACGTAATTATCTACTTACTACTACTTTAAAATCCGTTGGACGTCACTTTGTACTCATAAAAGAAAGAACGACTGGCGTCCAAACTGTTTAAAAGAGAATAATTTAATTAAACGCTAAACAATTATCTGTAATAATATATACTTACGCAATCTTGTCCAGGCGTCTTCTGTGAAATCTTTGGTTTCGTTGTTTTCATCGGGAATGTAATAGTTGACATTCGTACAATATGTTTCGACTGGGCTCAGGTACAATTTAACTGAAATATAAAAAGAAATAAGGCTAAGAAAAAAAAATGGTATGAATGCCATAAAAAACAAATTCAATTTAAAAATATTTAACAACATACAATGGCGTGCAAAAGTTTCCGGCCAGTGACATTTCGTACTCTAATTTATTAAAAAAAAGACTATTGATTTTTAATCCTTATGAAATGTGAGTATGAGATATAGGAAATAAAATTATATATAAAAGAATATTATTTATGTTTGTGAACATATTTATTATTATTATTTTTATATTTATATGTGTAAAAGTTTCCGGCCACTTTGTACTACGAGAAAAATTATTAGTCCATATGCTCTATAATAGACCTAAATTATATTTTCTAAAATGTCCTTGTAAATATCAGCTTTCATATTTCCGTTGATCCCGATCAATGGACCGACTCCTTGTGCAGAGAAAACTCCCCAAACCATCGCACTTCCTCCACCGTGTTTTACAGTAGGAATTTGGTACCGGACATCATTTCTCGTACCAACAGCACGTCGTACATGTTGTCTACCATCGCATCGCTTCCAAAAAGATTAAATTTAGATTCGTCCGAGAAAGCTACTTTTTTTCAATCTTTGATTGTCCAATTTAGGTGATCTTTGGCAAATTGTAATCGGGCCTTCTTATTCTTTTTACTGATTAATGGTTTTTTAATACCTATACGGCCAAAAAGTCCTAAATCATGTAGTCTTCGTGTCACAGTACTACGACTAACATTAGCTAGGTTTTCATCCTTTAGCTCGGGTGCAATTTCGGCAGCAGTTTTTTTGACATCCGCAGTTGATTTGCGTTTAATGATACGATCTACTTTTTTAGACGTTTTTTTCTTGGTCTTCCACTACGCAGACGATCTTTTAAAAACCATATCCACAACGGTATTTTACAATAATATCGTTCACGGTTGATTTACCTATCGATAATAATGAAACAATCTCACGAGAAGACTTTCCTTGTTTTGAAAATTTAATTACTCTCTCACGAATTTGGATTTGCATATGCCGAGCCATGTTTATGCTCCCACGACTTTTTATGAACATTCAACGCTCTAAATACATCTGTGAACGTCCTACTGCGTTAATGAATATTATGTGGCCGGAAACTTTTGCACATATAAATATAAGAATAATAATAATATTTCACAAACATAAATAATATGCTTTTACTATATTATTTGGTTTCCTATATCTCATACTCACATCTCATAATGATTAAAAATCATTAGTCTTTTTTTTTAATAAATTAGAGTACGAAATGTCACTGGCCGGAAACTTTTGCACGCCACTGTATATTTCAGATATTCTCCTTTTTCTAAATGTATTCTTACACAAGATAAGTAACAACACTTCGCGCGTTTGATTTGCCAAAAACCAACCGATACAAATAGATACCTGAATGCTTACACCTTTATTTTTAATAACAGAAAACTCTATCCTATTTATATGGAACGACAGACAGAATAGCCTTATGCTTAAATGATCCAATCTTAGTATAATTTTCAAAACTTCTAAAAAACATTATTAACGTCTAAAATCTCCAAGAATTGCTAACTGAATGTATTTAAAAAATTCTCTGCTATATATTAAATAAAACAAGTCATGCATTCAGCTGTAGCTGGACGCCTTCAACAGAATATACTATCAATAATAGACAAACTAAATATCTAGTTTCGGTCTCCAATTTCTATAAACCAGAGAATAGCGAATCAACTAAAACTTACCAGCACCTTAATAATATTAGTAGAGATACGGGCTACGCTTTGCATTGCAATACGAATGTTACTTCCTATTCTAGATTCCTGAATAAGTAAATCTTCAACAATCTGAGAACCATGCGACTTCCAATACCAACTAGCTACAGCAAACCATACATTGAGGCTGGCACGACGATAGAAACACGCTGATTTATTAATTTAGTAGACTAAATACCTATTTTACAATGTGGCAAAAGTTCAGTGTCATGTTACATACCGGTAAAACGTACACATTCACATGGGAACTAGATCGAATTTTGCACAACTAAACTTTAACAATGTTCTGACTGGACAGTTAAAAACGATTTATTAATTTTTAACTGGTTTCAGTCATAAATTTTAGCGCACAATATGTGTAAATACGAATCTAATTCATCAATAAGTCATGCATGAACAATAAAATGTGGAGAACAAAATAGGATTAAAATTTTTATGCATTCTTGAATACTACTCCGGTCACAGCAAGCACGACGATAGAAACATGCTGGGGGCAGTCATGCTGGATATATTGAAGTTTTTCATACAGATAATACTGCAGCTTTATTCATATAAAACTAGTCCACAGGCTAATACACTACATTTCGAGCTGCTTTTTCAACATCACGAAGTCTCAGATATAACTCCGAACAGCTTCAGGAGCACCTCGGCCTAAGCCGGGCTTAACGTCTATAAACTCAAAGTAAACCTAGCCAAAACTCAAACCATTTTCTTCACTAAACAAAAAAATAACTGGTCAAGTGCAAGTTGAACTTGCACAATTAGTGTTCCGTACGTTAATTGCTTTTTAAAATAAAAAATTTTGTTACGGTGGTATAAAATGATCAGTGACTTCACAAAACACACCCTAAATGAGTTTTCAACAAAGTTTGTTTCCAATCTTTAATGAAAACAGATGACCTTGAAATTTTTGTTTTTTTTTATACGTCAGATAAATTATTAAAGGTAATGCACTCGTGATAATTTTCGTTTAATCTACACCCCGTGGAGAATATTCCAGAATTTTTTCAAAATTTTTTGATAAGTACTTTTCGAGATAAGGCGGGGGGACAGCGATTTTTCGCGATTTTTTTAAAAATAATGCAAAGAAAAGTGCGCGCAAGGATTACATTATATATATATATATATATATATATATATATATATATATATATATATATTTGTTACTCGTGTTTTCACAAGCTTTCATTTGACATCACACTCGATGACCTAGTAAAAAATTTCACCTCCCAAAACTAACCCCTTAAGTCAAAATTTAACTTTCAAAACTACAAGGCTCTGATGAGGCCATCAATTCCTATATTAGTACCAAATTTGAACTCTATGTCAAATAGTTTCGGAGAAAATCGGGTGTTACAGACAGACAGATACCGAAGTGATCTTATAAGTGTTCCGTACGGAACACTAAAAATGGTATGAATGCAATAAAAAATAAATTCAATTTAAATATATTTAACAACATATATTTCAGACATTCTCCTTTTTCTAAATGTATTCTTGCACAAGATAAATAACAACACTTCGTGCGTTTGATTTACCAAAAACCAACCGATAAAAATAGATACCTGAATGCTTACACCATTATTTTTAATAACAGAAAATTCTATCCTATTTATCTGGAACGACAGACAAAATAGCCTTATGTTTAAAGGATCCAACCTTAGTATAATTTTCAAAACTTCTAAAAAACATTCTTAATATTTAAAATTGCTAACTGAACGTATTTAAAAAATTCTCTGTCTTTGACAGAACATACTATCAATAATAGACAAACTAAAATTCTAGTTTCGATCTACAATTTCTATAAATGAGAGAATAGCGAATCAACTAATTTTACCAGTACCTTAATAACATTAATAGAGATACGGGCTACGCCTTGCATTGCAATACGAATGTTACTTTCTACTATAGATTGCTGAATAAGTTAATCTTCAACAACCTCAGAAACATGCGACTTCCAACACCAACTAGCTACAGTAAATCACACATTGAGGTTGACGATAGAAACACGCTGGGGGCAGTCATGCTGAACATGTCGAATAAGACTGCAGCTTTATTCATATAAAACTAGTCCATAGGCTAATACACTACGTTTCGAGTCAGGACTGCGGTAAGCAAATTAAGCAACAGAGCCATCGATGCAGACGTCGCCAAGGAACCAACTTCTCTCCTCTTGTTCAACATCTATATGGTAGCTATCATACATCACGACAGAACCAAGCTGGTACTCGCTGCAGGTGATACCGCTTTTTCAACATCATGCAGTCTCAGATAGAACTCCTAACAGCCAAAACCCAAACCATTTTTCTTCACTAAACAAAAAAAACAACCTCACCCTCAACTATCACTCGATAATATAGTATACGGTGGTTGAGAACCGTAAAATACCTTGAGGTATTTTAGAACAAGAAACACGTTAAAAATTCAGTGAAGGTAACCTGATAAGAGAGCTAACAGAACGACAGTATAACTGTATCTACTATTCAATAAGATGAGTAGACTGACTATCAAAAAACAAACCTATGACTTACGAGAGTCTAATAAGGCCTGTACAGGGTGAGTCAACGATAGAGTAAAGTTCATTATCTCATTTTTTTTCGGGAATGACGAAATAATGTTAAATACAATAGTTTTAGGTAATGTTAAGGTGCACAGATTAAAATTATTTTTGAGTATACAGGGTACTTCAACAAAGTGTGGCCGATATAACATATGATTTTTTTAAATGGAATATCCCGTTTTCTAATTCATTTTTAAATTCTGCGTAAAATTTTGTAACTTTTTTATTAATAATGTTATATACCTAAACCTAGTAGTTTCTCTAATATTTCATTTTTTTTTTAAATACTAGTTTTCAGTTTTGTAAAAAATTGCCAGTAGCGCCATTGTTTCTGAAGGTGGAATACTCATAATTGGTACAAGCGTTCTATAGAGGTGAAAAAAAGATATATGTAAAGATATTTGAGTTAAATGCTACAGGGTGTTCAAGATAAATTTATACATTTCGACTATTTTAAATTGAAAAATCTCAAATTTTTTAAATGGCACACCCTGTATGTTATTATTTTTTCTGATAGAGTTTACAAAACCCTCCAACTTTTATTAAGTATGTCGTATACCTATTTCTAATAGTTTTCGATTTATTTTGAATTATTAAATTTTTACCCTTCTTTTTAATACCCTTACGCTATTGTAAAAACATAAACAAATAGTTAATAATAATTTTAATATAGTTTAACTTATCTAATAATTAATAATATGACCTAATAAATGTTCAAAAATATGTCCGTCTACTTGAATACACATGTTTAGTCGTTTTACTATATTTTCCTTCACTTTCCTTAGCATAAAGGGCGTTATTGTCCTGCACGCATCCCGTATCCTATTTTCCATATGCAGGTGTTGTAGGGGGATTCACATAAACACGATCTTTAATATAGCTCCATAAAAAGAAGTCCAAAGTCAGATGATCGAGGGGGCCACTGAATGAATCCATCCCTACCGATCCATTTTTGTGGGTAAAAATCGTTTAAAAACTTCTCGAACTTCTTGCTGGTAATGAGCAGGAGCTCCGTCTTGTTGAATCCACATTTGTTTCCTTTCAAAGTTATCAACTTCTTCAAGAAGCTGAGGTAATACGTTTTGCAAAAAATTTAGATATCTAGGCCCGTTAAGCGGTTCGTGGAAAAAATATGGACCAATAATTCGAAAATTTAATATTCCACACCATACATTAAGCGACCAATGGTTTTGGTTTTGAACTTCCCGGACCCAAAATGGATTAACTGTTGAATAATAATGCATGTTATGGCTGTTAACTGTTCCATTACTGCGAAAAGTAGCTTCATCAGAAAACATTATTTTGGATAAAAAATTTGGATCGGCCTCTATTGCTCCATTCATGGTGGTACAAAAGTTTACTTGTCGTTCAAAATCACGGTCATGAAATTCTTGGTGTAGTTTCATATGAAAGGGATGATACTTGTATTTTCTTTTGGTGCAATTAGCCGTAGATTGGGATGTATCAGATAAGTCGGCTAGTTGACGGCTGCTGACCTGAGTATTATTTTCAACATGAAGAAAAATCTCCATTTCTTCTTCCTCATTGGAGCATTCTGGTTTACTACTATCCGTTTCGTATACTCAACGCTACCACTACCATCAAACCGTTCCATTATGCACTGAAAAGATTTTCTAGATATTATATGTCTATTAGGGTACTTCGCTCCATAAAGCCTTACTGCCAAAAGACAATTTTTTCTCGTCTCGCCTAGTATATAAACCATATCAATTAATTCATTTTTAGGAAAATTCATGACTATTACCTTTATACGTCACTTACTACAACAAATTAAACTATTTTTTCTTGCTTAATAGACATGTCAAAATTTGACAATGCCTACATTTTTGTTTTGTCTTGGCAACTAAGATGTTATAGAGTAAATGTATTAAAAACAAGGGTAAAAATTGAAAAATTCAAAGCAAATCTAAAACTACTAGAAATAGGTATATGACATACTTAACAAAAGTTGGAGGGTTTGGTAAAATCTAGTAGAAAAAATAATAATATACAGGGTGTGCCATTTAAAAAATTTGAGATATTTCAATTTAAAAGAGTCGAAATACATAAATTTATTTTGAACACCCTATAACATTTAGCTCAAATTTCTTTACATATATCTTTTTTTTATCTCTATAGAATGCTCGTACCTTCAGAAACAATGGCGCTACTGGCAATTTTTTACAAAACTGAAAACTAGTATTTTTTTACAAAAATTGAAATATTAGAAAAAATACTAGATTTAGGTATATAACATTATTAATAAAAGTTATAAAATTTTAAGCAGAATTTAAAAATATATTAGAAAATAGGATGTTACATTTAAAATAACCGGTCAAGTGCAAGTTGAACTTGCGCAATTAGTGTTCCGTACGTTGATTGCTTTTAAAATAAAAAATGTTGTTACGTTGGTATAAAATGATCAGTGACTTCACAAAACACACCCCAAATGAGTTTTCAACAAAGTTTGTTTCCAATCTTTATTGAAATCTGATGAAATTTTTGTTTTTTTTAAATACCAGAAAAATTATTAAAGATAATGCACTCGTGATAATTTTCGTTCAATCTACACCCCGTGGAGAATATTCCGGAATTTTTTCAAAATTTTTTGATAAGTACTTTTCGAGATAAGGCGGGGGATAGCGATTTTTTAAAAATAATACAAGGCATGTTTTTTAAGTAAGTACCGTTTTGCGATTCCGCCGCCGCAGCGATACGGTCGGCGTTCCGCGCATGCGCGCTGGTAACCTACATCTCATGTCTACGCACTGACGCCATTACAGTCTGATTCTTCATTGTATACGTTGTTTACTGAGTGTTTAAGATGCCTCCGACAATCGTGAGTCCCGCCGATTGTGAAGTACGGGCTGTTATACGATTTCTTAGTGCTAAAGGCGTAAAACCGATCGATATTCATCGTGAGATCTGTGAAGTTTACGGACAAAACATTATGAGTGATGGAATGGTAAGGAAATGGGTGAGAGCATTTAAAGATGGCCGCACAAATGTGCATAATGAAGAACGGAGTGGGCGTCCTTCGGTCGTTAATGAAGATTTGGTGCAGAAAGTGGACGAAAAGGTGAGAGAAAACAGACGCTTTACAATTTCATCATTGTGCGACTGCTTTCCTCAATATTCTCGTAGTGTTTTGTATCGCATTGTGACCGAGAACTTGAATTACCGGAAATTGTGTTCACGTTGGTTTCCAAAAATGTTGACGGATTTGCACAAAACCCAACGTTTAGGCAGTGCATTGACTTTCCTTGAGCGGTACCACAATGAAGGTGAACATTTTTTAGACCAAATTGTTACTGGTGACGAAACATCGGTGGCCTACGTCACACCAGAATCAAACAACAATCCATGGAATGGCGACATTCATCATCACCCAAAAAAGTGAAGTTTAAGCAAACAATTTCTGCCCGCAAAATCATGCGCACAGTTTTTTTTGGGACAGAAAAGGAGTATTGCTAGTGGAGTTTCTGCCTCGTAATGAGACAATCAATGCAGCGTCTTATTGTGAAACATTGGACAATCTGCGTCGCGCAATCCAGAACAAAAGACGTGGCAAGTTGAGTAAGGGTATCGTTTTGCTGCATGACAATGCCCGTCCACATGTGGCTAATCGGACCAAAGATCTCATCCAATCTTTTAAATGGGAAACTCTAGATCATCCTCCATACAGCCCTGATCTGGCGCCCAGCGACTACCATTTGTTCCTGCACTTGAAGAAGCACCTGGGTGGTCAGCGTCTTCAAGACGATAACGAAGTCAAAACATTTGTGATACAGTGGTTAACAAGTCAGGCGGCAGAATTTTATGAGGAGGGTATTCAAAAACTGGTGCCACGTTATGACAAGTGCCTCAATATTCACGGAAATTATGTAGAAAAGTAGATTAAGGTACAGGCTTTCATGTAAAAATAAAATTATAGCGATATCTTTGCACGTCTTTTTTTAATTCCAAAACGGTACTTACTTAAAAAACATGCCTCGTACAAAGAAAAGTGCGCGCAAGTATTACATTATATATACATTTTTACTCGTGTTTTCACAAGCTTTCATTTGACACCACACCTAGTAAATTTTTTTTTTTCACTTCCGATTTCACCCCCCAAAACTAACCCCTTAAGTCAAAATTTAACTTTCAAAACTACACGGCTTTGATGAGGCCATCAATTCCTATATTATTAACAAATTTCAACTTTCTATGACAATTAGTTTCTGAGAAAATCGGGTGTGACAGACAGAGAGACAGACAGACACCGAAGTGTTCTTATAAGTGTTCCGTACGGAACACTAAAAAACATGGTATATCGGGCACACTTTTTTGAAGTACCCTGTATACTCAAAAATAATTTTAAACTGTGCACCTTAACATTCCCTAAAACTATTGTATTTAACATTTTTTCGTCATTCCCTTAACAAATGAGATATCGTCGACTCACCCTGTACAACTGCCTCTCGAAAATCCAGCACTAACCAAGCAGTACAGAATAAAATCTTCAGAACTGCAGTAGGCGCTCTTTGGAGCATCAGAACCACACTATACACTGTGGTTAATATACAAAAAAAAATATTGCTTCAGGTTAAATTGATAAAAACATAATTAAATTACTTAATGCGTTTAGCCACATTTTTATTACGTAACCAGTTAAATGGCAAAATAAATAAATTAAACAAGAAAACATTGAAAAACTTAACCAACCAATTACAGGAGATAAATGTTCATTTCGTTGCGGATTCTTCTGCAATTCATTGACCATTAATAGTTTTTTTATCTGTCCTTATTTTAATAGTTTATCTAGTGTATTTCGTAAGATTAAATATTCTGTTTCCTTTTATAAGAAATCATTATGTTTGGAATTGAAATTAATTTTCGACGTTTGGCCTACGATTACACTCGGTATTTACAGGTATTTTTACTCTTCTAGATTAGACCAATGGATTAAGTGTCTATTTTCTGCAATACTTTATTTGTAATCCTGTTTATTTAATTTTTGTCCTTCTGCCACACCCCACGTTAAAAGATGTATCGTATTCGTGATAAAAATATTGTTCGAGTCGTTTCACTGTCTGCTTGTTGGTGCGATAACTCTTGAGTCAAATGAGATATCAATTTCAGATTTTGAACAAGTATAATACTTGTAGTAGTAGTAGGCAATAATCTTATAGTTTTTGAAGGTCAATAAATTGTGTATAATTGCGATGGTTGATACCGAGTTGCGGTACAGTCCTTTTTCGAACCCAAAATTGACGGCGGAGTGGCGGTCTGTCACAGGTAGGTATAGAGCTATAAGTATGCAAGTTATGTGTGAAAATTAAAGCAAAAGACATATTTCAATAATTACTTTATTTGTAAAACATGCATTTGACAAACGTTACAGCATCAATTTCTTTATGTACGTATTGAATTATCTTATTTTGTAAAAATGCTAAATTGTACCTATTAGTCGAACACTTTGGTGCACTGGTTTGTACAGCGTTGATTTTCGCGTATGTTTCAGTCTTGAAACCTTTGATGACCTCTAAAAATTCATGAAAATTCGGATGAGGCGAACAACGAGCGGGCCCCAAAGGGTTGTAGGGAAAGAAGCACTATCATCGATGTAGTTTTCAGTAGTTTCATTCGAATCTGCAGCCACCTCCCGCCGAAACATCTTTCTTGGTCTTTCGTTTTAATGTTCCTCGTTGACTCTCTTCTTCACTGCGTTGTTAATTTTTTGGCGATTCAGTACTTGTTCATTATCGTGTTGATGTTGATGGTTGCCAGTTTGTCGTGAAAATATGTCGTCTGATCCCGTGATATAAACTTTGGCAGTGCAGAGCCAGCATATCTCTTCTGTCGATTTTAAACTGCGATATTTTCGAAATTTGTAATTTTCCAATAGGATCAAACTTTTGCCTTTCTCTCTCAACATCGTCTGTAATAAGACCGACCATGTTGACTTGAAAAAGGTCAAACGTAAACTAGTAAATTTCAAAAATGCCCTTACTTTTTATACTTTTATCTAATTTAGGTTAACCCTAATTTAATGTAATAATATTTAAGAATTAATAATATAATATTTGATAATTTAACCCTACCTACCTGCCGAGTTGTCGATTACTTCAACTCGGATGAATGGCAGGTCAAAATATTTACAACCTTCTAAAGGCCATTAGGCGGAACGCAACGGAATCTACGATTTCAATAGGATTATAAAAACTTTACCTGATTTTTTTTGAGATAATGAATAAATTTTAAGCATTTCTAATATCAACATATAAGGGGCTATAGTGAATAGAATGGTTCAAGAAGTGACAAGCAGAACCTCCTAACTGCTGTATTAGTGTGTCTTGTATTTTAGTATGTATAACCTGTCCCAAAATATAATTATATATATATAATATATATTTTTGCCGTTTTAAGTGGGCTACATAAAAATTCTGACCTTTTGTTTATGACAGGTTGCAGAGCGGGACTTAAGAATTTTATTCATCAATGCAAATAAATAAAATTATAAGTGTGTTTTGGAGATGTTTATTTATAGATGCATGTAAAAACAAATGGATAAGAAGTACAAATATACAGTTTGAATGAATGGGGTTTACAAGAGGGGATATATTGTATAAATAAAAATATATTAACTTAGGCCTAATTCGGTTTCACTGTCACTGTCATCAGCTGAGGTAATTATCAGTGGTTTTATATTATTTACATAATAATTCTTCCAGCTTTCTCAAGGTCGTCATTTATAACTTTTTTTACTAATTCAACCACTGACAGGCTTAAAGTAGGAGAAACATGTTGTGCCCTTATTTTTGGTTTAACTTGATGCCAAATATATTCAATTGGATTAAACACACAATAATAGGGAGGAAACCGCAAAATAGTATGTCCCATTTTCTCAGCCATACTATCACAAACATATTTCTTTTTCAATTTATAGTCTTTCGAAACTTCTAAAAGATCACTTTTTTATAACTAAAGTCAACATAAATGTCATTTTCTAACATACATTCCTGTATTTCCGATTTGGTGTTGGCTACATTAGGAACCTTATTTAGTAGGCAACTATGGTAACTTGCATTGTCCATAACTATAACACTCTGTTCGGGAACATTTGGCAAAAGGGAATTTTGAAACCAATTTTCAAAAAGTTCTTTTGCGGTCGTGTCTTCGTGATAGTCCAAACTAGAATTTTTTTATGTTTTTTGCAGATAATAGTAGACAATTTGAAACCCAGCCCTTTTCAGATCCAGCATGCAAAATGGTTATTTGTTTACCTTTATCCGAAGGTGCGTTAGTCTGACATTTTGTATTGCTGTCAACCCGCCCTTTTTGCGCAGTGTCATGGGTATCGAACCATGTTTCGTCAAGGTAAATTATTGCCCAATTCTCTAATCGATACGTAAAGATATAGGTAAAAATAGATCCAATATGATTGCAGGTGCAAGTGAGAGCGGTATACAAAGCCGGTAAAATAAAAATACGTTTATCGTAATACCTGGCAACTGTGCACAAAACCTCAATAGGGTCGTTTATTGCCCCATTGAAAAAGCAAAAAGGTAGGATCTTATATCTTGGGATTTACTTTACCATATTTGTGAGGAAGTAGTATGTGCCATCCTTGTGAGGAATAGATTTTACTAGCTATTCTAAGGAAACTGTCATTTATTTTATTTAGTAAATATCTATTTAAAGCTTAATGCATTTATTGCTTTTTTACTTTTCAGTTTTTTTTTTTAAATTCATATCCTATTTAATCTATGAATAAAGTATAAAAATTGAGAGAAAGTACCACTGAAATAAAAACATTTTTCTTCGTATATCACAATCACGATCATATAGAAATATAGAAAAATAGAAACCTATATTCCCACATCAAAAAAAGAAAAAAACAATTGGTTCTTATTGATCATTTAACAAGCTGTGATACAACAAATCTTTTTATTACATTTTCCATCAGTTACCAAATCGTTTGTTTTTACCAGTTCCTATTACCACGATATAGTACAATTCGATTTTTCAAAAGCAATAATAAAAAAATACTAAGGTATAGTTTCATTTAATTGATGTGAAAATTTCTATTGTAGTTACCAAACTGATCTATTGTATGTTAAAATATGTTGTGTAAAAATTAAATATCATTTTAGCGTACTAATGAATTCCTAATGTACTTTGAGACTTTTTCACGTCCATTGTTTTTGTCATTTGTATTGATGAAATTAATCGTTAACATATACGGGACGACTCAAGTGGTAACGCAAAATTGAATCATATTAAAAATAGCGTTGTATCTGCGCCTCTGTTCACATTTATTACACGATTTGTAACACTACAATAATAAAGAACATAAAAAAAGTTATAGAAGTTTCACTACTACTAACCCACATTAATCTCCCGGCGCTTCACCATTACGTATTTGTTACAAGGTTACATAAGCAATTTACAAGTATATCAAAACCGTTAGGTACAAAGATGGTCGATACACTTACCGTTCTGCCATCTATGTCATACTATTAACTACGTATTGTATTATTGTATTCTCTGTATTGTTATTCAGTTTTGAAATAGATTAATAGATGTCACAATATGTAAGAGATTGTAATCACCTTGAAGAGATACAAGACATTCTGATAGTGTTGTTTATTGTTTGTCTGAGTCCTGGTCAATATCATCCACATATCGTAGGTTACTGATGTGGATGCTAATCATTTTTATTTCCTTTGCTCCGTTTTCCAACGCTGGTTGATTATCGTCAGGACCTACAGTCAGTCCAAAAAGTCTTCATACACTACCTGCTTTCCGTACTATTTTTCAGTTATGTTTAACTAATTAATTGTAACTATAAGAAAACAATTAATATTTGAAACTTAACCAACGAGAATTAGTATTAAAAATAACTATGAAACATTTTCTTTAGAAGTTATATCATTCTTATAAAAATGTAAACAAAAATTAATGTCAAAAAAGTCTCCATACACTCAAGAACTGCACTAAAAAAAAAAACACGTTATAATCAGCCGCATTTTATCAAAATATCATGACAAATGAATAATTTTCGGCCATACTTTATAATCTGTCACTTGTTGTTAGTAATTTTGCAGTGAGTTTTCAAAGTAGTATTAATAACCGGTCAAGTGCAAGTTGAACTTGCGCAATTAGTGTTCCGTACGTTGATTGTTGTAACGGAAGTACAAAATGATCAGTGACTTCACAAAACATACCCCAAATGAGTTTTTCAACAAAGTTTGTTTCCAATCTTTACTGAAAATTGATGACCTCGAAATTTCTATTTTTTTTATATACCAGATAAATTATTTTAGTTAATGCACTCGTGATAATTTTCGTTCAATCTATACCCCGTGGAGAATATTCCAGACTTTTTTCAAAAATTTTTTGATAAGTACTTTTCGAGATAAGGCGGGTGGACAGCGATTTTTCGCGATTTTTTAAAAATAATACAAAGAAAAGTGCGCGCAAGTATTACATTATATATATATATATATATATATATATATATATATATATATATATATATATATATATATACATATATATATATATATATATATATATATATATATATATATATATATATATATATATATATATATATATATATTTTTTACTCGTGTTTTCACAAGCTTTCATTTGACACCACACTTGATTACCTAGTAAAAAAATTTTCTTTCACTTCCGATTTTCACCCCCAAAACTAACCCCTTAAGTCAAAATTTAACTTTCAAAACTACATGGCTCTGATGAGGCCATCAATTCCTATATTATTACCAAATTTTTCAACTTTCTATGACAAATAGTTTCGGAGAAAATCGGGTGTGACAGACAGACGGACAGAAAGACACCGAAGTCATCTTATAAGTGTTCCGTACGGAGCACTAAAAATGAACGAGAGAAATTGTGAAATTCCATTTGAACTTCGAAAGATCATAAATGATTTGTGAAAAGATGGAAAATCCTACAGAAATATAGGAAAAATTGTCAAAAAGTCGTATGCTACTGTTCATTATATTGTAAACCAGTATAAACCAAGGGTTCCTATAAAATTCGACCACACCCCGATCGTCCCAAGAAACTGACTCCCCGTGAAGAGGCCAGTATTAGACAAATAATTATAGATCCCAAAAAAAGTGCACCAAAATTAAAAGGAGAAGTACGGGAAATATTTTCGAAAAATGTTTGTTCACAAACAGTAAGAAATTGTTTATACAGGGTGGGTTATAAGGGGTGTGCAACCAGAAAGAAGCTGTTAATTTCTGAAGCTAATCGCAAAAAGCAGTTAGCTTTTGCTAGGGAATACGTTACTGAACCTCCTGAATTTTAGAAATCCGTAATCTTTAGTGATGAAATTAAAACTAACCTTTTTGGGTCTGATGGCAGAACTAAAGTTTGGAGAAAGAAGAATACCGCATTCGATATTAAAAACATTTATTCCACGGTGAGACAAGAGTGGGACAGTGTTCTGCTTTGGGGATGCATGTCCGCTGGAGGGGTTGGAAAATTTACATTTTATTCATGGTACCATGGATCAGCATGTTTATCTGAACATTTTGAGAGACAATTTAAGAGAAAGTTTCCAAAAATTATCACTCGAAAAAAGATATATTTTCCAACAGGACAATGATCCAAAATATACCGCAAACTTGGTGCGAGAATGGATGATCCATAACGTGCGACAGCAGCTTCATACACCTCCGCAATCGCCCGATGTTAACCCCTTCGAGCATTTTATGGGAGGAACTTAAACGGCGCGTTCGCAAACATAATGTTTTAAATAGAGAAGAATTAAAAAACAGAATATTGAACGAATGGGAGAACATGCCAGCAGAAGTTACTAGAACACTAGTTGCAAGCATGACAAAAAGGTTACAGGAGATTATCAAGGCCAACGGCAGTCCCACTAAATATTAGTTTAAACGAAGTTGTTATTTTTCGTTAAACTCCGTCAAACTCTTATTGATATTTGTCAAGTGAATGGAGACTTTTTTGACATTAATTTTGTTTTACATTTTTATAACAATGAAGTAACTTCTAAATAAAATGTTCCGTAGTTGTTTGTAATACTAATCCTCGTTGGTTAAGTTTCAAATATTAATTTAAACATGTTTCCTCTGAGTTCCAATTAATTAGTTAAACCTAACAGAAAAATAGTATAGAAAGCAGGTGGTGTATGAAGACTTTTTGAACTGACTGTATATGTTAAATAAAAGCAGTCAAAATATACATCACGGTCGTACTCTTTTAGCAATCTTAATGTGTTCTCTATAAAGTGAATCATAGAGTCGAGACTTCTCTGTTTGATTTAAGTATCGATGATGACTTATTTTATCCCCTTTTTATTAATGCCTGTCTCTTGAAGATTTGTAGTAGTAGATCATAGCGTACGCCGTCGAGAGCTTTTTAGTAGTCTATGAAATATAGGATATTTTTATTTGATCTTAGCATTTCTGTATCAGCATCTACAAGCGTGCAGTATACAGCTTTCTGAGTATCCAAAACAGTCTTCAACTTTAACTGAGTTTCGCCTTTTTCTCTTTGCATTTTTGATATATTCCTTTACAGATTATTTTTAGAAACGATTCTGATACATGACTTATCAGGCAGTTAAAGAGATTTTATTCACACTTGTACATTAGTTTTCTTGTAATGGTGACACAGGCAGATATTAGCCAGCTAGTAGATATATCCTCTATGTACTGTATAGTACGCATTGCTTCTATAGCACTTATTTAATTCTTTCCAGAAGGGAGCCATTCGTTTAATTAGGGATACATGGCGTAATACAGTCGTTTGATTATTTTCAGAACGGTGCATGGATTGTATTGATACAAGTCATACTATTAGACTTTCCGTCACCTCGTCAAAAATCCTTGGAATAAGTTGTCATTTAATGTACAGCCATTCAAGATTAGTGAATGACGTTTACTTTCACACAAACACAATGTTCCTGAAAGAACTTAGACATAATTCTTCATGGGGATACTCTATCCAAGAAACAAAGATGAACTTGAAAATGTGGTGTTTGAAAACTAAAGGTGAGCAATTTGATTAACTACTACAGTATTTCTACTACGACTACTACTTCTACCCCTATATATTATAAAATAAACTTACGTGTAGGAGGTCTTTCCTTAGGGAAACATATCCTGAAGAGTCCCTTCGTTCTTGTGTAATAGAAGTACTTTGAATTGACTGCGTCTAAAAGTGCTTGGCTTTGGACATCTGAATTTCGACTCAGAAAATTCTGTAACAAAAAAACATTTAATAAATCAATATAATGTAATAAAACATTTTTGATTTTTCATATTAGTCAAAATGAGCTCGAGTCTCAACAAAATTCAGGAAAAAATTTAAACTACTAGGTCACTCGTAAATCCACTTTTCTTAAGAATTTTATGAAATTGAAATATGATGTTAATCTAAATGTTTTTCATTTAATTTAAAAAAAAAAAAATGACCGATTGTAAAGCGAGGTATTCATAATTAAAGTGCACATAATTAACATGCAATAGGCCAATGAAGTATAAAAAAGGCATAGTTTCGTGTATATCTTAAAAACCAGTCTTACGAATTTTTTAAAAAACTGATAATAATTTTTTTTGTCGATTTGTTAAAAATATATAAATATTTAAAGTTGGTATTTTTTTTAAAAGAATAACCGCGTAGTGAGGGACAGATATCACAATTTGACAACGCTGTATATCGTCATACTTTACGCGCCAACATTCAAACAGCATTTAAAGTAGTTAACTTTTTAAACAGAAATTCATTTGTAGGTTAAATAATTTATTGAATAAAACACAATATATTTATAAACTTTATCTATAATCATCAAATAAAACTATTAAATGTATTAATTAAAGATTTGAATTTGTATCTTGGCATTTATTATTTTTTCTTTAGTATTTAAAGGATTTATATTTACAAAAGTATTGTAGGTTCATTAATTTTTCGATAATATTTTAAATTAATATTATGTGACAACACTTTAAATTTTTTCCTAACTCATCTCACTCGATCCGTCGACCACTACACAGGTTAGGCTCTTCAGTTTTTATTTTTTTCGTCATTTATCCCCGAAACACTTTTTTTGCGTTTATTGTTGAACTTTTCCTTTACAATTTTGCCTTTATGTTGCAACTGACTATAATCAAAAGGCATTTTTTTATTTAATTATATATTTTTTTTATTTTAAAACAGCAGTAATATGTTCTAAAGAGTAAACATACACATAGTATAATAAATATAACCTATAAAAATGTTACTTCCATAGAGCATTCAGTATACACATTGGCAGCGTTGCCACATTTATTTTCATTAAAAGTGTGATTGTATTAGTGTGTCTGCATATGATAAAAATAAAATACTCTGCCATTGAGTATTTTAAACTGTTTGTATTTATTATCGGACTATACTTGTGGCTCCGATTGTCACTGGTGAACTACCTTAAATATATGTAAATTGTTTAAATAATATAATAATTATGAATAATTCTTACTTTCTTGTTAGAGGAAAATATTGTATTAGTGAAAAAATTACTTACCCAGTTCAATTTTGGTATATTACAAGTATTTGAAGTAAGGAAGGTTAAACGTATAGAAGGGTTCTAGTGTTTTTTTTAATATAACGATGAAAAAACTCTTTTAATAATTTGACCTGATTCCTATGTTTTTTGGTGGGCTGAGTCCGAAAATAATAATAAAAAAGTCGTATCACCCACCAATTTTTCACATTTTAATATTCAAAATGTGAAAAGTTTATTTTTTATCATTCGTTATTAGGTTGGCAATAAAATCAGAATTTTATAAGGTTGGCAGTAAAATCAAATGTTGTTAGGTTGGCAGTTCCAATAAATGTCACCGTTGTTTGTTTTCTTCCATTTAATATAACCTCGCATTGCAATGTTTAGCTCATGTGCTTTAATTCACACTCAAAGTATGGCTAATCGTGGTTGTAGAAAACTCTCCCAACAGATTTTGCTATATATGTGGTGAGTTTGTAGTTAAGAAACATCAAAGAAATATTATTGACTTTTTAAAAAAAGTATACTTTACATATTTTGGTGTAGAAATCGGTAATCAAGAAAAGTGTTGTGCTCCTCACAAAATATGTTATGTTTGATCTTAGGAAATGGTATAAGAAAGAAAAGAAAGCTTTTAGATTTGCAGTACCCATGGTATGGAGAGAGCAGGAAAATCATTCAAATGATTGTTATTTTTGCAGCGATGATGTTTCTGGATATAACTCCTAAAATAAGAAAGTAATTGTTTATCCTAACTTTACCTCAGCTAATGGGCCGGTAGGACATGGACCGGGACTTTCTCTCCCTGAGCCACCTCAGTCTATTGATGACGTTTTACAGTCCAATCCCGAATTTAATGAAAGTCGATCGGATGATGATGAGTTTCAATGTTCTTTAGAAAATTTAAAACCACAGTTGTTTACACAAGCTGAGTTAAATGATTTAGTGAGAGATTTGGGTTTGACTAAGGAAAAAGCAGAATTGCTTGGTTCTAGGCTGAAAGAAAAAACGTTTATTGGAATCTGAAACATCTATTTACAATTATAGAACAAGAGATCAACAGTTTTATTTTTTTATTCTTTATGTATAAAATTTTCCCCATTTTGAAATTTAATCGATGTCATATTGTGAGAGAACTGTGGGTGATACAACAAAACTGATACCAGATACGCTTTCAGCACCCAAAAATACATAACACTTAGATGTATTGGTTTAAAAAGTTTTTACAAATATTTTTTTTGTTGGCTTGTGTTATTAATAATTAAACATATAACGGGTTAATGGGGCTAAAGAGGTCGCTTTGTATATATCGTGTTACACACCATTTTCAAAGTAGTCAAGAATTTTGAAAATTGTGCTTTCTTGTCACTATTTTCCATTATTTGTGATCAAACATATAAAGAGTTATTGAGTAGGGAGAGGGGTTAGAGAAGAGTATATATTGCCTTATAAGTCCTTTTCATGGTTTTTGAGGTCAAATAATCTCAGAATTATACATTTTTTATTATTTTTAGAGTGATTATATATATGGTGTTATGCGTTCTTTTCAAGGTGCTTTTTTATATATTTTTAATACTAACAAAAATCCTATAAAGAGGGAAACATCAGATTTCAGTTATTAATATTTTAAGGTCTTCCTATTCTCAACTATTAATTTTGTACTACTCAGTATATATCACCACTACAACCAAACACTTTATTTTTGCACTTGACGCGCATTTCGCTAACCATGTTAGCTTCATCAGAAGCGATGATAGACTAAAGCTAAACTACAAATCTATCCTATTTATACTTAGCCTAACTCTTGAATTACTCAGGCGGAACTAATGGCATAGGTGAGGCCATCAGTTCCGGTAAAGTAACCAATAGAGGGGACTATAAGGAATAGGCCCTCTGTCTTTATTTAAACTACTTTTACATTTTATAATTTCCATACTTTCGTATGCGTTCAACAGTCTCCTATCAGATACATTTTTAATTCATCTCAGATTATCCAACGTTACAGTATGATCAGCTTCAAGGGCATGTTCGGCAATGCTAGACTTTTCTGTTCTACTGTATTTTAAATGCGCTAAATATTCTTTAAATCGTGTTTTAATTGACATTTTTGTTTGCCCAAGATACTTTTTGTCGCAATCATTACAACTAATTTCATAAATTCCACTTTTCTTACAATTAGGAATCTTATCTTTGGGATTTTCTAACATATTTCTCAGATTGTCTGATGACTTATAGATTAAGGTGAGGCCTACTTTATTAAATACCTTATTGAGTCCCCTGCTATTATATAGTATGGAGACATACTTGGTCTTATTTTCTTCGCGTGTAAAAAGGTGGAATTCTGAATATTTAACCTGAACTTATGTCTATTTATTAACTTGTTTACTAAGTCATCGTCATAACCATTAACTCTAGTTATATTTCTAATACGATTCCTTTCATTATTGAAGTTTACAGTATTCAGAGGAAAATGACCAAACGATGAACTAAAAAATGTAATGCGGCTAATTTTTTAAGAGTACGTGTGGCAGTAGTTCCGTGTGTACAATGGAATAAAGAAGTATGAAGGTGGAATACATACCTAGTGGTGAAAAACAGTAATCTCCCCATACATTCAATCATAAAAAGTATAAAAATATACAATTCTCAATAATTTGAACATACACTGTGCTTTATCAACTCACAACATTCAAACTTCCAGCTTGGACATCGTATTTGTAACATTGCATATACAGGGTGTGTCACCAAAATCCGGACGACTTTCAATTGAAATCTCCTTCCATAATATGCTCGCCGTTGGCGTTCGAGTAGCAAACGAGAAGTAAATAGTGTTAGCTTCGAAATTGTCGCTATGCCGAAAATAAGTGCGGAGTATAATCGAAGAGCCGCGATCATCGATGGCCTTCGCGCCGGATATTCCAAATCAACTATTGACGTTGTAGCCAAGTACAAGGCTCAAAAACAGTCCAATGAAGGTTTCAGTGCGCCGGGGAGGAAGCGCTACTTGAAAGAATGTATGTGAGGACTCTTGAATTCATCAAAAGGATTCAACCGCTGATTTTGGAGGACCCAGGGCAATCGTTATGAACATTGGCGTCCATTGTGGGTGCAAGCGAGCCCACAATTGGCAAAATTGTCGAAGAGGACCACTTCTACACAATTAAGATAAGACAGATGCTCTTTGAAGATGTCAGGATAAAGTGAGTGGCCCGCTGCATTCTGCTTATCTGTTCTTTGAAGCGGCGGGACGCATCAGATTTCGTCTCTGGTGAAAAAATTTTCACTGTTGATGCCAAAATTAAACGAAGAAATGTTCGCTGGCCTGCTCATGATATCGAGGATGTCTTCGTAGTTGCTAGAACGAAATTTCCTGCCAGGGGCTACATACTAGGTGCACATGCCACCGTATTTCTTCCAAAAAGGGAAACTGTGACCAAAAAGGTTTCTTTAAAAGTACTAAACAAAATAGTGAAGCTGTGAATAGAAGATATTTTGACGAGAAGGTCATATGTTTTCCAGCAGGACAGTGCACCAACGCACACGAGCCATTTGGTCTAGAATGGGTTCTCAGACAACTGTGACATGTTTTGGCCCAAGGAATTCTGGTCTCCTAATACTCCAGATTTAAATCTCTTAGTCTACTACATATGGAGCGTAGTTGAAATGATCATAAACAAGTTTCGGCCTAATGTGACCTCATTAATGACCGGTATTGAGGCAGCGTTCGCCAATATAAACAGCGCGGAATGACAGAGGGTGTGCCGGCGCTTCAGACTAAGAATGCAGGCCGTTATTCAAGCTAATGGGGGTTAAATTGATTGTTATTAACGTAGATGCCCTAAGTGCCATGTGAAACGATTTTCTTTCAAATTTCATTTTTCGTTAAAAAATAGGCCCTTAAAAAAGTTGTTTGATTTGTCTGGATTTTGGTGACGTACCCTGTATAATACGCCTTCATTTTTATTATGTTTTATCTGTTTACTAACAAATTAATTTCATTCTACTCTACTTTTAATCCCTATTTACTAGCATATATTATTAAAGAAACTAATATTTTCCCAGCTAGTTAAATAGTTAAAATGTAACTTAACTGTATCTAATTGTAGCAAACATTTTCCGTTGTGTAATTGGCATATTAATAGTACTTTAGCTCAAGCATTTGCAATTTATATGGTATTGGTGAGGTCAATTAGAAGAGTGGAATGTCTTAACCGACCTTGACAAGTTTAACTTGTTTGTTAATTATAAAATTTCTAGCTGGCATAAAATTTCTTCCTTCAGCCTTCTTACGAACTACCTACCTACTAAGTTTGGTGCTAGTGTTCACTTTAACACGTCACCAGGTACTAAAGACTAGAATATAAAGAAAATGTAACGACATATTTAAAGTATGGTCGAACTTACGAGGGACGTTCAATAATTAACGAGATAAACAGCAAATATTTTTAAATAAAACTTTCAACCTTGGCGACGAACTTGATCAGCTGTTTGAGAACAAAATAATAAACATATCCTAATAATCTCATAAATCAGAGATTCCAGACGTGTAAAAATTCCGACAATTGCTCAAATGTGGGACGTCAGTACTGGAATCGTGCACCTTATCATTTACGATAAGCTGAACTATCGCAAAATGTGTTCATGATGGGGTCCAAGATAGCTGACTCAGGACCATAAAGACAACCGAATTTGTGTTTGTTCTGAACTCAAACGTGATGTTATCATTTTGAAGCTGAATTCAAACGGCAATGTCTTGAGTGGAAACATCCGAATTTTCCGGCAAAGAAAAAATTCAAAACCTACCTGTCTGCCGGTAAAGGGATGTTAACGGTGTTCTGGGCTTTTCAAGGCCTAATTTACTGTGATTGTTTAAAAGATAAAGGTACTGTGAACCCTAAATACTATTCAACCATGCTTTAATAAAAAGTAAAACCCGCGATAAAAAGAAATCGTCCGAGTTCTCTCTCAAAAAGTGTGATTCTGCTTCATGATAACGTCCGCCCTCATACTGGTCAGCAATCGCGCGAGACGATCGAGAAGTTGTGTTGGGAGGTGTTGCCGCATCCATCTTATAGTCTCGACCTCGCACTGTCCGATCTTTATCTGTTCGCTTCCCTCAAAAAGTTCTTAAATGACACGAAGTTTGAAGAGAACGAAGCGGTCAAAAAAGCTGTAAACGACTGACTCGGAAAATGTTAATGGCGACTGCGTTGAAAAGAATGTATATTTTATTGTCATGGTCATTGAAAATGTGCTCTTTCTTTCTTATTTATTAATAAACTAGCCATGCCCTTGGCTCTGCTCGCGGGAGTTGATTCACTATTATCGCCACTGCTTATTCCTTATGTTACCTAACATAATAAAATATATCCTATAACCTGACCAGAGAACCTATGTATGAATTAAAAAAAAAAACACGTTAATCGGATAAATGGTTTTCGAATGATAAGCGCAGTAACGAACAGACAGACTGACAGAGAGACGTTGCGTTTATATACATTATATATATTATTATTATTAAATAATCTGGCGAAAGAACATATGTATGAATTTAAAAAAAAACCGTAAATAAGATAAGTGGTATTCGCGTGATAAGCGCACTAACGGACAGAGAGACAGACAGACAGAGAGACGTGGCATTTTATATATATGCTATTTTTTGCTACATCTTATTGTTCTATATTTAACGGTTTAGGTAGCGTATTGCAAGAGAGCGCGCTAGCGACAAACTTTTTTCCGACTTGATTCACTATTATCGTCACTACTTATTCCTTATGTTACCTAACATAATAATATATATCTTATAACCTGGCTAGAGAACATATGTATGAATGAAGAAAAGATCACGTAAATCGGATAAGTGGTTCTCGAGTGATAAGCGCACTAACGGACAGACAGAGAGAGATGTTGCATTATATATATATATATATATATATATATATATATATATATTATAGATTATAGATATTCTCTGTACTGCAAGAGGACGCGCTAGCTGCAAACTTTTTTCCGACTTGATTCACTATTATCGTCACTACTTATTTCTTATGTTACCTAACATAATAATAAATTTCTTATAACCTGGCTAGAGAACATATGTATGAATGAAAAAAAGATCACGTAAATCGAATAAGTGGTTCTCGAGTGATAAGCGCACTAACGGACAGACAGAGAGAGATGTTGCATTTTTTATATATATTATAGATTACAGATATTCTCTGTACTGCAAGAGGACGTGCTAGCGGCAAACTTTTTTCCGACTTGATTCACTATTATCGTCACTGCTCATTCCTTATGCTACCTAACGTAATAAAATATAGCCTATAACCTGGCCAGAGAACATATGTATGTTTAAAAGAAAAGTACATAAATCGGATAAGTATTGCTTGATTTTACAATTATGAAATTTATGAGTTAATATTCATTTATAATTATTTGCAAATTTTCTAATGAGGATTCACAAAGAATGTTGTACAGTAAAAATACCATGACTAGATATCCTTGATATTTTTTCGTAGTTTTAGGTGAATGGTGATTATTTATTGTTTAAATCATCATAGTCATTTGGAGATAATTTAACTTTAATTGTTGTTTATTAGATTTCTTAAACTATTTAAAAATCATTAAGAAAAGCGAAGTCTAATAAATTTCTAAATTATAAATGAAAATTAGAATATGTAGTCCACAAGCTGATTAAACTATTTTATTTTAGTTTAAATATTTCCTATAATGGAAAGAAACCACGTAAAGAAAAAAATATTATATTATTCTAATATATTATTATGTTTTCCAAGCATATACATATGAACTAAACTGTACTGTATATGAAGGAAAAGGTCCATTTATTAACAACTAGCGGTGCCCGCGGCTCCTCTCGCGTGAACTTGATTCACTACTATCGTCACTGCTTATTCCTTATGTTATCTAACGTAATAAGATATCTGCTATTATTTCCCCTTATCTCCCATTATTTCTCCTTATCTCCCATTATCTCTACATAATTTCCATTATCTAGGCTTATCTCTGCTCATCTCCCATTATTTCTCCTTATCTCCCATTATCTCACTTTATCTCCCATTATCTAGGCTTATCTCGACTTATCTCGCAATATTTCTCCTTATCTCCCATTATTTCTCCTTATATCCCATTATCTCACCATAACTCCCATTATCTACACTTATCTCTGCTTATCTCCCATTATTTCTCCTTATCTCCCATTATTTCTCCTTATCTCCCATTATTTATATTTATCTCCCATTATCTCACCTTATCTCCCTTTATCTAGGCTTATATCGAATTATATAGAACATATGTATAAATTTATAAAAACACGTAAATCGGATAAGTGGTTCTCAAGTGATAAGCGCACTAACGGACAGACAAACAGACAGAGAGACGTTGCATTTTATATATATTGTATTCTTTGCAACATGATATTGTTCCATATTTAATGTTTTGGGCAGCGTATTGCAAAAGAACGCGCTAACGGCAGCCTTTTTTCCGACTTAATTCACTATTATCGTCACTGCTTATTCTTTATGTTACCTAACGCAATAAAATATATCCTATAACCTGGCCAGAGAACATATATATGTTTTAAAAAAAAAAACACGTAAATCGGATAAGTGGTTCTCCAGTGAAAAGCGCACTAATGGACAGACAGGCAGAGAGACAGGCAGACAGACAGTCAGAGAGACGTTGCATTTTATATATATTATAGATTATAGATATTCTCTGCTACATAATATTGTTCCATATTTATTGGTTTAGAATGTGTATTGCAAGAGAACGCGCTAGCGGCAAACTTTTTTCCGACTTCATTCCCTGTTATCGTCACTGCTCATTCCTTATGCTACCTAAAAAAAAGGTACGTAAATCGGATAAGTGGTTCTCTAGTGATAAGCGCACTAACGGACAGACAGACAAATAGACAGAGATATGATGCTTTTTATGTATATTATAGATGTAATAAAATATATATCTATAAACTGGGCAGCGAACATATGTGTGAATTTAAAAAATCACGTAAAATCGGATAAGTGGTTCTCGAGCGATAAGCGCACTAACGGACAGACAGACAGACAGAGAGATGTTACATTTTATGTATATTATAGGTATAGATTATTATTATTATTATACAACGTGGCCAAAGAATATATGTATTTATTTAAAAAAAAAGACACGTACATCGGATAAGTGGTTCTCGCGTGATAAACGCACTAATGGACAGACAGACAGACAGAGAGACATTGCATTTTATATATATTATAGGTTATAGCTTATAGATATACTCTGCAATATAATATTGTTCGATATTTAATGGTTTAGGCTGTGTATTATAATATTGTTCGATATTTAATGGTTTAGGCTGTGTATTGCAAGGAAACGCGCTAAGGCAAACTTTTTTCCGACTTCATTCACTATTATTGTCACTGCTCATTCCTTATGCTACCTATCGTAATAAAATATAGCCTATAACCTGGCCAGAGAACATATGTATGTTTTTAAAAAAAAAAGTACGTAAATCGGATAAGTGGTTCTCCAGTGATAAGCGCACTAACGGACAGACAGACAGACAGACAGACAGAGAGACGTTCATTTTATATATATATATATATATATATATATATATATATATATATATATATATATATATATATATATATATATTATAGATTATAGAAGAACTGTGCTTGTTTATTATGCAAAAAATGTGAATTTCGTGCCAGGTAAATATAAAAAATAAATAATGAATTTGAATTTATAATATTATATTAGCTGACTAACCTAATAAATATTAAAGTAAAATAAAAAAAAACCGGTCAAGTGCAAGTTGAACTTGCACAATTAGTGTTCCGTACGTTGATTGTTTTTGAAATAAAAAGTTTTGTTAGGGTGGTATAAAATGATTAGTGACTTCACAAAACACACCCCAAATGAGTTTTCAACAAATTTGTTTCCAATCTTCACTGAAAACTGGTGACCTTGAAATATTGTTTTTTTTTTTATACCAGATAAATTATTAAAGGTAATGATAATTTTTCGTTCAATCTATACCCCGTGGAGAATATTCCAGGGTTTTTTTTTTTTCAAAATTTTTTGATCAGTACTTTTCGAGATAAGGTAGGGGACAGCGATTTTTCAAACAACGATTTTTTTAAAAGTAATACGAAGAAAAGTGTGCGCAAGTATTACATTATATATATATTTTTTCCTCGTGTTTTCACAAAGCTTTCATTTGACACCACACTCGATGACCTAGTAAAAAAATTTTTTTTTTTCACTTCCGATTTCACCCCTCCAAACGAATCCCTTAAGTCAAAATTTATGTTACGGTGATATAAAATGATCAGTGACTTCACAAAAAACACACCCCAAATAAGTTTTCAACAAAGTTTATTCCAATCTTTACTAAAAATTGATGACCTTGAAATTTCTTTTTTTTTATATAACAGATAAATTATTACAGGTAATGCACTCGTGATAATTTTCGTTCAATCTACACCCCGTGGAGAATATTCCAGAATTTTTTCAAAATTTTTTGATAAGTACTTTCCGAGATAAGGCGGGTGGACAGCGATTTTTCGCGATTTTTTAAAAATAATACAAAGAAAAGTGAGCGCAAGTATTACATTATATATATATTTTTTACTCGTGTTTTCACAAGCTTTCATTTGACACCACACTCGATTACCTAGTAAAATTTTTTTTTTTTTCATTTCCGATTTCACCCCCCAAAACTAACCCCTTAAGTCAAAATTTAATTTTCAAAACTACATGGCTCTGATGAGGCCATCAATTCCTATATTGCTACCAAATTTCAACTTTCTATGACAAGTAGTTTCGGAGAAAATCGGGTGTGACAGACGGACAGACGGACAGACGGACAGACGGACAGACGGACAGACAGACGGACAGACACCGAAGTGATCTTATAAGTGTTCCGTACGGAACACTAAAAAAACGATTAATGGAAATTTATTTTTGAAAGTTGCAAAACTTCTACCTTCTCAGTTGAGCGATTAAACTTTTCGAATTTATCAATTTTTGGGTAATCTTTTATGCCCTTAGCCAGTTGGTTTTTATATTCTTACTGTTATTGGCACGTTAGTCTTTAAATTTATTATTGTTGTTAGCCTGTTTGCCTTTAAACATGCTCCAAATTTCAAAGACGATTCTTTTGGATCCGTCCTAAGCCAAGATGAAGTTTGAAGGAATGCATTTGCGAATTTGACAATGGAATTAAAAAATGGAAACAAACATCCCATTATCTCAGAAACTGTTGCTCGGAGCAACATTTACCATAGAGCTTTTTTAGACAGGAGAAAGCGGAAAATACGAATATTTAATTAAAAATATCATACAGAGTGGTACAAAAAAGTTATGACAATTTAAAAGTAGACACAGTGCAATAAGTGGAGTCCCGTACAATTTACAACAAAACCGTGAGCTGATTTCTATTTATTATCTCAGAAAACCCCTTAGCACCGAATCTTGTACAAATAGTACAATTTTTAAGAAAGCTACTTAAGAAAAACTAAAATAAAAGTATAACTTTGACACCCTGTATCTCAAAAATTACGAATTTCTGGACTAAGCTAAGTGGGGTATATGCTCCTCCTATACTAGTTAACCTGACACTGTTGCATCAGTTGGCCAGTTAATCATACCGAATTATTTCGAACGCCTCATTCATTTTAGCGACACAAGCAAGCCATCCTCGCTAACCGTATATATATATATATATATATATAATATATTATATATATATATATATATATATATATATATATATATATATATTTATATATATTTATATATATTTATATATATTTAAATATATTTATATATATATATATATATATATATATATATATATATATATATATGACAAAATAGATGCTTATACTGCACTCTGTCGGTGACTTATTTAAAGTCTTTCCAAACAAAAGTCCAACAAATAAGTCACCGACACAGTATAAGCATCTATTTTGTCGTGGTTTTCCGTTAGTACCGTTAGTATATATATATATATATATATATATATATATATATATATATATATATATATATATATATATATACTATATGTGTTTCAACCATGCACTCTGGTCTTCATCAGTTGTTTATTCTGTTATTTATTCTAAAAAACTGTACATATACAAATTAAAATAAACGTCGTGCAAATTCAAACCCATAATTTTAATGTATTATATATATACATAATATATAAACTCCTGGACAAAATTAACGCAACAATCTGAAAATTAATTTATCTTTTTCTTATGTCAGTTTTAAAGTTTATCGAGTATTTTAATAGTAGGCTATGCATATTTTGTTTCGTTGTTCATGACAGAAATCAAAACAATTCGTTTAGATTTACAGTTTTAAAGAATTTTTTTAGAAGATAAACAATTTTCTGTAATAATGCGATAGATTTTCTTTAAAAGTAAGCTTATAAATTGTTCCCTTTTTCAAAGTAATACGTTTTTGTGGTAGACTGTTTTATTTTTGACCCCGAAGAATTAGATAAATGAATCGAACAAGGAATTTAACTGAACACGAGGTAGTGCAAGCCTCAGTTTTATTAGACGAGGGATATTGTCAGAGTTATGTTGCCAGTTTGTTAGGCAAACATCGTTCCACAATAAGTCGTATGGTAAGACGCTTGAATGAAGTAGGAACTTATTCTAGAAGGCTAGGGCAAGGGCGAAAACGATGCACTATCGACCTAGATGAACGTTTTATAAGACAATATGCTTTAAGAAACAGAACTGTCACTAATTCTATACTAAGAAACGAACTCGAAGCTGTTCGCAATGTCACAATTTCTTCTAAAACAGTTAGAAGACGGTTAAATGAAGCTGGATTAAACAGTAGGAGACCAGCCACTGCGCCCTTGCTTACTAGAGAGAACAGAGTTGCCAGGTTACGTTTTGCTCGAAATCACGAAAACTGGTCTGTGGATGATTGGAAACAAGTTTTCTTCATAGATGAAACTAGGGTTAGTCTAAAACATCCAGATGGTCGTGAGTGAGTATGGCGAAGACCAGGAGAGAGGTTTGCTCCTTGCAATATCTCTGCCAGGATTCCATTCGGCGGTGGCTCTGTTATGTTTTGGGGTGGCATCTGCTTTGATACTCGCACAGTTCCTGTCCGTACGAGATCCATGAATGCTGACTACTATTTTGAGAATATTGTAATAGAACATGTGATGCCTTTCGGTCATTTTGTGGGGCCCAATTTCCTGTGTATGCAAGACAACGCATCGACCTCACGTGGCTAGGGAGGTACTCGATTATCTTAATCAAGTTGATATACCGAAAGCCCGGATCTGAATCCGATAGAGCATGTAAGGGATTACCTTAAGAAAAATGTGAAACCTCATATACCTGCACCTAGAAACCTGAGGGAACTTGAAAATGCAGTTATCACAGAATGGGAGCAAATTCCTCAAGATTTTATCCAAAATTTAATTAGAAGCATGCCTAGGCGCATAAACGCTGTCATCCGAAGTAGAGGAGGCAACACACGCTACTAGTGTCCCAGTTACACCTTTAATTTTGCTACTGGTGTCCCAGTTTATTTTTTTCATTATTACATAATTTTAACTATTTTGTTATTCTTATAGAGAAATTTGGTAGCTAATTCACTTTTAAAGTCTCCGAATAAGTTTTTCCTAACTTTTAGTGTAACCAATGTTCATAAAAAATTATTAAAATTAATTCATTATAGAGATTTATATGATTTAATATAGTGTTGTGTTAATTTTGTCCAGGAGTGTATATAAGATATATATATATATATATATATATATATATATATATATATATATATATATATATATATATATATATATATATATATATATGTATATATATATATATATATATATATATATATATATATATATATATTTCCACATATATATATTATATATATAATATATATAATATATATAAATATATATAATATATATATATATATATATATATATATATATATATATATATATATATATATATATATATATATATATATATATATATATATATATATATATATATATATATATGTGTGGTTAGTTTTTGATTTTACACCCTTACAAGGGATGAAAACTGGGGCTGAGGGTGACTAATTATCAGAATTTGTAAAAATTTAATTGTGCAGGTTCGAGAATGGAAATTTAAGGTTTTTTTATGCTCCTAATTATATTTTTAAGGGTAGTTTTCAAATTCGTATCCCTTATAAATGTGAAAAATAGGGGTTGGGGTGAAATATTGATATAATTGTGTTTTATTGTATCTGGAATTAAATTTTGTTATCAGGGGTTTTCGGGGACGCTTATGTTGACTCTGCTGTCAGTTTTATACTTTTCCACCCTCGGAGAGGTGAAAATAAGGCTTGAAGCCACATAATTAGGAATTTTTCTATTTGGAATTAAAAGCTGTTCTCTGCTGGAGTTTTTGAGGATACCATTTTGACTTTGACATTAGTTTTATAAACTTACACCCTTACAGAGGTAAAAGTAATCTACAATTTTAGAATTTGAAAATAAACTTTAAAATTGGCAAAGAAATTGTAGATTGAAAATTTGATAAAAAAATATTGAAATGAAAAATATAAAATCAAAATCTGACTATTCAGAGAAAAAAAAACGCTCACTGATAGATGTACAAATTCACTTCTATGTCCTGGACATATAAGTAAAGATTTACGAATGATTCTTCAAACAATCTGGAACCCTTATTTTCACCTCTTTAAGGGTAGAAAAGTATAAAACTGATATCAGACTTAACATAAGTGTTCTTGAAAACCTTTAATAACAAATTTTTATTTCCATACAAAATAAAACATAATTATGTCAATATTTCACCCCCAACTCCTACTTTTCACCTTTATAAGGGGTACGAATTTGAGAACTACCCTTAAAAATATAATTAAAAACATAAAAAACCTTAAATTTCCATTTCCCAATCTGCAGGACTAAATTTTTACCAATTCTGATAATTAGTCACACCTAACCCCTGTTTTTATACCTTGTAAGGGTGCAAAATCAAAAACTAACCACAGAGAGAATTCAGTACCGTCGGAAACTCCCGAATATGAATTTTCAAAATTTTTTTTTGACGTTATTCTTTTTTTGATATAAAAATACATTTTTTTTGTTTAAACATTATGAGTTTTAACTGCCATATTGCGTCCGTCATATTGAATTTTTTAAAAAGTTAGATAGCATTCAAAAGTAGACACTTTAACAAAAATTTTGAGTTATTACACATATGTGGGAGTCTCTCTCAGTTCTGGTTACACGGGTGTCCCCGTTGACGTGAAACATTCCATATATATATATATATATATATATATATATATATATATATATATATATATATATATAAATATATATATATATATATATATATATATATATATATATATATATATATATATATATATATATATATATAAATATATGTATATATATATATATATATATATATATATATATATATATATATAAAATATATATATATATATATATATATATATATATATATATATATATATATATATATATATATATATAGAGAGAGAGAGAGAGAGAGAGAGAGAGAGAGTAGCGACAACTTCTGTTATATTTTGTACTTCTTTTAAATTGATTTAATTTTTTAATTTAGTATGCTAGTACAATTTAAAGGTCTTCAGTCAACCTTGTTCCGTATTTCTCTTATAAACATATACTATTCTACCAACATGAACATGTGTTCTCAATAACCTAGATTAGAATATTTATTTATATATCTTTTGTCGCGAGCAGTTTGCCATCACTTCCTGTAGACAGTTGCACAGTTTTATTTATTTTAAAACTTTCAGTTGTGGCAAACCATAATAAGCCTAATGCATGACATTTTGCAGACCAATTTGGGTTAAGTGTTTGACGATGTCGCTTGAAAATTTATACCTGCAAAGCACAACCATAATTGTAAATAACTTAAAAACACGTTATAAATTTCACTTGCTTCCTAGTAGTTAAAGTAGCTCTGGGCGAGCCAGTAAAGAAGTAACTAAAACGTAGCTGGCTTTAAGCTGTGTAAACATGCAAGCAGTGAAATGACGTACTCACTAAGCTGTGTTATTTTAAATACCCAATTATAAATCGCTCCAGCAAGTTGCCCACCAAACCAAGCTCATGGTCTACAACACAATTGTAAAGGCAGGCTTTAGTTACGCCTGCCTCACATGGTGCCAGCTCTCAAAGACAAGGAGAGCACAAGTCCAGGTAGTGCAGAACAAAGCCCTGAGGATGATCAGAGGAGAGTCATGGGACATAACCAATTACACAGGGACCTTGGCGTGCCAACCATAAAGGCACACATGAGGCAAACTCAAATGAAGTTCCTTGCCAAGGCGTCCCAGCATCACAATCCAATCATCAGGTACGCCTTCCTAACCTTCCCCCATACCCGCAACCAATTCCCGAGACCCTCAGACCCTCTCTCGGACGAAGACGATGGCCCTCCCAACCCACCATGATAGAAGAATGTAAAACTAGGTTAAGTTAGCTAGGTCCTAGATTAAGTTAGATTAGGTTATAATCATGTTAAAAAACACATTTCCTAGGTTAAGTTTAGTTTAGGAACACTATTGTAAATACTTAGGTTAAGTTAGAATAAGTATTCTTTCTCATCGTGTTAGAACGTTTATTTAATAGAAGTAAGAGGCTATGCTTTTCTTGTAAGCCAAGAAAGAAAATGGAAAGATCTTTTGGAAGTAGCGAAGCTATCGGTAACTTAGTTTTAACTTTTCGGGTCAATGAAAGTATTGTAATTGTGAAAAAAATCACACTTGTTTTTCTTCACGTCTCAAGGTTCCTAGGTTATGAAAAACATAGGTTCCAGTATATCTGTTCTCTTTCTCAAAATGAGATATCTATTGTAAATTTTGTACCCAATAGTACTTCAAAAAAAGAAAATAATTCTACAGTCTTTGAGCGATATTGCTTCAAGGAAGAGTGGTGAAAGAGCTGAGAGTCGATAAATTTTGCATTGTATTGGAAGAATATTTCCTCGTTTTTAGTGGAAGAATGAACAAATTTTAAACATAATTATGTATAGTTGGTAGAGTATATAGATACAGTCGGTCAAACAAGAATGTGTCGCGCATTGTTCGTTTAAAAAATGTATTTATTTAAAAGTTGTTTACATCATGTTACCGTAAAGGATTGTCATCAAAATACCAATGGTTGAGTAGTTCGTCCAGTCCTCATCAACGTCGGTGATTCCCAGGCATCTTTGAGGTATAATTCAAATTCTTTTATTAACCAAGTTGATTACATCTGGTAACATTGGTTTCGTCATAGAATAAATTTAAATAGAAATAATGTATAAATGTAAATACAACTCTAACTACCATCAAAACACAAATATAACTAGAACAAAATAGATATTCGCGTACACATACCTAAGTAAATAAGTATAAATATACAATAAAACGATATATAACCAAAGTATCCAAGTCAAAACACAGAAATAGGTACAAATAAGTAGATATAGTCCGATCAGTGATTCTTGGCATGCACGTCATAAATATCTGAATATAGTTTAAATATCCGTCTATATTATTCTCTTGTCAACATGTTAAGTATATTTAAAAACTTAAAAATGTAGGTCTTCTGTCACTTGAAGTTATTTACGACATTCGCTCGATTATCTGTCTCGGTTATTTGCACATATGCAAGAAAGACAGCGAACAACCTGGAATTTGGGTATAGCTTTATCTTTAGAAGCCAGTACCGCTGTGTTTATAGGCAATAAAAATAATCGATAATTCTTTGACGAATTGAGGTTACGTCATCTTTATGTTTAATTCATTTCTAACATTATTTATAGTCATTCAAAAGGTCCGAAAATGACGCCTACAGTGGCTGCTAAGTATGTAGTAACTAAATTTAATTAATTATTTAAATAATAAATAACTAGTCTAATAGTAGTATCCACCAAAATTTACTGTATTTTTAACTTTAATGTTTTGGTTTTTTTGTCGACCTGCTGACGACATAGACTGCTCACAATATCCAGTTCAGACTCAAATATTACCAAAAAGTTACTAAATACGATGTCAAAATTTTAAAATGGAGTACCATTTCAACATCATGGTCTTTCAGTTGTTTTTGACTCAAAAAGTGTTTTTAATTAATGTTATCGACAATATTTTATTCTTGATACCTGTGTAATTCTTTAAGTGTCCTTTTGTCATGTTTTTTGTGATCATACCTGCTACCTGGGCAAACAATATAAATTTTATTGTTTTCATCAAAGATGAATTAAGGGCTAGTAATTTCTCATACAACCTTATAAATTTATAAATCACATTTCATAACCAGCGTCTTAACTTTATTTTTCTGTACCTTGTTAGCATTTTAGTATCCAGAAGAAGCTACCATTAGGCAGCGAAAGCTTGATAAGAAAAATAAAAAGCAGATACTAGAGCCTATACATCTTTTATTGCTCATCTCTTCTCCTTATAAGGGCGTTTCCCAGTAGTTAAACTTTCGATTGTCATATATATATATATATATATATATATATATATATATATATATATATATATATATATATATATACTACTCAGTCACATCAACAAAATACCGATAAACACGTCTTGTTCAAAGAGTGACACGCTATTTCCCAAGAAAAACGCGTAATAAATATACGTTTAATTAAATGTGTGTCTTTCATTTAGTTCTATTCAAACAGAGTTTTAAGATTTTTAAGTTTTTGTTCTGTAGTAAGAATTTTCGACGAAAGCTGTATATTATGGCTTGAGTCACCAGATGTTTAGCCAATTCAGCAGTATTAAAGATTTGGGTTGGCGACCTCACCTGTTAAAGTCGAGGAATGTCAGGTAGAAAATAATGTAGTTCATTGTGTCGTTATCTTGATCTACCGAGGTATATGTAAATAAACTGACAAGTGAGGAATTTAGGAATTTGAATAGAGGTCATTAGTATTTATATCACTTTTCCTTGCTTGGTATTTATTACTTTCTTCTGTAATTTTTAAAAAACGGTACAGCCATAGACCAGATAAATTATGAAAAATAATACCCTCAAACCAATTTTCATTCAATGGAGAATATTTTAAAATTTTTTCGAAATTTTTTGATTAGTACTTCTAAAGATAGCGGTGGGAGACAGCGATTTTTGGCAATTTTTAACTTCTATTTGACACTCCACTCGATATCCTTGAAAAAATTGTTTTTTTTTTTTTATATACTAGATAAATTATCAAAGGACATGCACTCGTGATAATTTTAATTCAACTTAAACCTTATGGAAAATATTCCAGAATTTTTTCGAAATTTTCTGATTAGTACTTTTAGAGATAGGGAGGGGGGGACAGCGGTTTTTGGCAATGTTTCTCAAAAGATGTAAAGAAAAGTTTGCGCGAGTATTACATCATATTTATTTTTAAACTCGTGTTTTCACAAGTTTTTAATTGACACCGCACTCAATGACCTTGATTTTTTTTTTCACTTCCGATTTCATTCCCTAAAACTAACTCCTTAAGTTAAAATTTAACGAGCAAAACTACATCACTCTGATTGGGTCGTCAATTCCTATATTTGTGACAAATTTCAACTTCTCCTTCTTCTTTATATTAGGCATTCTTGCCTGTCTTTCTTTAATATATCGTTGCTACAAGTCGTCGTTCCATCTTTTTAATGGGCGTCCTATACTCCTTCGGCCCACCGGTGATTTATCTCGAGCTATTTTCACTAATCGTCGTTTGGACATTCTATTTATATGTTGCTTCTGTTTCTTTTCCACGTGTCTCCTTCACACATGTGCCTCCTTTTCCACGTCCTCTACTTCACACATGTGCCGTATGTTGTCATTTGTTTCTCTATCCCAAAGTGTTCTTCCTGCAATTCTTCTTAATGTTTTCATTTCACTTATTTGTAAGTATCTCTGAATTTTGCGCGTTTCTGGTCTTGGCTCTGCTGTGTAGGTCATAACTGGTCGAATTACAGATTTATATATACGAGATTTTACTTCTGTTCTCAAGTATTTATTTAATTCTTAAATATTTAATTGTTATCACCTGCTTTATAATCTATAATTACACTGGTCAACAAAAGAAAGAAAATTGCTTGTTTCCTGTAATTTTTTTTTGTTTCTATCTCAAATTGACGCGTATTTTTTAAATATGGCAACAATTTTTCTCCAACAGCTTTTGTTTTTGAGTTATAGCTAACTACCCTCATTTACTATTTTTACTTAGATTTTCGTTTTTTATTGGACACTAAAATATATTTTGTTGTTGTTTTAGATATGGCTTCGTCAAGAAGATGTTGTGTGCTTAATTCCGATTGTTTTTGCTAGATTTGTGGTGAATATATATTTGCAAAATATCGAAAACCTATATCGGATTTTGTGAAAACTGCGTATCATCAATACTTTAAAATAAAATTGTGTAATCAGGACAAGCCATGGGTTCCTCATATTGTATGCCAGAAATGTGTGGTATGTCTACGGTTATGGTCCAGTGGAAAAAGAGATAGCAGCATAGAGCAATAATGTTCGTAATACCCATGATTTGGCGAGAACCTCGAAACCATCATGACGATTGCTACTTCTGCGCTGTGAAAATAAACGGAATTAACCCTGGAAATCGAAGTAAGTGGTCATATCCTAACTTATCTTCTGCTCAACGACCTCAATTAAAGTCACAAGAGGTACAACCCAGCACATCTAAATCTTCTGATGATCCAAATCTCTGTGAACCCGAACGAAATACATCAAGTGAAGACTCTGATTCAGACTACAAATGTAGCCTTTCAGAACCTCAACCATTTAATCAGAAAGAACTAAGTGACTTAGTAAGAGATTTGAACTTACCAAAAGAAGATTCTGAAATTTTAGCATCTCGTTTAAAAAAAAAAATTTGCTTACTCCGGAAACCAACATTACATTTTATCGTACCCGAGAAAAAAATCTGTTACCGTATTTTTCTCAAGAGAAGGATTTAGTTTTTTGTAACGATGTTGGTGGTATTTTGCAGCAGATGGGATTAAAACAGTACCAACCTAGTGATTGGCGTCTTTTCATAGACAACAGCAAAAAAAGTTTAAAGTGGTTTTGCTTCATAACGGTAACAAGTACTGATCTATACCTATTGCACATTCGATGACTTTAAAAGAAGAATACGTAAATGTTTCTAAGGTTATGGAAAAAATTAAGTATCAAGACCACAAATGGGTTATTTGTGTTGATCTGAAAATGGTTAACTTTCTTTTAGCTCAACAAGAGGGTACACAAAATTCCCTTGTTTCATGTGTCTCTGGGATAGTTGTGACAAACAACACCATTGGTCACAAAAAGTTTGGCCAGTGCGGGAGGAGCTAAAAGTTGATACAAAAAATGTTATAAACGTGCCTTTAGTTAGCCGAGACCGCATCATACTTCCACCACTTCATATTAAACTCGGCATAATGAAACAGTTTGTGAAGGCGCTTGACAAAAGTGGCGAATGTTTTAATTTTCTTTCACGCAAGTTTCCAGGATTAAGTTCAGAAAAATTGAAAGCTGGTATTTTTGATGGGCCACAGATTAGGCAACTCGTGAAAGATCCTAATTTTGTCAAATCAATGACTGAAGTCGAATCCAAAGCTTGGAATTCATTTGTTTTGGTTATGAGTAGCTTCCTAGGCAAAAAGAAATCTGACGACCATGTCGAGCTTGTTGAGTGCATGCTATCGAACTTGCAAGAGCTAGGGTGCAACATGAGCATAAAAATCCACTTCCTGCACTCGCATTTAGACCGATTTCCACAAAATCTGGGTGATTTTAGTGAGGAGCAGGGTGAAAGATTTCATCAGGATCTTCGGACAATGGAAGAGCGTTATCAGGGGCGGTGAGACTCACATATGATGGCAGACTACTGCTGGAGTTTGCAGCGAGATCTACCTAAAGTCGTTCATTCAAGGAAATCTTATAAAAGATCATTTGCTAGTGTTCAATAGAAATTTTGTTAACATAATGTATTATTTTTTTGTATTTTTTTGGCAAAATAATAAAACTGTATATTTCAAAAGGTAAAGATGCTAGCAATCTCCCAGTATTTTTTTCATAGTCAGAGCCATAGAAATACCCAATAACAGAAAAAAAAAATAAAGGAAACAAGACTTGTGTTGACCAGTGTTATCGATTTCCAGCTTGCACCTAATTGGTTCTTTGGAGATAACTACTGATTTGGTTTTTTCAGCAGATATTTTCATATTAAATTTCTTTGCTGTTGCATAAAACTGATATAATAATCTCTGCAGGTCATCTTCATTCTCAGCCACTAGGACAGTATCGTCGGCGTAACAAAATATTTGTATCTCTTCATTGCCATTTTACCTGTTTAATTATTTCATCTAATATAATGTTAAACATTAGGGGACTCAGTGAGTCTCTTTGTCTAATACTCGTTGTTACCTCTAGGGGTTCAGTTAACTCTGAATTTACTCTCGCTTCTATTTTATTTCTTTTGTAAATGTTCTCAATTAGTTTTATTATATCTAATGGAATATTCTTGTCATAAAGTGTGTGCACTACGTCTTGCAGCTGTACTCTATCAAATGCTTCTACCAAATCTATAAAGCATAAGAACGCTGGTATGTTATACTCAATTGATTTTTAGTAATTTGTCTGATTATAAATACCGCGTCGTTACACGATCTTCCGCTCCTGAATCCTTGTTGTTCTTCGGAAAGCTGTATAAGTGGAGTTATTTTATTGGTAACAATTTTTATCGTGTGTTTTAAAGTTGTGCACAAGAGGTTAATTCCTCGATAATTATTCGGATCGGTTTTTTATCTTTTTTTAAAAAAGTGGTTTAATTATGCTTGTTCTCCATTCTTCTGGATTTTCAACTTTCTATGTCAAATAGTTTCGGAAAAAAAATCCGTTGTGACAGACAGACGGATACCAAAGTGATCCCATAAGTGTCCTGTATAGAACACTAAAAATGAGCAGAAGAAGGGTCTTTGAAATATTTACAAGTGAAAGGTCACATGTCTATCTACCATACATACTAATTCTTTTCAAATTAAGATTAATAAAATGATAACTCAAGTTTCATTTTTTCACGGACATAATACTTTCCTTCAGCAAGGGAAGTACGAGCACTAGAGTGTAAACTATTTGAAGATTAACTGAAAATATTTTCAACTTTCTATGTCAAATAGTTTCGGAGAAAATCCGTTGTGACAGACAGACGGATACCAAAGTGATCCCATAAGTGTCTTATATAGAACACTAAAAATGAGCAGAAGAAGGGTCTTTGAAATATTTACAAGTGAAAGGTCACATGTCTATCTACCATACATACTAATTCTTTTCAAATTAAGATTAATAAAATGATAACTCAAGTTTCATTTTTTCACGGACATAATACTTTCCTTCAGCAAGGGAAGTACGAGCACTAGAGTGTAAACTATTTGAAGATTAACTGAAAATATTTTCAACTTTCCATGCTAAATAGTTTCGGAGAAAATCCGTTGTGACAGACAGACGGATACCAAAGTGATCCCATAAGTGTCCTGTATAGAACACTAAAAATGAGCAGAAGAAGGGTCTTTGAAATATTTACAAGTGAAAGGTCACATGTCTATCTACCATACATACTAATTCTTTTCAAATTAAGATTAATAAAATGATAACTCAAGTTTCATTTTTTCACGGACATAATACTTTCCTTCAGCAAGGGAAGTACGAGCACTAGAGTGTAAACTATTTGAAGATTAACTGAAAATATTTCGTGCAATCGTAGGCGAGGTGTCAAAAAACATTGACGCGATCTAATTCTAAGAAATGCAATTTTTCCGTAGAGACAGGTCTACAAAATGAATCTAAAAAATTTAAGATGTTAATAGTTATTACTTCTTTTAACATGCAATTTATGTAAATTTTCTAAAGTTAAATTTAGGTTACTAAAATACCGACACCTGCAAAGTCAAGAACAGGTGTTAAAAATGAAGATTTCAACTTTCATCACCACAATCGGAATAAATGCTTTGTTGATTTTAACCAAACTGAATTCACCTTAAATTTGTCATATTCTTCGAATATTATGACATATACAGGGTGCGTCACCAAAATTCAGACAAATTAAACAACTTTTTCAGGGCATATTTTTTAAATGAATAAAAAGTTTGAAAAAAATCGTTTCACATGGCACTTAGGGCATCTTTGTTAATAACAATTATTCAATGTACCATTATTAGTTTGAATAACGGTTTTCATTCTCGGTCTGAAGCGCCCAGCATCCCCAAACTTATTTGTGATCCTTTTAACTACGTTCCTTACGTAGTAGTCCAAGGGATTCAAATCTGGACTCTTAGAAGGCCAGAATTTGTTGTACCGAAACATGTCATAGTTGTCCGAGAGCCAGTTCTGGACCGAATGGCTCGTAGGAGCCAGTGCACCGTTCTGCTGGAAAACATATAGCCTTCCTTTGGCAATATGTTCTATCTACGGTTTCTCTACATTGTTGTTCAGAATTTTTAAATATACCTCTTTAGTCACAGTTTCCCCTGTTTGGAAGAAATCGGGTGGCATGACATTACCCTCGCTAGACACAACACTTAGTACCTGGATACTGGTCAGAAATTTAGTTTTTGCAACAACAGGGACATCTTCGGGAACCTGAGCAAGCCAGCGATCATTTCTTCAGTTAAATCTTGCATCAACAGTGAAATTTTTTTTCAAAGAAGAATCTGATGTATCCCACCGCTTGGTGTTTCAAGGAACAGATAAGCAGATTGCAACGCTTTATCCTGGCATCTTCAGAGAGCATCTGTCTTATCTTAATTATACAGAAATGATATCGAAAGTCCTCTTCGACAATTCTACCCATTGTCGGCTCGCCCTCATCCACAATCGACGCATATTTTCGTAATGGGTCCTCCGAAATCAGCGCTTGAGTCATTTTGATGATTTTAGGGGTCCTCACAGTACATTCTTTCAAGTAGCGCTTCCTCGCCGGCGTACTGGAACCTTCGCTGGACTGTTTTTGAGCCTTGTACTTGGCTACAACACCATAAATATTAAATTTTGAGTATCCGAAAAACCGAATTATTTCCGGTGCTGACTATACTACTCCGCTTTATATTCAACATGGCGACAAGTTTGAGACTAACACTATTTACTTCAGTCAGTTTGCTACTCCGACGCCAACGGTGACGTCTGGCTGAAGCATATTATTACGGGAGATTTGAATTGAAATTTGTCCGGATTTTGGTGACGCATCCTGTAGATGTTAACATTTAAAAACTATAAAATTACAGCTTCATTTAGTCAGGACTGATTCTTGGCCTGTTAAGTGCTCAATAATATAGTGTTGATATATATAACATTTGTTCTTGTCAATTAATGTCATTATGTCAGAATTACTATCGTATGCTATTTTTAAAAGAGATCTACAATTCCGCTGTCACATTTTACTTTAGGTTGAAACATAAATACAAGTTATTAGGTTTATATTTTAAGAATTCTGCCCAGATATAATCTGTTAATACAGAAAAAAAAACTACAAAGAAAGACTTTACTGATGGGTAACCACAGTATCAAGTTGGGCATTTACTCGTTCATATTTCCGAAATATTAAATCTTGTGACAACTCATCTGCATCTGATTTTTTATTTTGTCGTCTCTGTTGGTTTCACCGGAAAACGTTTACCCTTTGCATATCCACAACATTTACAATTTTTGACACAGTACCAAGAATAATTAAAATCTAAAATATTTAGGTTGATTTAAATGTCACCAGTATTAAACAAGACGATGACCTTGTTGAAAGAATTCGTAGTAATCTACAAAACTAACGATCAAATATCATGCTTGTGTCTCTTTCACTTTAATGTTTCAGGGTTTATATCTTTTCGTTTATTTAGTCGTTAGCATACTGTAATAAATAATATACAAATTATATTTATTGTGCAAGATTTTAATTTTCTCTCATGAAAAGTATATTAATTACCAAGGTGACGTTGGGGAAAGTTTTCTTTTATAGAGAGTGCTCCTAAAGTTAATTTTATTTTAGTAATAATTGACGATGGCAGTAAGCGTAATGTAAATTACAGAGAAGTGTAACGATCTTGCAACTTAGATATGGAATAACCTTATCTTAGCGGCTAGCGCTCCGGAAGTCGAGACTATTATGGTAAGGCTCACTCAAGTCAGCAGGAAATATGGACTCGAAATAAATAAGACCAAAACCAAACTTCTGATCATCCACAAACCTACCAATAATTAACCAGAGGCGAGTGGTAGTGGGGGGCGAAATACTCAAGAGTTTCGTGTACCTAGATGCGTTAATCACGAACTTTAGAGGATGCTCGGATAAGATCAAGAGAAGGATAGCGAAGGCCAAGACAGCAACCAAACAATTGACAAAAATCTGGAAGGATCGCATAATAACGAAGACAAGCAACTATAACTCGTTCATGTCCTCACATTTCTCATCGCAATGTATGCAGCCAAAACTGGATACTAGAGTAAACTGACAGAAAAAGAGTGGAAAGTTTCTAGATGTAGGTGTACAGACGAGTTCCTCAGATCTTCTGGACATGGTACCGTATTAACGCGTCCGTGTTGGAAAAGGTGAAAACTAGGATACTGAAACATGTAAACCAAGCCGATCTCACATATTTTGGACACGTCGCCAGAAGAAGAGATACCATGGAGAAACTGGTGGTCGAAGGAAAAGTCAACGGCAGAACATCAAAAGGAAGATCTACTTGCAGCCCCTTGTTGGAAAAACTCTACATGCGGCAGGCCAAATGACCCTAGACAGTGAGATCTGGAAGGATCAAGTGCGAAGAATCAGCCCATGAAATGGTCACCACGCCCTATCAAGGGCAGTGGGACCGAGGAGAAGGATATATACTATAAAAAGCCTGACCACATAAATAAATCTTCAATACTCTATATCTTTTGAATCTTGGCGATTAGGTTGTAAATCGATTGAGTATCTCATTTCTTGATTTGAATGACGCGCGGAAAGCTATAGTTCTTTAGCAGTAGCTTTATCTTTTTGAATTAAAACATATCGTATGCATGTAGCCACCTTATCCAAGTGAGTAGCATCCATCGTTGAGTCAGCGATAGGTGTAAATAATTTTTCTTCTTTGCCTTCGTAGAGATTAAAATTTGGTGTCTGTTTTTTTATTGATTTTTTTTACGAATTTAGAGGCTTGTGTTAACCGAACCGTAAAAATACTTTGCAAATGGAATTTTTCTAACAAGATTGAAAAAGGCTCTTCAGACTTTCGGTGAGAGAGGCTTTTGAGACTTTTGGTTAGAAATCTCGGATGGTTGTAACTTCTACTTGATGGAAATTCATTATAAATATATAATAAAATACTGTTTTTAGTCAATTTCCACTGGTTTATTTATAATTATTTTGACGCGGTTCGCTGTCGATGCAGCTTTTTCAGATCTACATTTTACACTGTCAAGTTAGGTTTAATGTTTACAATTTTATATAATTTCTTAATTATAATATTACACCTAATTAAATAATATTGATAGTATTGGAAAACCCACACAGACATGGAATTAGGAGAATAAATTCAATAATGGTGAATTGTTTAAATCTACCTGTTCGTTGAGTAAAGTATTTGGTCCTTAATCGATTTATTTGCATTGTCTCTAAAAGGTTTAGTTTTAAACCTTTTTGTTGGGTATGTAAAATTTTGAAATTCTTATTAAATGTGTGATTCCCTGTTAAAAGATGATTAGCATACGTCCAGTTTGTCCTATGTATGTCCTAAAACATACATAGGGCAAACATACAAAGAATTACACGAAAAAAGTTTCATCCATAGAAAGTCTAATTCAGGGGTGCTCAAACTTGAACTGCTGGCGATCTACCTCAATATTGTTAGACTACGATCGATCGACTCTGAGAGGTTGCAAGTAAGTGTGATGCAGGATTGTCGTCTAGGTAGGCTGTATCGTGGCATAGATATTATTTTTCCGCACAATATGCATTTTTTTAGTCAAGGTAAGTGTAGGTCTGCTCTAAAATGTCAATGAAAAAACTCATAATTATTCAAAATTGCGAGTTTATTGGTTCTTACAAAACAAACGAGTTCTAGTGTCTAAACTTAACTAAAGAGTGACTTTGGATGTTGAAGCGTGGCACTGCATGTCCTCAGCATGCTTTTCATAAGATGGTACGTAATTACCGAGTGGTAATCGCAAGCATGATGACATATGTTCGTCAGTTAGTCGATTGCGATATTTTGACTTAATTATCTTCATTTCAGAAAATGCAGACTCGCACAAGTAAGTTGACCCAAACATTGCCGTCAGTTGAAGGGCGATTTGCCTTAGATTCGGATATTTATCTTCAGATATAAAACACTAGAATTTTGTATCAGATGCTGTGGCTTTGAGATGTATATCTGATATAATCTGCACTAACTTATTTTCAACAGAACATGAGTCCATGTTAAACTGACTTGCTATTTCAGTAGCTAATTCCTCAATGTTTTTACACGAAAAAGGATAACTCATAAATGATGCGATATTTGCCAATTTACTGAAATCATAAAAACGTATTTCGAATTGGCCCAAAATATTTGATAATTCTGCCTCATAAATATCATAATTCAACTGAGGAATCCTTGCTTTCAAAGATGGAAAATTTTTCAGATCCTTTCTTTTGAGTTGATCTATCATAAGTTGCAATTTACTTTTGAATGCGTTTATTGCGCTAATCATCTCAATAATAGTTTTTCCTTTACCTTTAAGCTCCAAATTAATGCTGTTTAAATGCATTGTGATGTCTGTCAAAAATGCCAAATCAGTCAGCCATTGTCCGTTTTTCAGCATCTGAGTGTCATCACCTCTTTCGTCCAGAAAAGCTGTTATTTCGGGCAATAATTCTTGAAACCTTTCTAGGAATTTTCCGCGACTCAACCACCTGACGTCCGTGTGAAGAACTAAATCAGTGTGTTCAGCTGACTCACTATCTTCCAACTGCAATTTAAAGAGCCGTCATTGCCAGCTACGTGCACGGATAGAATTCACAATTTTTATTGCAATGCCCATAATCTCCTCCATGTTTAGAACTTTTGAATACAAAACTTGTTGATGTATAATGCAATGGAAGGAGAAAAATGAAGGGAAATCATCATTAGCTCGAAACAATGCCACAAAACCGTTTTTGTTTCCGGTCATTGCTGGTGCTCCATCGGTTGTAATGCACACTAGTTTATATATTGGTAGCTTGCAGTTTGTTACAAAATTGAAGAAACCGTCATATATATCTTCGCCACGGGTCTTTCCTTTCAGAGGAATCATGGTCAAAAACTCTTCCTTAGCCGACACGTCATTGAATACCATTCGAATAAAAATACACAGCTGGGCACACAGCAGTCATATCGGTGGATTCGTCGAACTGTAAAGAAAAGTATGTGCATTCCATGATATCATGTTTTAGTTTATCTGCCATGTCCTGACTCATGACTTCAACACGCCTTGTGACAGTCGGACGAGATAACTGAAGTTCTCTAATAGCAGACATAATCTCTGTTTTATTTTTAAAATCTCCATGTAAAGTCTCACCCGCTTCAATAAATGCTTCCTTCACAACCAATCCATCATCAAATGGTTTCTTGTGTTTCGCCAATATATGAGATATTTTAAATGACGCGATCGTTGCAGCTTTTGATTGTTTGGCTGGTCTTGTGAACATGGTTTGTTCTTTTTTCAAACAAGTTATCAAATCACGTACTTTTCGTTTTCTTAATTCACTCTGTGACGGAAAATCCTTTTCATAGTTTTTATGAATCGTTTTATGATGCCTCTCTAAGTTCCCACGCTTAGGTATTGCAACTGACGCACGGCAAATGAGACAAATGCACTTATCCTTTACCATACAAAAGAAAAATTCTTCCTCCCAATCGTTATTAAAATGATAAGTTTTACTTTTCTTCGCTGCACTCATTTTGGACTATTTATTAATAAACTTTGTATCGATGTATCGCCTTCAAGTTACAACTCAGACTGGCTCCTATTCCTGCAGGCGCAACATTTATATCGGCGCGAACGAAGTCTCGAATGTTCCCGTCAAACACGCCGCCCGAAGTTTCTAGAAAAATCAGCGGGAATCAAAAACGCTGCTTTTCTTTGACAAGTACCGCGCGTTTCTTTGATAAAGCCGCCTTTTGCTGCTATCAGGGGGTTATTACGATAAAAGAAAGTGATGAGGGGGTTATTCTGGCCTAATTGTGGATCGAATAAATTTTAGTAGTTTATTCATTACATTTTGTTTTAGTTACCTAAAACAAAATCTGTGAATAGTTCTATATCGGAATTTTTTTCGCGAGATCGACTCAAAAAGCACTTGCGATCGACTTGTCGATCGTGATCGACCGTTTGAGCACCCCTGGTCTAATTCAACATATGCTAATCATCTTTTAACAGAGAATCACACGTTTAATAAGAATTTCAAAATTTTACACACCCAATAAAAAGGTCTAACACTAAACCTTTTACACACAATGCAAACAAATCGATTAGGGACTACAGGTACCTTACTCATCGACCAGGTAGATTTAAACAATTCACCATTATTGAATTTATTCTCCTAATTCCATATCTGTGTGGGTTTTATCAATATAATTTAATTAGATGTAATATTATAATTAAGAAATTATATAAAATTGTAAACATTAAACCTAACTGGACAGTGTAAAATATAGATCTGAAGAAGCTGCATCGACAGCGAAACGCGTCATCACAATTATAAACAAAAAAGTGGAAATTGGCTAAAAAGTCTTTTATTATATATTTTGGTTAGAGGCTAGAAGTAGCAAATGCCGAATGTTATCCCATTAAATCTGTCAAAATTTAAATAAAAAGTTGGTGGAGAGAAAACCGACCTAGAATAGGATTAGCAGCTGACAAAATTTAAGGAAAAAGGTGTTCCGCAATATTACATCAACTGTTTCTAAGAATTTGGAAAGAGTCCAATTTGAAAGCTGCCGAAGTAAAACGATAATAATTAATAAAAACTTTTAAAGGCAGAATATAGTATTTGTAACAAAAATCTACCAAAATTTCTTTAAAAATACGAAATTATCTGAAGGTCGTAATATTTAGCAATAAACTGCAGTAATAACTACTTAACTAAAACCCAAAATTAAAGCATGTATAAATCGTATAAATTAGAATTATCTGTTATTTAAGGTTGAGACTATACAATTTTAAACATGTACGAATAGAAACAAATCAGGACGTGAAATTATTTTGTTTGGTTTCATTTGTCTAGTATAAAAGAGCAGTGACGTAGATCATAGACCGTTCCAAAATAAACTTTGGATTGTGTGAAGATAGAAAGTTTTTTTTCGTAGCCATTAGCCAACCTTTACATAGATTTATTATTCATAAAATAAAATGACCTCTTGATAATCATTTATTTATTTTATTTTTTATGTATGGATGTATTTTTTTTTACCCCTGCCTCCTCCACATTTTGTTTTTATCCAGTATTGTTAAGTGGGCATTATTAGTTCTTTTGTTGAAGGGATATATTATAATGTGAAAAAATCAACCGTTAAAATTTTTGCGATTCATCATGAAAAACATATCGGTATGCTAGCACGATAACTAAAAAAACCGGTCAAGTGCAAGTTGAACTTGCACAATTAGTGTTCCGTACGTTGATTGTTTTTAAAATAAAAAATTTTGTTAGGGTGGTATAAAATGATCAGTGACTTCACAAAACACACCCCAAATGAGTTTTCAACAAAGTTTGTTTCCAATCTTTACTGAAAACTGGTGACCTTGAAATTTTGTTTTTTCTTCTATACCAGATAAATTATTAAAGGTAATGATAATTTTCTTTCAATCTATAAACCGTGGAGAATATTCCAGGATTTTTTCAAAATTTTTTGGTCAGTGCTTTTCGAGATAAGATAGGGGACAGCGATTTTTCACGATTTTTTAAAAGTAATACGAAGAAAAGTGTGCGCAAGTATTACATTATATATATATATATATATATATATATATATATATATATATATATATATATATATATATATATATATATATATATATATATATATATATATATTTTTACTCGTGTTTTCACAAGCTTTCATTTGATACCACACTCGATGACCTAGTAAAAAAAATTTTTTTTTCACTTCCGATTTCACCCCTCAAAACGAATCCCTTAAGTCAAAATTTATGTTACGGTAATATAAAATGATCAGTGACTTCACAAAACACACCCCAAATAAGTTTTCAACAAAGTTTATTTCCAATCTTTACTGAAAACTGGTGACCTTGAAATTTTGTTTTTTTTTCTATACCAGATAAATTATTAAAGGTAATGATAATTTTCGTTCAATTTATATCCCGTGGAGAATATTCCAGGGTTTTTTCAAAATTTTTTGATCAGTACTTTTCGAGATAAGGTAGGGGACAGCGATTTTTCACGATTTTTTTAAAAGTAATACGAAGAAAAGTATGCGCAATTATTACATTATATATATATTTTTTACTCGTGTTTTCACAAACTTTCATTTGACACCATACTCGATGATCTAGTAAAAAAATTTTTTTTTCACTTCCGATTTCACCCCTCAAAACGAATCCCATAAGTCAAAATTTATATTACGGTGATATAAAATGATCAGTGACTTCACAAAATACACCGCAAATAAGTTTCAACAAAGTTTATTTCCAACCTTTACTGAAAATTGATGACCTTGAAATTTCTGTTTTTTTTATATACCAGATAAATTATTACAGGTAATGCACTCGTGATAATTTTCGTTCAATCTACACCTCGTGGAGAATATTCCAGAATTTTTTCAAAATTTTTTTGATAAGTACTTTCCGAGATAAGGCGGGTGGACAGCGATTTTTTCGCGATTTTTTAAAAATAATACAAAGAAAAGTGCGTGCAACTATTACATTATATATATATTTTTTACTCGTGTTTTCACAAGCTTTCATTTGACACCACACTCGATTACCTAGTAAAAAATTTTTTTTTTCACTTCCGATTTCACCCCCCAAAACTAACCCCTTAAGTCAAAATTTAACTTTCAAAACTACATGGCTCTGATGAGGCCATCAATTCCTATATTACTGCCAAATTTCAACTTTCTATGACAAATAGTTTCGGAGAAAATCGGGTGTGACAGACGGACAGACGGACAGACGGACAGACAGACGGACAGACACCGAAGTGATCTTATAAGTGTTCCGTACGGAACACTAATAAAACGATTTCCAATTTGTTATACATAAAAATTTGAAGTAGAAAAACAATATTTTTTGGGGTATATAGATCAATGGATTGAAAGTCGATAAATTTTGCATAGTTCAATAGTATATTTCCTGAATTTTGGCTGAGATGATAAACAAATTTTAAATATAACTATGTCTGGTGACACCTATAAGGGATTAACGCGGATTGTATCTATAATATATATTAAACGCAACGTCTCTCTGTCCGTTAGTGCGCTTATTACTCGAGAGCCACTTATCAGATGTATGTGCGTTTTTTTTTAAAACATTAATATGTTCTCTGTCCAGGTAATAGGATATATTTTATAACGTTTGGTAACAGAAGGAATACGCAATGACGATAATAGTGAATCAAGTCAGGAAAAAAGTTTGCCGCTAGCGCGTTCTCTTACAATACCCTGCCTTAAACATTAAATATGGAACAATATCATGTAGCAAAGAATATAATATATGACTTGAGAACCACTTATATCTGATTTATATGTTTTTTTTTTTAAATTCATACATTTGTTCTCTGGCCAGGTTATCTATAATCTTCTATAATATATATAAAATGCAACGTCTGTCTGTTTGTCCGTTAGTGCGCTTATCACTCGAGAACCACTTATCTGATTTACGTGTTTTTTTTTTTTAGATTCATACATATATTCTCTGGCCAGGTTATATGATATGTTTTATTACGTTAGGTTATATCAGAAATAAGCGGTGACGATAATAGTAAATCAAGTCGGAAAAAAGTTTGCCGCTAGCGCACTCTCTTGCAATACGCTGCCTAAACCGTTAAATATGGAACAATATCATGTAACAAAGAATACAATATATATAAAATGCAACGTCTTTCTGTCTCTCTATATGTCCGTTAGTGCGCTTATCACTCGAGAACTACTTATCCGATTGACGTTTTTTTTTTGATTCATAAATTTGTTCGCTGGCCAGGTTATACTCGTATAATAATATAATCTATCTATATATATATATATATATATATATATATATATATATATATATATATATATAACGCAACATCTCTCTGTCTGTCTATCCATCCGTTAGTGTGCTTATAATTTGAGAACCACTTATCCCACTTACATGCTTTTTTAATTCTTAACTTAATTTTTATCAAAAAAATCTATACATATATAAAACGTAACGTTTCGCTGTCTGTCTGTCTGTCCGTTAGTGCGCTTAGCTCTCAAGAACCACTTATCCAATTTATGTGTTTTTTTATAAAATACGTATGTTCTCTGACTAAGTTATAGGATATATTTTATTACGTTAGGTAACATAAGGAATAAGCAGTGACGATAATAGTGAATCAGGCCCATGCGAGCGGAGTCGCGGGCACGGCTAGTTGAATATTAAATGTTATACGGCGATATCAAAATGGATTACTGGTCAAAAATGGAACCTAATGGATTTAATATACATAGGTATTTCGTTCATAAAACGCATACAGGCGTCTTGTCCGATGTTAGGTCAGATGACGTTAGGTTCAATAATTATTTAACTAAAGTAGGGTTTTAAGTTGTTACTATATTTAGTAAACTTTGTGAAACGCACGACTATAGCCGTTTTTTATTTTTTTAAATTATATTTTCTGTATTTTATAACCGCTATCAATATATTTTCAATATATTATTAATTTTAAAGAAAATTATTGCACTTCGAATAATTGATTTTTAAATCGTAAACTTTTTTAATCTATAATATATATAAAATGCAACGTTTCTCTGTCTCTGTCTCTGTCTGTCTGTCTCTGTCTGTCCATTAGTGCGCTTATCACTCATATCGTCACTTATCCAATTTACGTGCTTTTTTTTAAACATGCGTATGTTTCTTTGGCCAGGTTATAGGCTATATTTTATTACGTTAGGTAAGAAATAAACAGTGACGATAATAGGAAATCAAGTCGGAAAAAAGTTTGCCGCTAGCGCGTTCTCTTGCAATACACTGCCTAAACCATTAAATATGGAACAATATCATGTAGCAAAGAATATCTATAATATATATAAAATGCAACGTTTCTCTGTCTGTCTGTCCGTTAGCGCGCTTATCCCTCGAGATCAAATTTATGTGTTTTTTTTTTTAATTCACACGTTTGTTCTCTGGCCAGGTTATCTGTAATCTTCTAATATATATATATATATATATATATATATATATATATATATATATATATATATATATATATATATATATATATAAAATGCAGTGTCTCTCTGTCTGTCCGTTAGTGCGCTTATCACTGGAGAACCACTTATCCGATTTACGTGCTTTTTTTTTTTAAAACATACATATGTTCTCTGGCCAGGTTATGGGAAATATTTTATTACGTTAGGTAACATAAGAAATAAGCAGTGACGATAATAGTGAATCAAGTCGCAAAAAAGTTTGCCGCTAGCGCGCTCTCTTGCAATACGCTGCCTAAACCGTTAAATATGGAACAATAAGATGTAGCAAAGAATATAATATATATAAAATGCAACGTCTCTCTGTCTGTCTGTCCGTTAGTGCGCTTATCACTCGAGAATCACTTATATGATTTACGTTTTTTTTTTAATTCATACATATATTTTCTGGCCAGATTATAGGATATATTTTATTACGTTAGGGAATATAAGGAATGAGCAGTGACGATAATAGTGAATGAAGTCCTCCCCGAAGCCCCAAACGTGGGAGCAGTATTCCATAGTTGGTCGAATTTGGGCTTTGTAAAGAATTAACAGTTGTTGTGGGGTGTAAAGCTTTCTGGTTCTAAATAATATTCCCAACTTTTGAGAAGCTCTCCTTGCTATGCCTGCAACATGTTCATGCCAAGACATATTTGCTTCCAAACTAACGCCCAACAAATTGAGCGACGATGCTAAGGGAATGGAGTGCCCCGACATAACTATGTCGGGTTCAGCAACGTTAACTTTTTTAGAAAAAACTGCCGCTTGGGTTTTTGTAGCGTTAAATTCCACTTGGTTACTGTCACCCCAAGATAGAATTTCTTCCAGGTCTTTGTTAAGTTGAACGACCTCCTGCTGTCTGTGGATATTCGCCTGAGCAGCCGATGTCTGAGCGTTCAAGCTGAATGAAGAGACAAGCGTACTGTCATCTGCAAAGCTATAGATTGGATTCCCGGTCTTTTCCAGCAGATCGTTAATGTAAATGAGAAAGAGAGTAGGAGACAGTATGGAGCCTTGGGGCACACTGGCGTTGATAGTGAGGGTGTTAGAAAGAAATCCGTCGACCGCCACTCGTAAAGAACGCTCTCTGAGGAAACATGAGAGCCACAAACAGAACCTTTCAGACATACCATAAGAGCGCAACTTAGCCAACAGTCCATCGTGCCAAACATGGTCGAATGCCTTGGATATGTCAAGAGCAACCGCTCGAGATTCTCCAAAGTGTTCAATTGCGTTGTTCCAAACATGTGTTACATAAGTCAGAAGATCTCCTGTTGATCTATGTTTACGAAAACCATATTGGTGATCGCTAATAATATTGAATCGTTCAAGATATTTTAGAAGATGCTCATTGATAACCTTTTCCATGACTTTCGATATTATTGAAAGCAGTGCAACTGGTCGGTAGTTATTTGGCAAGGTCTTCTACCTTTTTTAGGTATCGGCTGAACCGTGGCACATTTCCAGCAGGATGGAAATATTCCCTTTCTGTAGGATAGCTTAAAAAGTCTACAGAAAACTGGTGTTCCCTTGCACAGTTTTTGAGAACTATGGCAGGTATTCCGTCAGCGCCAGAAGCCTTCTTGGTGTGTAGCTTCATTAGAATACGCTTTATGATGCGCTGTCTGAAGACAACATCGGGCATCCTTGACTGCAATATGGGAATAGTAGGTGGTGTTTTTCCTTGGAAATCGACAGTAGAATGTGAAGCAAAGAGTTCAGCCAACAAGTTCGCTCTCTCAACAGGTGAGGTCGCAATGGAATTATCTGGCCGTGTGAGTGGTGGTATGGTGGATTTGGTAAAATTTTGACTAACTACCTTAGCGACTGCCCAAAAGGACCTGGAATTGTTGAGGCAAGCGAGAAGTTTGTTTCTAATTCGTCGATTGTGTGCCTCCTTGGTTTCGTCGATAATTCCCTTGCATCTGTTCGGGGCATGAACAAAGATGTTTCGATTTACCGTGTTAGGATTTTCACGCCATTGTCGGTAGGCAATATGTTTAGAAGCAACAGCCTCTTTGCACCAAGGCTTGCCGTTGGAGGAGCATTTCTTCGAAAAAGGGATGTAAGCTTCCATACCAGCCAAAATAACATCGGAGACCTCCCTGGCGCAGTCAGATGGGTTATCGGTTCGAAAACAAACGTCCATCCAAGGTAAAGTTCGAAAGTATTCCATGAGATCTTCCCATTTAGCAGATTTGTAGTGCCAAATCTTGCGCGGCCTAGGCGCCTCTCTGTCACTGATTGGCAGGATACTCGATGTCGAAAGCAGTTTATGGTCGGAAAAACCTAACGGCGGATTTACGGTGACCGTGTAAATCTCCGGATTAGTGGTTAAAAACAGATCAAGAAGACTGGCGAACTCCCCGTCTCGATCAGGGATCTGCGCTGGTTGGTTTTTAACTTGGTTTGAATGGTGCTCTCTACTCGCTCAAATGGTTATATATTATGAAATATCACGACTCTGTTTAATAGAATGTTTCATAGCCTTATTCATATCTAAGTAAAGTAAATAAGAACGTGGCGCGCATTATTTATTAAAAATGAATTTACTATATTTAAAGGTTCATTCCATCATTCGACAGTATTGGATTGCCATTAAAATGCTAATCAGTAGTTCGTTCACTCCTCATCGGCGACGATGGATGCCTGGCATCTTCAGGGCATACTTTCAATGAGATTTTCTGCGTATTTTTGGGGCAAAGTTCTCCAAATTGCCCGAATTTTTCGTGATAGATTTCATTGTGTCCACCTTTTTACTACGAAGCTTCTGCTTGATATATGACATGTTCTCGATTGGGTTTGTATCGAGCGACTCGAATGGTCCATCTGGCGTAATGATACCGTATTCTCCTTTCCACTATCTACACGTTTTACTTCGATGTTCAAGGTCGTTATCCTCTGGAAGAATCCACTCCCGATTTTTATCAATAAACCGCCGTTTGGCAGTCGGTATTAATGCCAAATCTGGAGCATTTTTTCAGAGTTCAGAGTGTAGGTAAAGAGTTTCTTAAAACCCTTTTCTGAAAGACATCTCCACACATGGATGTTTCACGATGTGCTAAACCAGTCGGTTAGCGGAAATTAACTAGGCTCGTGGGGTAGTAACATAGCCCCAAAATGAAACTTCATTGCAAAAATTACATTGCTCCAGACTCGATATATGTTTTCCTCTGCCCAAGCGAATCGTTTCTCTCTGTGTTTTTCGCACAGCAATGGTTTCTTGATTTCACTCAGCTACGTTAAATCGTTAGTTCGGAGATGAGTTTGAATCGTTTTTTCTGCTTTGGTTTTTGCGCCTTTTGGCGCAAAGTTAATTTAATAATAACACAGGCCAACGATGAAAATACTTTTTGAATAATTTTACCTGATTCCTATGGGTTTTTGGCGTGCTGAGCCCGAAAATAATAATAAAAAAGTCGTATCACCCACAATTTTTCACATTTTAATATTCCAAATGTGAAAAGTTTATTTTTTATCATTTGAATGTTATTAGGTTGGCAATAAAATTAGAATTTTATAAGGTTGGCAGTAAAATCAAATGTTATTAGGTCGGCAGTTCCGATAAATGTCACAGCTGTTTGTTTTCTTCCAGTTAATATAACCTCACATTGCAGTGTTTAACCCATGTGCTTTAATTCACAATCAAAGTATGGCTAATAGTGGCTGTAAAAACTCTCCCAACTTTGTTGTGAATTTGAAGTTAAAAAACATCAAAGAAATATTACTAACTTTGTAAAAAAGTGTACTTTACATATTTTGGTGTAGAAATCGGTAATCAAGAAAAATGTTGGGCTCCTCACAAAGTACGTTATGTTTGTGTCGAGGATCTTAGGAAATGGTATAAGAAAGAAAAGAAAGTTTTTAGCGCCTAAATCTTCATTCGATATTTCGAAATTATTTTTTACTTCAGACAAGTATCTTTCAAAATGGAGAACCTGTAAAGCGCCAGAAGCCAAAGGATGAAGCCGCTTACATCGATTAAAATATTTGCTGTCCAGAAAGCTGTTCATTGATCCACCTGCTAGTGCCTCTGCTTCAACTAAAATCTCGATTAACCCACTGGAGTCAATGTACTTTCCAATGGCTTTAAAGTATGCCATCTGCATGTGAAATACCCCTAAATTAATAAAAACATCATCAAACTCAGGCTTTTTTGTATATTGTATCTGCATAGCTAATTTAGCTATTGCTAAATCATAAGTAGCAATAATCTGCTGCTGATTACAATTTTTAGCAACTTCTTTAGCAATATTCAGAGTCTCTTGAACAATAGCTAGTGACGTTGATGAATCGTTAATTGGAGATAAGTACTCGACAGTTTGAGTTTTGCTACGGTTTTTAAATTGGCAGTACCCATGGTATGGAAAGAGCAAGAAAATCATTGAAATGATTGTCATTATTGCAGCGTTGATGTTTCTGGATATAACTCCAAAAATAAGAAAGTAATTGTCTATCCTAACTTTACTTTAGCTAATCTGCCGGTAGGACATGGACTGGGACTTCCTGTCCCTGAGCCACCTCAGTCTATTGATGACATTTTACAGTCCAGTCCCGGATGATGATGAGTTTTAATGTTTTCTACAAAATTTAAAACCACAGTTTGACTAAGGAAAAAGCAGAATTGCTTGGTTCTAGGCTGAAACAAAAACATTTATTGGAACCTGGAACATCTATTTACCATTATAGAACAATAGATCAATAGTTTGCTCAGTTTTTCAAGCAGGAAGAGGATTTTTTTCCCTATCCCATCCATATAATTCAATCAGACAAGCAAGCAGACAATTGAATGTATCTTATGGGTCTATTCAGAAATATCTTAAAGCTAACAAATGCCATGACTAAAAAGTGCATAATCTTCAATTATTAACACAATTTGATTCGGAACGACGACTGAGTTTTGTAGCAGAAATGATGATTAAATGTGACGAAGAATGTTATTTTCCGAATCCGAAATGAAAGTCATTTTGTCAGTAATGGCAAACCTAACAGAAAACACAGCGTTAATTAAATTCAGAATGAAAGCTATTATAGCGTTAATGTATGATGAGGGATAATTGGGAGACATTTGGTTGGACCATATTTTTTTGAGGAAACACTAACTGGAAATGAATACCTCAATTTCTTGGTTAATACTCTACCAGTTTTTACTAGAAAATGTTCTCCTTATTTCAAGTAGGCATATGTGGTATCAACATGACGGAGAACCAGCTCATACAACTGCTGCTGTTAGAGAACGGTTTCAACGAAGAAGGGCAAGGATTCGCAGTCCAATTATTCAATGGGCACCTAAGTCACCAGACTTCACGCCGTTAGAGTTTTTCTTGTGGGGATATTGTATATAAAACTGCGACAAATGATATGGAGCACTTGAAGGCAAAAATATCAGATGCATACAATAGTACATCTGGAGAAATTATTTACAGAGCCACTCACCAAGCGTTAATGAAAAGAACGGAAAAATACATGATAGAAGAAGGAAAACATATAGAAAATTTCTTTTGATTTTTTTTTTATATTTAATCGATGTCGTATTGTGAGAGAACTGTTGGTGATACAAAAAAAAAACTGATACCAGTTACGGTTTCAGCACCCAAAAATACATAACACTTAGATGTATCGCATCGGTTTAAAAAGTTTTTACAGATATTTTTTTTGTTGGCCTGTGTAATTTTTTTTATCCTTGTCCGACACTTTCTCTCTCGAACCACGGTCTGGTAGACCATCAACATTTTTTAACTGAGAGCATCATTTCACCTACGTGCTAATGAATGCTCTCGACTTACCCATATACTTAGCAGTCACTGTAGACGTCATTTTCGAATCTTTGGGATGATTACATAGGAATACAGCTTCAAAAGGCGAAGCGTATGAAGAACTCATATTCGATAATATACTATTTTATAAATAAGGTTAGAAATGAATTTCTTTCGACAACGCATCGTGCCAATAATAACTTCAAAAAAAGGAATTTCGACAAGTTCTTACTTGACCGACTGTAAGATGAATTAGGTCTGCACATACCATAGTTATTGTTTTTGGCTTTATTATTACTCCCTATAATTTTCTCGAGGACTTTCTAATTATTTTTTAAGGTACTTCCTGATTAATTACGCATATAATATTAATAAATTCATAGTTTGTAAAATATTGTTCATTTGATCATTATATATCGATTTTTATGTGGTTTAACATGTAGAAAATTATTTAAACTAGTTTAGGAATTTAATAATTTTCTTATATAACGTGTGTGTGGTCTTGAAGTGGTTTGCAACATGTATACTACGTAATAACATATTTATTTAATTAATTAGATAATTTTTATGGATTGTTTTAGTTGATTTCCTCTTTCTACTTCACGAAATTCTTCTACGTGATAAGTAAATAATATGGGTTTACTACTCAGCAGAGTGTCTTTCAGGAAGTCTTTTTACCGCAATCATCAGTTGTAAAAGAGAAACTTACTTTAATTCAACTCAACGTTTTATGTTAAGTACTTGATGGGGAGAAAAGTCCCGAGACATCCCGAGAGATGGCGTCACAAACAAAAAAACCATATGATTTTCAGTTAGTGTCAACTTTCAAAAGATTCGTGTAAAATGTTCATAACATTTTGTCTATTAGTTTGAGAGTTATAACTGTTCGAGTGATACTACTCTGCAGTTGAAGGAAACTCTATTGAGCAACAAAATCGATTTTTTGTAAAAACATAGTTTTTCTTCAAAAGTCTCGGGATTTTTCACTCCATGTAGTATGTTCTGAAAAACATAAAATTCACGACGTTACAGTGTTAAAATTGTTTAATACGGGCAGTGACCGTAGACTCGTAAGAGCCGCAGTAGTTATTAACAAAAGAATAGAGAGAAAACAACTAATTAAGATAAACTCAAATGAGCTAATAGCTGAGGAATTAAAAAACGAAGGTGAACATACAGAAAAATAGTCAACAAACATTTAGCTATCACTGATATTGATGATGAAAGACTTACAAAAGACGAAGTAAATAATAGAACAGATAGCCAAAAAAGAATCCAGTGAACTAACAAAAACCCTAATTTCTACGATTAAGGGTATTGTAGGAAAACTATCACTTAGGAACAGGAAAAAACGGAAAGATTTTCAAATGCATCATGTAGAGGATTGTGAAAAAGACGTCATCTGGAGAAAAATATATTCTATGTATGAAGAGCAGTTGGTGCCGACACTAGACAAAATAAAATTAAGACTAGTGAAGGACGGGACCAATATACATTGTGGTCGATCAACCCTTCACAGAATTTTCTTAAGAATGGGATTCATGTTCCGAAAAATCAACAAAAGGCAAGTAGTGATGGAGTCACAAAGATTACTAATTCTGCGACGTACTTATTTACAAGAAATTAAAATGTATCGATCAGAGAATTGGTCAATAATTTACCTTGACGAAACATGGTTCGATACCCATGACACTGTGCAAAAAGGGTGGGTTGACACCAGAACAAAATATCAGACTAACGCACCTTCAAATAAAGGTAAACGAATAACCATTTTGCATGCTTGATCTGAAAAGGACTGGGTTTCAAATTGTCTAGTATTATCTGCGAAAAACATAGAAGAGTCGCAGAACTTTTTGAAAATTGGTTTCAAAATTCCCTTTCGCCAAATGTTCCCGAACAGAGTGTTATAGTTATGGACAATGCAAGTTACCATAGTCGCCTACTAAATAAGGTTCCTAATGCAGCCAACACCAAATCGGAAATACAGGAATATATATTATAAAATGACATTTATTTTGACTTTAGTTATAAAAAAGTGATGGATGGATGAGCGTGTCAGTGGTTGAATTAGTAAAAAAAGTTATAAATGATATACCTTGTGAAAGCTGGAAGAATTCCATTCAGCACGTTGTTAAAGTTAAAGATTCATATATTTATGTAAATAATATAACACCACTGATAATTAACTCAGCTGATGACAGTGATAGTGAAACCGAATTAGGCTTAAGTTAAAATAAATTTTTATTTATACAGTATGTCCCCTTCATTCAAACTTTATATTTGTACTTCTTAACCATTTGTTTTTACATGCATCTATAAATAAACATCTCCAAAAACACTTATAATTTTATTTATTTACATTAATGAATAAAATTCTTAAGTCCATCTCTGCGTATCATAAACAAAAGGTCAGAATTTTTATATTGCCTACTTAAAACGGCACAAATCAGGATCTTATATTTTAGGACAGGCTATATATGCGTGTTTTTTTTGTTACAGATGAATACTAAAACCTAATATTTTTAAGTTTTTATAATAAATGTAGATTCAGAACATTTAAAGATGTCCCAAATAATAGTTTTATTCCATAATTTTAATGATTATACAGTTTTCTGGCAAGTGTGTTTGCAGAAAAAAAACCTCGCGGTGAATATTTTTTTTATGATTTTTTGGATTCAGCATAAAAAAATACTTAGGAAAACACGTGCTTCGCTTGAAAAACAGAGAATTTCTTTTGTTTACCTGTGTTACGCCGGGTTTTCCTAGGAGCAGGATTTTTACGCCGCGTACGACGTGAAATGTTCAGCGCAACACACCGGCGACTCCCCAATAGGAAAATACTGCTAGCGTTCTTCTACAGAGCGCAACACGTTCTGCGCTAGCTTATTACGCCGAACGTGATAGGGCGACTGCTTTCGGAAGAGTCTATTGCGTCATACGCCGCGTGCTAGTGCGTACAAAATGGCTCTGAGTCCGAAAAAGTTAGGGTTTTTCCTCTGAAGACAACGAACAACTAATAGAAAACATGAGCATGTACGAGCTTATATGGAACAATCAAAACAGGGAATATAAAAATGCTACAAAAAAGGACCAAATTTGTCAAAAAATTGCCGATTTGCTGAAGAGATGAAGTAAGTACACATTTTTATTTGTATTTATATTTTTATTTAAACACTATAACAGTGTTAAGAAACAGATATTTTTATTGTTTAGTTTTTTATTAATTAAGAATTTGGTTTTTAAATGCTCACTTTTTATGTTGTTCCCCTGTTAAAGTAGTCTGTAAATCTGCTTCTTACTTGAAAACCTTCAGATTTGGCAAAACCACCTGTGCCTGCTAGAAGAATCATATTGTCTGAAGGAAGCCCCTCCGTGTTTTCTTCGTCAGTAGAGGGGCGAACAGATGAATAGTCTCTCCTTAGCATGTTGTGTAAACAACAGCACACAAAAATGATCAAGTCTGCGGTTTCAGGCTTTATGTTTTGGGTGTAAAAAATATTCTAAAAGTTGCACACATCATCCCAAAGGCATTTTCAGAAACTCTTCTTGCTTTGCTTAAATGATAGTTAAAAGTTCTTTTTTTAAAATCTGTCAATGCTTGTTTCTTACAGTATGGTTTCATGATATGTTCGTTTAGAGTGAAGGCTTCATCTCCAACTATTACATTCGGTAGCAATATATTTGAGTCAGGTTAGGAAATATAGCTTCTTTTCCTACTAAACTCGACATCCGTGATTTTTTGAAAATTCCAGAATCGCCTTCCTTACAATATGAACCCACGTCAACAAGTAAAAACTTGTAATTGGCATCAACCATTGCAAGAAGTACAATCGAAAAATACCCTTTGTAGTTGAAATAGATACTTCCTGAATTGGCGGGTGCTACTATTCTCACCTATTTCCCGTCAATAGCTGCAACACAGTTCGGAAAGTCCCAGCGAATACAAAATTCCTCAGCTTTTCTTTTCCAGTCTATTTGATGACTTGGCAGAAACTTGGGCAGCAACTTTTCTTTTAGTGATTTCAATACTTGTAGCAGACGGAAAGATGCGGTAACTGAATGCCAAAGATCTATGAGATTCTCCCGTGGCAAGAAACCTGAAACAATATTCACAAGAGCTATTGTACATGGAGTAGACTAAGGAATGTTCACAAAAGTTGCATACTCAAAACTGTCAATTTAATTGTTGTTTGTAGTGTTGTTATAGTTATTTATTCATTTTATTTTGTTTTCCCTGTGTTAACAGGACCTGAATGCCAAGCGCGATGGAAGAGCATCCGTGATCATTATAAAAGGCAGAAGAAAGAAGACAAAGGCAGGACAGGATCTGCTGCAAAAAAGAAGAGGGCAAGCTACTGGGACAGATTGTCATTTTTGGATACGGTTGAAGACGAAAGGAATACGATATCAAACATCCTTTCTGAATGCAATGAAAACGATTCTCGGGAGACCCATCAACCACATGCAACCAGCATGGAAGATATCTCTTTGTCAAGAATGGAAGAAACAGTTTCCAATGAATCTGGGAAAACGGTACAAACTGCAGCAGTCCGGGTTCCAGTGCCGAAAAGAAGAAGGGAAAATTCGATAATAGAAAAATATTTGAAAGAAAAAAAACTCAAACCACCCAGTTGACTGACTGTATTAAACAGCTGACACAGCCTGACGAAGAAGATGACGTTGACTTTTTTTTAAGAGCATAGCTTTGTCGGTAAAGAAACTTCCACCTGAACTTATTACACAAACAAAGGTCAAAGTTTTTGGACACGGTAAACAAGATGGAGCTACTTCACCAGAGAGAGAGGAGTGCGTAACCATTACCTCTATATGGCATGCCCGGAAAATTATCTCACCTCAAGCCAGCCATCTCCTTTGTCACCTTCACATTCCGACAATTTTCATTTTCTTCAGTTTATAACTCAGAAGTCTGTCCGTCTTCCCACCACTCATTAGAGCCATCTCCCGTGACAAAGTTTCAGGAACTGTCGAGCAATGACCTAGATGCTTCTTCACAAACTGTTTCCATAATAAATAAAGCGTTTGAGTATGCATTGAAAGACTGAGTAAAGATCCTTTACTGATTTGTAAACATGACGAAATAAATAAGGTTAACAAATATGTATGTTCTATTTTTCTTACCTTAGAGTAACAGCCAGTTTTTCAGCAGGAGTTATTGGTGTCTTCACTCGATTGTAGGGGTATGCTTCCAGGTCATCTATGATATCATTCAAGATAAAATTAAATTGCTCACGAGTAAATCTAAAATATCTTTTAAACTTTTCTTCTTCGTCAATCAAATGGTTTTAAGTAATATGTCGAAAGCACCTTCGTCTTGTCGCTTCAAAAATATCCTGCTGGCAGGTTTTCTCATAAAAGTTTGTAGGATTCTATCGTCTTCTTCATCGTCCTCCAGATATTTAATTAGCAAAAGAGCTAATACTTTTTGTTTTCGCCCCCGCAAACTGCTCATTCTCACAAAGCGCACGCTACACTAATATATACATGGAGGAAAACAGTAACGCGCAGCGTAATAAAGTTATACGCCCCTGTCGACGTATACAGTAATACCCCCCGCTTTACGCGAGGGATACGTTCCGAAAAAAATCGCGTTAACTGAAATTCGCGTATATCGAGGTTTATGATTAAACATAGTCAAAATTTAATACAAAAAAATACAAATCATTTTAATCAATCACTTTAATTCTAAGAACACTTTATGCAATACATACTCTTATTTTTTACGGAAAAATACATCTATTGTCTTTTGGGTAACGTTTTGTTTACGTTCTTGTAAAATACGTTCATAACACCCAACACTGTTTTTAATTGTTTGACACACGGTCAAGACACGGTCATCATTATTGTCTATACTCTGCAATATGTCCAAACCTGAATAAATTTTTGAAAGTGCATTTTGTATTTCCCCTGAAGATAAAACTTTCTCTTCTACTTGTTCTTCCTCATCGTAGATAGATTATTCTGTAACTCGATCAGATCTTCATTGCTAATAGGATCGTCGTGCGTTGTTACAAGTTCTACGAGATCTTCTACCGTGACATCTTCAAGTTCAGACCCCTCAATCATTGCAGCAATGTCTTCAAGCACTTGTCTCTGCATCTGGACAATTCTTCTAGGTGCTTCCACTACATCTGGCCAAAGATTACGCCACACCCCATTCATACAACTCATTTTAACTTCCTTCCAAGCCTCTTCTATGTTGTGAATAGACTTCATAATGTTGTATGACTTCCACCACTCTCGCATAGACTGTCTTCCTTCCCCGTCAGTTTTCATGAATTAGTTGGCTAAAAGTGCGGCGATGGTAATAAGCTTTGAAGTTTGCTATTGCTCCCTGGTCCATAGGTTGTAATATTGACGTAGTGTTTGGTGGAAGGAACTTTACGTACACTTTTAAGTCTCTGGGCGTATCAAGTGAGGTTGGATGTCCTGGGCATTGTCTAAGAGTAATATAACTTTAGGTTCAAGCCCATTTCTGTCACAGTATGATTTGACTGATGGGCAAAAACTATTAGAATACCATTCTTGAAAAAATTTCCCGTGTAACCCACGCCTTTCTGTTTGATCGCCACACAACTGGTAGACTTGTCTTGTCTGTGCCTCGCATTGCACGGGGTGTTTCTGAATGGTACACTAGTAAAGGTTTCAGTTTGAAATCACCAGTGGCATTACCACCCAGCAGAAGTGTTAGTCGATCTTTCGCAGCTTTGAAACCACTGGCTTGACGTTCTTCCTTAGAAATGAATGTTCGAGATGGCATTTTTTTTTCCAGTAAAGTGCGGTCTCATCAACATTGAAGATGAGACAAGCAGGAATTTTTCTCTCGTCTAACGAAGTCTTGAAACTTGTCTGGAAACTCAGCTGCAGCTTGAATGTCCGCGCTGGCCGCCTCGCCTGTTATGTGGATATTGTGAAGATTAGAACGCTGCTTGAACCGATGGAACCAGCCTCTGCTGGCAGCAAAAGTCGGAGTGGCACTCCCTTCTCCTTCTTTTGTTTTCAGCATCTCATACAAAGATTTTGCTTTTGTGCATATTAGATCTTGACTTAGTGGTGTGTTCTTCTTATTCAAATCTTCGATCCAGACTGACAGTAATTTCTCCATTCTTTCTAAGATAGATGATCTCGAACGAGAAAGTTTTGTTGCACTTATAGGTGTTGAACCTTCGCTGGAGATTTTAATTTTTTCCCGATTTTTATAAATCGTTCTCACAGTCGATTCTGAGAGTCCAAAATCTCTCCCAACAATTGTTGCTTTGCCTCCATTTTCCATTCTTCTTAACACTTTCATCTTCAATTCCAAAGTGACGCTTTTACGCTCTTTTTTCTTTACAGGCGGCATTTTTAACGTAGGGTTAAATTATGTATGTATGTATCTCCAATAAATATTAAAACAAAACTGCCAGCCGACCGAACTAACATTACGGAACAAATGAACACACGAAACGAACGAGGAAATCCCCATAGAACAAAGTCGAAGGACAGGGAATTCCCAATTCTTCAAAGAGAATATTCAGAGAAAGCGGGGATCCCCCCGCGACCATAGAGAAGTTAATGACTACATGAGCGCGAAATTTGAAATTCGCGTTATAGTGAAACCGCGCGTAACGGGGTCGCGCTAAGCGGGGTATTTGAAATTCGCGTTATAGTGAAACCGCGCGTAACGGGGTCGCGCTAAGCGGGGTATTACTGTAATGGGTAAATTCAGTTCGCGCGGCGTAAAAAACCTGTTCCTAGGAAAACCCGGCTTTATGTTTAATATAATTGCCAAGCGCCGTATTTCCAGGTTTATTTCAGAAACATGTGGAATAAGAATATGTCAAACAATTATGCTCTCCTGTTTACTTCTGAAAATTTAATATTGTAGATACACATAGAGGTTACAGGAAGATTATTTTTGTGGCATGGTTATTTTATGTGATTATACAACATACATACAACGCAACGCCTAAACCGGTAGGTATGAAATTTTTAATAAAATCAAATGCAAACCTACTTATAAATATTAATGAAGTTGTTAAGATACTTGAAGAATTAAAGGTGTAGCATTGGCAGAGTTATGCGATTATTGTGCAATTATATTTTATTTACAGTTGTCAGCGAAATAGATACAGGGATATTCATAAAACCAGCAGCCAGTATTATACATTATTAAATAGTTGCAGCTGTATGAATGTATCAGCAGAACACCGACGTGTGACAACCATTTTCCTTTTTATTTAAATGTACGTAACTTAATGACTATGAAGATAACTTTGCATTTCATTTCTGGTTTGTTTTAAAAATATTTTAATTACTTTGACACAATTTTATAATCGTTTTTCATACTAATTAAGCATTTTTATAATTTCTTAAATATTTAATTAAGTATATTTTATCGTTTTTTCTTTTACATAAAATATACATCTGTACGTACGCTTGGTAATTTAATAAACAGGATGTAGTAATATAACTCTATCTTCTCAGACAATATCTAGACGGAGTATCATTAATTTGACTGCATAATTTATGTATGATCACATCACCCTAACCAAAACAGATAGTTATTTTAATTTTTATCGACAAATAGAAGTATAGTATTAGTAAACAACCGGCCAAGTGCAAATTGGACTTGTGCAATTAGTGTTCTGTACGTTGATAACTTCACAAAACACATCCCAAATGAGTTTTCAACAAAGTTTGTTTCTGATTTTTGACTTTGAAATTTTTGTTTTTTTTTGTGTACCAGATAAATTATTAAAGGTAATGTACTCATGATAATTTTTATTCAATCTATATCCTGTGAAGACTATTCCAGAATTTTTTCAAAATTTTTTGATCAGTAGTTTTCGAAATAAAGTACAGCGATTTTTAGCAGTTTTAAAAAAAAAAAAACACTAAGAAGAGTGTGCGATAGTATAACATTATATATTTTTGAAGTCGTGTTTTTACAAGCTTACACTCGATACCCTACTCGATGACCTGGTAAATTTTTTTTTTACTTCCGATTTCACCCCCCAAAACTAACCCTTTAAGTCAAAATTTACCTTTCAAAACTATACGGCTCTGATGGGGCCATCAGTTCCTGTATTAATTCCAAATTTCAATTCGCCATGTCCAATAATTTGTGAGAAAATTGGGTGTGACAGACCGACAGACAGACAGGACAGACAGGCAGACAGACAAACCGACAGACACCGAAGTGATTTTATAAATGTTCCGTATAAAACACTAAAATGTATCTTTTGAAGTTTTTACATTTCCTCACGTTTAAATGTTCCTAAAATACGAAAAACATAGTTTCTTATTTTCCTCGGGTTGTCTGTCTATCTGTCTAGCTGTTCGTACGATAACTCTCGAATAAAACATCATTATTTAAAATATGGTGTACGTAAGACACCAAAAAGTAGCAAAGGAAACGATATCCCCTCAGGGAAGGTAAAAGGTGGGGGGAAGGGTAAAAAACTGAGAGGTTTTTGAGAATTTTTACTGATTTTTGGTAGGATTAATGTACAGGGTGAGTCAACGATAGAGTAAAGTTCTTTATCTCATTTGTTTCGCGAATGACGAAAAAATGTTAAATACAATAGTTTTAAGGGAATGTTAAGGTGCACATTGAGTATACAGGGTAATTCTAAAAAGTGTGGCGATATAACATATGTTTTTTTTAAATGGAACAACCTATTTTTTAACTTATTTTTGAAATTCTGCTGCTCTTTTATTAATAATGTTATATACCTAAACCTAGTAGTTTTTCTAATATTTCAATTTTTTTAAAAAAATACTAGTTTTCAGTTTTGTAAAAAATTGTCAGTAGCGCCATTGTTTCTAAAGGTGGAATACTCATAATTGGTACGAGCGTTCCATAGAGATTAAAAAAAAGATACATGTAAAGAAATTTGAGTTACATGCTACAAGGTACTTCAAAATAAATTTATATATTTCAACTATTTTAAATTGAAAAATCTCAAATTTTTTAAATGGCATACCCTGTATATTATTATTTTTTTCTGATAGATTTTACAGAACCCTCTAACTTTTATTAAGTATGCCATATACCTATTTCTAATAGTTTTCGATTTATTTTCAATTTTTCAATTTTTATCCTTGTTTTGAATACACTTACGCTATTGTGAAAACAAAATGTTAATAATAATTTTAATATAGTGATTAATTACTATTAATTATATATATGTTATATATATATATATATATTATATATAAAATATATATATATATATATATATAGATATATATATATATAATATATATATATATATATATATATATATATATATAAATATATATATATACATATATATATATATATATATATATATATATATATATATATATATATATATATATATATATAACACATGGGCTGAAAAGTCCCGGGCCTAACACATAGATGGCGCTAGTTTTATTGCAGTCACCTTTTTTTCAGTTAATACTAACCTTCAAAAGACAGCTGTTAAAATTTCATGATATTCTATTCATTAGTTTGTGAGTTATTGTGCTAAGAGTGACGCTACTTTTGTTATTTTCAAAACAATGGATCAAAAACAATTTCGTGTTTTAATTTTACACTGCTTCTTGATGGGAAAAAATACCGTTCAAGCGAAGCAATGGCTTGAAAAGTGTTATGGGGACTCCGCTCCATCAGAAACAACAATAAAACGTTGGTTTGCTGACTTCAAACGTGGTCGTAGAGACACCGATGATGCAGAACGCAGTGGACGTCCAAATGAGGCGGTAACACCAGAAAACATAAAAAAAAATCCATAAAATCGTTTTGAATGATCGAAAAGTGAAGTTGCGTGAGTTAGCTGACATCGTAAAGAGATCAAAAGAACGTGTTGGCTTTGTATTGCATGAGCATTTGACTATGAGAAAGCTCTGTTCAAAGTGGGTGCCGCGTTTGCTCACTGTTGATCAAAAACAAGAACGTGTTGATGATTCTGAGCAGTGTTTGGCCATGTTTAAACGTAACGAACCGGAATTTTTGCGTCGATATGTGACAATGGATGAAACATGGATCCATCACTTCACTCCGGAATCGAAACGATCGTCATCTGAGTGGACAGCAACTGGTGAACCTCGTCCAAAGCGCCCGAAAGCACAACAATCGGCTGGAAAGGTTATGGCCTCGGTATTTTGGGATGTGCGTGGTGTAATATTCATCGACTATCTTGAGAAAGGAAATACCATCAACAGTGAATATTATATAGCGTTATTGGAGCGTTTGAAGGCCGAAATTGCAAAGAAACGACCGCATATGGCAAAGAAAAAAATTTTGTTTCATCAAGACAACGCACCGTGTCACAAGTCAATCAAAACAATGGCAAAACTACATGAATTGAACTTCGAATTGCTCCCACATCCACCGTATTCGCCAGATTTGGCTCCCAGCGACTACTGGCTGTTCGCAGACCTGAAAAAAATGCTTGCCGGTAAGAAATTTTCGCACGAATGAAAGGTTATCGCTGAAACTGAGGCCTATTTTGTGGCAAAAGATAAATCGTTCTACAAAAGTGGTATTGAAATGATTGCGTTGCTCTTGATGGAGATTATTTGATGAATAAAGCTAATTTTTGAACCAAAAAAACCGTGTTTTCTTTGTTAGGCCCGGGACTTTTCAGCCCATGTGTTATATATAAATATATATATATATTATATATATATATATATATATATATATATGATATATATATATATAAAAATATGCCAGTCTACTTGAATACACATGTTTAGTCGTTTTTTACTATATTTTTCTTCGCTTTCCTTAGCATAAAGGGCGTTATTGTCCTGCACGCACCCCGTATCCTATTTTCCATATCTGCTGGTATTGTAGGGGGATTCACATAAACACTATCTTTAATATAGCCCCACAAAAAGAAGTGTAAAGGTGTTAAGTCACATGATCGAAGGCCACTGAATGAATCCATCCTACCGATCCATTTTTGTGGGTAACGAACGTTTAAAAATTCCCCAACTTCCCGGTGGTAATGAGCACCAGCTCCATCTTGTTGAATCCTCATTCGTTCTTTTTCAAAGTTATCAACTTCCTCAAGAAGCTGGGGTAATTCGTTTTGCAAAAATGTTAAGCGGTTCGCGGAAAAAATGTGGACCAATAATTCGAAAATTTAATATTTTCCACACATACATTAAGCGACCAATGGTTTTGGTTTTGAACTTCCCGGACCCAAAATGGATTAACTGTTGAATAATAAGATGTTAAGTTAGATGATGGAGGGGGCCACAGAATGAATCCATCCCTACCGATCCATTTTTTGTGGGTAACGATCATTTAAAAATTCTCGAACTTCCCGGTAGTAATGAGCAGGAGTTCCGTCTTGTTGAATCCACATTTGTTCCCTTTCAAAGTTATCAACTTCTTCAAGAATGAGGTAATTCGTTTTGCAAAAAATTTAGATATCTAGGCCCGTTAAGCGGTTCGCGGAAAAAATATGGACCAATAATTCGAAAACTTAATATTCCACACCATACATTAAGTGACCAAAGGTTTTGGTTTTGAACTTCCCAGACCCAAAATGGATTAACTGTTGAATAACAATGCATGTTATAACTATTAACTGCTCCATTACTGCGAAAAGTAGCTTCACCAGAAAACATTATTTTGAATACAAAATTTGGATCGGCCTCTGTTGCTCCATTCATGGTGGTACAAAAGTTTACTGGTCGTTTAAAATCACGGTCTTGAAGTTCTTGGTGTAGTTCCATATGAAAGAGATGATACTTGTATTTTCTCGTGGTGCGATTAGCCGTAGATTGGGATGTGTCGGATAAGTCAGCTAGTTGAGGGCTGCTGACCTGGGGATTGTCTTCAACATGAAGTAAAATCTCCATTTCTTTTTCCTTCATTGGTACCATTCTGGGGTTTACTACTTTCCGTTCCGTATATTTAACGCTACCACTACCATCAAACCGTTCCTTTAAACACTGAAAAGATTTTCTAGATGGTATACGTCTATTAGGGTACTTCGCTCCATAAAGCCTTACTGCCAAAACACGATTTTTTCCCGCTTCGTCCAGTATATAAACCATATCAATTAATTCATTTTTAGGAAAATCCATACTATTACCTTTATACGTCACTTACTACAACAAATTAAAGTATTTTTGCTTGTTTAATAGACATGTCAAAATTTGACAATGTCTACATTTTGGTTTGTCTTGGCAACTATGATGTTATAGCGGTATAGGGTAAAAATTGAAAAATTCAAAATAAATCGAAAACTATTAGAAAAGGTATATGACATCTATAATATATATAAAATGCAACGTCTCTCTGTCTGTCTGTCTGTCTGTCAGTGCGTGGAGAACCACTTATCCGATTTACGCACTTTTTTTTTTAAAACATACATAGTTCTCTGGTCAGGATTACGATAGGTAGCATAAGGAATGAGCAGTGACGATAATATGAATGAAGTCGGGAAAAAGTTTGCCGCTAGCGCGTTCCCTTGCAATTCACAGCCTAAACCATTAAAAATGGAACAATATTATGTAGCAGAGAATATCTATAATCTATAATTTATAATATATAAAAATATCATGTCTCTCTCTCTGTCTGTCTGTCCATTAGTGCGTTTATCACGCGAAAAACCACTTATCCGATTTACGTGTCTTTAAATCCATACATATATTCTTCGGCCAGGTTATATAATAATAATAATAATAATCGATATCTATAATATATATAAAAGGCAACGTCTCTCTGTCTGTCTGTCTGTCAGTTAGTGCGGTTATACCTCGAGAACCACTTATCCGATTTACGTGATTTTTTAAATTCATACATATGTTCTCTGACCAGGTTATAGATATATATTTTATTACATCTATAATATGTATAAAATGCTACGTATCTCTGTCTGTCTGTCTGTCCGTTAGTGCGCTTATCACTGGAGAACCACTTATCCGATTTACGTTTTTTTTTTTAAAAATACATATGTTCTCTGGCCAGGTTATCTATCTATAATATATATAAAATGCAACGTCTCTCTGTTTGTCTATCTGTCTGTCTGTCCGTTAGTGCGTTACGTGTTTTTTTTTAAAACATACATATGTTCTCTGGGCAAGTTATAGGATATATTTTATTGCGTTAGGTAACATAAAGAATAAGCAGTGACGATAATAGTGAATCAAGTCGGATAAAAGATTACCGTTAGCGCATTTTCTTGCAATGCACTGCCTAAACCAGTAAATATGGAACAATATCATGTTGCAAAGAATATAATAAATAATATTACGTAACGTCTCTCTGTCTGTCCGTTAGTGCGCTTATCACTTGAGAACCACTTATTCGATTTACGTGTTTTTATAAATTTATACATATGTTCTATATAATTCGATATAATTCGATATAAGCCTAGATAATGGGAGATAAGGTGAGATAATGGGAGATAAGGAGAATTAATGGGAGATAAGCAGAGATAAGTCTAGATCATGGGAGTTATGGTGAGATAATGGGAGATAGGGAGAAATATTGCGAGATAAATCGATATAAGCCTAAATAATGGGAGATAAGGTGAGGTAATGGGAGATAAGGAGAAATAATGGGAGATGAGCAGAGATAAGCCTAGATAATGGAAATTATGTAGAGATAATGGGGGATAAAGAAAAATAATGGGAGATAAGGGGAAATAATGGCAGATATTTTATTACGTTAGGTAACATAAGGAATAAGCATGACGACAGTAGCGAATCAAGTCCACGCGAGCAGAGCCGCGGGCACAGCTAGTACTTAATAAAAGTTGGAGGGTTTTGTAAAATCTATCAGAAAAAATAATAATATACAGGGTGTTCCATTTAAAAAATTTGAGATTTTTCAATTTAAAATATTCGAAATGTATAAATTTATTTTGAACACCCTGTAGGATCTAATTCAAATTTCTTTACATATATCTTTTTTTTCATTTCTATAGAACGCTCGTACCAATTATGAGTATTCCACCTTCAGAAACAATGGCGCTACTGGCAATTTTTTACAAAACTGAAAACTAGTATTTAAAAAAAAAATGAAATATTAGAAAAACGACGAGGATTAGGTATATAACATTATTAATAAAGAATTTAAAAATAAAACAGGAAATAGGATGTTCCATTTAAAAAAAACATATGTTATATCGGTCTCACTTTTTTTTAAGTATCCTGTATACTCAAAAATAATTTTAAACTGTGCACCTTAACATTTCCTAAAACTATTTTATTTAACATTTTTTCGTCATTCCCGAAATAAATGAGATAATAAACCTTACTCTATTGGTGACTCACCCTGTATAAAATTTAATCATAATTATTTTTTATTAAATACCTAAAAAAGTGAAAGTGTGAGAATGAGGGTTAGAAGTTTTTTTTCGTATATATCATATTATAATATGTATACGTCCTTTTCAGCGTATTTGTGGTCGAGGGTTCTCAATATTATGTTATTTTTTTATTTACTGTAGTTTTTTAAACGAACCAGTATATAGAGAAAAATGTCAGGTTTCAATTGTTTGATTCGGTGCATATATGCTTAGCATTCTTCTTAAGGGTTGCAAAAGCACCAGAACCTCAAATGCAATGAGTTTTGTTAGAGATACCTACATCAAATCTATGTATAATTTGACGCAACATAAACTCCAACGTTAACTTGCCGCACTTAATCAACAACTGGCATCCATTTGCCAAAGAAGCAGTACGTCGAAAGTGGCGATATAGTGGTGACACCCTCTAGTGGCCCACTGGAGACATCGTCTTATAACGGGTAAAACAAGGCGGTAAATTAGGGCGTTCACAGAGGAGGAGGAGGAAATAGATTGATGTGTAATGCACCTAGTAGGCGCGGTTGCATAAATAAATAGGCAATATCATTTAAAACATCGATTACCGAGCCTCATAATTATTATAACGGAAAAAGAAATTCCTTGTTGAGCACCTGTAGGCATATTGAATAAAAATGAATAATGAAATTATTTATTAAATTATTATATATGCGGTAAACAATGCATGTTAACGTAAATATCATATAAAATAATTCCTACTAAAGGTACTTTCATAGATTAGTACCATATAACATAATACCCAACCCGTACTAGGTAACCGATAAAAAAACCGCTGGTTAAGCAAAAGTTGTCGTTTACCTGTTTTTTAAATTCATTTGCTTATAAATTTCATTACATAATTATCTCCTGCACAATGCAGAAATAACAGTAAAATGTCATGAAATGCACAGTGTTGTAAATCTCTTGCCTTTTTATGTTTTGAAATCAGTTGCTTGATACCTTGCATTTTTTACAGATATGCTATGTGAGAAATAGTTTTGGGGTTTAGACTATGTCGAATTATAATTGCTCTCTGATGTTTCGCTAATAATTGCACGATATATTTATTTATTGAACTTTAATCCGACTTAGGATTCGTTAATTGGTTTAAAATTTAAATTGCTAACCTGAGGTAAGAGAACATTCCACATTTTAAAATTAGAACTGGAAGCTGCGGTTAAGCCAAAAATACTGAAGCATACTTTGCAAGCACACAGATGGTAGAATCGTACAGCGCACAGAGTTCGAATAACCGCCGCTAGAATGAGAAGCGTTGTCAATAGTTAATCACCTTTTCAAGTGCAAGTTGAACAACTGCTGAGTTCTCAGCAAAGTTTGTTTCCAATTTTTACTGAAAACTGATGACCTTGAAATTTTTGTTTTTTTTTATATACCAGATAAATTATTAAAGGTAATTCACTCGTGATAATTTTCGATCAATCTACGCCCCGTGGAGAATATTCCAGAATTTTTTCAAAATTTTTTGATAAGTACTTTCCGAGATAAGGCGGGTTTTTTGCGATTTTTTAAAAATAATGCAAAGAAAAGTGCGCGCAAGTATTACATTATATATTTTTTACTCGTGTTTTCACAAGCTTTCATTTGACACCACACTCGATGACCTAGTAAAAAAAAATTTTTTTTTCACTTCCGATTTCACCCCTAAAACTAACCCTTAGATCAAAATAAGTCAAAATTTAACTTTCAAAACTACATGGCCCTGATGAGGCCATCAATTCCTATATTATTACGAAATTTCAACTTCCTACGACTAATAGTTGCGGAGAAAATCGGGTGTGACAGACAGACGGGGAGACAGACGGACAGACACCGAAGTCATCTTCCGTACGGAACACTAAAAATGGCAATATTTAGTGTAACTGGAACCATCCCTTTTCTTCATTCGAGTGGTGTAATTTTCATCAGTGGTGTTCGTGTGATATTTATCGTCAATTGAGTGATACATGCGCTGATGATTTTATATACGTAAAAAAAGGTTTGTGTTCAGAGGTGTGATAACGACATGAATAGTGACTGGTTTTAATCAGTTGTTACAAACCATTAAATATGGAACAATATCATGTAGCAAAGAATATAATATATAAAATGCAACGTCTCTATGTCTGTCTGTCTGTCCGTTAGTGCGCTTATCACTCGAGAACCACTTATCCGATTTATGTGATTTTTTAAAACATACATATGTTTCCTGGCCAAGTTATAAGATATATTTTGTTACGTTAGGTAACATAGGAGATATTTTATTACGTTAGGTGACATAATAAGTAGTGACAATAATAATAAGTCAAGTCGGAAAAAAGTTTGCTGCTAGTGCGTTCTCTTGCAATACAATGCCTAAACCATTAAATATGGAACAAGATCATGCAGCAAAGAATATATAATATATATAAAATGTAACGTCTCTCTGTCTCTGTCTGTCTGTTCGTTAGTGCGCTTATCACTCGAAAACCACTTATCCGTTTTTTTTTTTTTTAATTTATACAGACCAGGTGTACAAGTATGAAATGCGGATTTCAGACAACAGATGGTGCACCAATGCAGTTTGTGCTATAAAGATTTGACACTGCGCCATTTTGTCGTGTGATCAACAAGTGTCAGACGCGCATGAGTGATAAATTTGAAAAGTGTGTGCATAATGTTGTGTTCAATATATCGAAATTTATACCGAACAAAGAGCATTCGCGGACAGCATTACTTTTTTGTTTTCATTTGAAGAAAACTGCTGTTGAATCATACCGATTACTTCGAGAAGCTTATGGTGAACATGCTCCATCGCAAGTTACGTGTGAACGATGGTTTCGGCGTTTCAAAAGTGGTGACTTCGATGTTGCAGACAAGGAACGTGGAAAACCGCCAAAAAAATACGAAGATGTGGAATTGCAAGCATTGTTGGACGAAGATGATTCGCAAACACAAAAAACAACTTGCCGAGCAATTGGGCGTTAGTAAACAAGCTGTTTCCAATCAGCTACGAGAGATGGGAAAGATTTAGAAGACCTGTAGATGGGTACCACATGAGTTGAACCTCAGGCAAATGGAAAAGCGCAAAAACACGTGTGACATTTTGCTCGCTCGGTACAAAAGGAAGTCGTTTTTGCATCGTATAGTTACAGGGGATGACAAGTGGATTTATTTTGAGAATCCCAAGCGCAAAAAATCATGGGTATCAACCACAAGACCGACTCGCTTTGGCAGAAAGACGATACTCTGTGTTTGGTGGGAGCAGAGGGACGTGGTCTATTATGAACTGTTTAAAACAGTTAATACTAAACGTTACCAACAACAAGTGACCGATTTGAACCGTTCGCTGGTTGAAAAAAGGCCAGAATACCGAAAGAGGCAACACAAAGTCATTTTTCTTCATGACAATACTCCATCACATACGGCAAAACTAGCTCGCGACACGTTGGAAGCACTCAGCTGGGAAGTTCTATCCCATGCAGCTTACTCACCAGACTTGGTTCCTTCCGATTACCACTTGTTTGCATCGATGGGTAACGCACTTGCTGAGCAGCGCTTTGGCTCATATGAAGATATGAAAAAAATGGCTCGCTGAATGGTTCGCAGCAAAAGGGGAAGATTTCTACTAGCGTGGTATTCACAAATTGCCCGAAAGATGGGAAAAATGTATAATAAGCGATGAATAAAGCACTTTTTATCATTCTTCCTAATTTAACATGTTTTTTTAGAAAAAAAAAAATCCGTATTTCATACTTGTACATCTGGTATGTTCCCTGGACAGATTATAGAATATATTTTTTATTATGTGAGGTAATATAAGAAATAGGCAGTAACGATAATAGTGAATTAAGTCGGAAAAAAGTTTGCCGCTAGTGCACTCTCTTGCAATATGCTGCCTAAACCATTATATAGAAACAATAATCATGTAACAAAGATATAAAATATATATATATATATATATATATATATATATATATATATATATATATATATATACATATATATATATATATATATATATATATATATATATATATATATATATATATATATATATATATATATGTATATATATATATATATATATATATATATATATATATATAAGATATATATATATATATATATATATATATATATATATATATATATATATATATATATATATATATATATATATATATATAAAGCAACGTCTCTCTGTCTGCCCGTTAGTGCGCTTAGCACTCAAGAACCACTTATCCGAATTACGTGTTTTTTTTTATATGTATGTGTTACGTTAGGTAAACATTAGGAATAAGCAGTGATGATAATAGTGAATCAAGTACACGCGAGCCGAGCCGCGGGCTCGGCAAGTCATCATATGGAAATGTTATTTGAACATATTGCGTTCAATTTGTGCTGCGTGATTTATTCATTTACCAATTTAGGTTCTTACTGTAAATAATTTTACATGGAACATTGTGTATTTTAATATACGGCTAAATACAAATAACAATAACAAAATTGTCGAGTAAAAGTTAAAGTGAAACTGACTGGTTTATTAATTTTCCTCGTTTTTTTGAATCATTGCACTCCACTGGACAAAAAAGAAAATCGCTGCTAATAATGGAATATTATTAGCTTCATTTTTTTGCAGCGGTTTACTATTTCATATTTTATGCCTTTAGGGTTCTTAAATATCTCTTTTGAACAGTTGGTGCATATCTGTTAGAAAATTAATTATATGATAAGTAGTAAAAGTAACTTTAATAACAGTGCAACTACAGCTGACTGTGATTTTTGTCATTACTTTTATAGGTATATGCTCTTATATCGATTTGTATGATTTACTTATATAGGGTGAAAAGTCACAAGATTTTCCGAGAGATGGCAGCACAAACAAAAAACATACGAAAATTTTTGTGTATTAGTTTGCCAGTTACAGCTGTTTCAGTGACGCTACTTTTGATTTTTGCAAAATGATGGAGCAAAAAGAATTTCGTGAGTTAACTAAACATTGCTTTTTGATGGGAAAAAATATAGCCAGGACCCAAGAATGGCTTGAGAAGGGTGATGGACTTCTGCTCCGTCGAAAGCAACTATATGTTGATGGACGTCCAAATGAGGTAGTCATTTCAAAAACATAAAAAAATCCAACCTCTTGTTCTGTATGACCGTAAAGTAAAAGTGAGAGAGATAGCTGACATCGTGAAGATACCAATAAAACGCGTGAGTCATATTTTGTATGAATATTTGCATATGAAAAAACTATGTGTCCGATGGGTGTTACGCATTCTCACGATTGATCAAAAACAGCAACATATCGAAGAGTCAGAACGTTGTTTGGTACTGTTGCGGTACAATTCAAAGAAGTTTTTGCATCGATTCATAACAATGGTCCACTACACGCCTGAGTCTAACAGTCAATTCGCAGAGTGGCTGGAACCGCATGAAAGCCAACCGAAGCATCCAAAAACGGCTGAAAAGGTTTTGGCAAGAATAATATTGATTGAGTATCTTGAGAAGGGATGAACAATTACCGGAGACTATAACGTTGGTTTATTAGACCGTTTGAATGTTGAAATCAAGAAAAAAGGTTGCATTTAGCGAAGAAAAAAGTAATGTTTTATCAAGATAATACACCAGCTCACAAGTCCATAAAATCGATGGTGAAATTGGACCAATTGGGTTATGAATTGCTTCCTCGTCCACTGTATTCACCACATCTGATACCCAGCGATTACCATCTTTTTCCAAATTCGAAAAGGTGGCTCCAGGGAAAAAAATTTAGCTCAAATGAAGAAGTCGAATGGGAAACAGAGCCTTATTTTATAGAGATCGACAAATCGCATTATATGAAAGGTATCCAAAAGTTGGAAGATTGCTCGAATAAGTGCATCGCTTTTGAGGAAACTGTTGAAGAATAAAATCGATTTTTGGTAAAGACTTTGTCTTTTCTTCAAAAGTCTCGAGACTTTTCACCTCATCTAGTGTATGTGTATCAAATTTGAAATCGATATACCCCATTTCGTTTTAGAGCTATCCTGCCAAGAGACAGGCAGACCGATAGACCTACGGAAATAAATCAGGTGTCACACAGGGTGTAGACAAGATCAAATCCAAGTCTTCCAACAGAACACTGCCAGAAATCCTTGATATTTTGAAAAAAAAAACTATTCGTATATGCTGCAAGACTCCTTAGCTACACAGAATCACACGAGAGGAAAGACACCAACAACCTCTTCCGAAGAAGCGAAACACAATTCTACTGAAAAACTATGTACAATGAACAGACAGCAGTGACTAAACCACCAAACAAACAAGAACTCACAAATTATTCGAAAAGTATCTGGTCAGAACCTAAACTACACAATAATAACACCCCCTGGATCAAAACCGAAGAAGACAAACATAAACATGTGACAGAACAAGAAAATTCCACATTAATTACACAAGAAATTACAGAAATAATCAAACACACACACACAACTGGAAATGTCCTGGAATAGACAATATACAAAACTTCTGGTACAAACAGTTTACCATCACACACGAAGCACTCACACATCAAATGAACAAAGCCATTCTATAATCTCACACATTCCCCACTTTCCTTACACAAGGAATAACATACGTCAAACCTAAAAGCTCAGACACCACAAACCCGTCAAACTACCGACCTATCACCTGTCTTCCAGCCCTATACAAGATCATCACAGCCACAATTTCTAAGAAAAAAGAACAACACCTAATAGACAACAGTACTCTCACAGACCAGCAGAAGGGGTGCAGGAAAAATAGCCGAGGATGCAAAGAGCAGCTGATCATAGATCGCGTGATCATGGGAGAAACCAGAAAAGAACACAGAAACCTTCACATCTGTTACATAGACTATAAAAAAGCCTTCGACTCCATACCCCACAGCTGGTTAATCAGAACCCTAGAAATCTACAAAATCAACCAAAATCTTAGGCAATTTCTCGCACAAATTATGAAAACATGGAAAACCAAAATCCACCTAAAAACACAAACCGAACGCATCCAAACAGAAGAGCTGTACATCAGACAGGGTATATTTCAGAGAGACTCGCTCAGCGTTCTATGGTTTTGCCTCTGTCTCAATCCACTCTCAAATACACTTAACAGAACAGACCATGGCTTCAACGTCAGACACCAAAAAGTGAACCAACATAAAATAAACCACCTCCTATATATGGATGACATAAAACTCTACGTTGCCATAAAAACACAGCTGAAAGAACTCCTCAAAATCACAGAAACATTCACCTTAGATATCGGTATGGAATTTGGTATAAGTAAATGTAAAGTGTTCCACATCAACAAAGGCCAATGGAAAGGCCATCATGAAACAGAAACCATCAACAACGAAACACTCGATAACATGCTCGACAAAAAAAACATGCAAATATGGTATCTAGGCTTCCAACTCAACCACACTCACATCAAAACAGAGCTCAGAATTCAAAAACAGACTCACGAAACTTTTACAAACAAAACTCAACTCCAAGAATCTCACTAAAGCCATCAACACATTCGCTATACCTATACTAACATATTCATTTAGTATCATCAAATGGTCACATCCTTATATGTTCTGAATTTATCAAATACAGAAAATTACACCTCAACGCATGCAAAAAAAGACTTACCTTTGAGAGGAAGGTAGGAGGAAGAGGAATCATAGACATCAGATCACTACACACAGAACAAATACAAGCACTTAGGAACGTATTTCACACCAAGTAAACCAGCCTTCACACAACAACAGTGAAAACAGACAAAAACTACACACCTCTCGACTTATCTCGGGCAGACTACCCAGCAGACACACACAGTCACATCCAATTACATCAGGAAAAGATGAAAACGTGGTCAGAAAAAACATTCCACGGAAAACACAGATACCACATAGAACAAGACCACGTAAATAAAAAAACAATCATACACCTCATTACAGGATGGTCAGCTATTCCCTGAAACAGAAGACTTCTTACTTGCCATCCAGGATAAAGTCATATTAACCAGAGACTATTAAAAGCATATCATCAAAGACCAAACTATTATAGAAAAAAAGATGCAGGAAATGCCACCAGCAGAAAGAAACGATCGAACACATAACAGGCGGATGTAAAATATTAGCCGGAACAGAATACACAGCCAGACATGACTCAGCTGCCAAAGTAGTTCACCAAGCAATAGCCATAACATACAGACTCATAGAAAACACAGATCCCTACTACAAATACACACAGTCTCCGCCAATAGATCCAATATTACTTTTCAGTACAAAAAAGGAATCTAAACACAAACATCCAAACGAAATACCCAGAAAAAATCTCCAAATACACAGACCTTGCAACAGAAATAAAAAGGCTATGGAAACAAGAAAAAGTCATCATTGTCCCCCTCATTATATTAGCCACAGGTCTTACACCAATAACATTCACACCACACTTAGTACAATTAGGACTCAACACAAACATACACAGAAACATTCAGAAGTCAGTGATTTTGAAAACATGTAATATTGTCAGGTCATTCCTTAATACATAATGGTTGGCTTTGGCCCGTCAGCCAAACATGGAACCACATTGACCAAATGTGAGAAAGAAGAACTTTTTTGTGTATTAATAATTCTAGAGTAACATTAAAATACAGATTGAAGTTACTACATTCAACTGCAGTCTGCTGCAAAGATATCTACGAAAATGGTACGTAGGTACAAGTAATACTTGATACGAAAGATCGGAAGTTTCATTGAAGTGTGGCGTGACTTTAAGAATTCAATATTAAGAATAATAGGATGTAAAGTATAAGTAGGTAATTCAAGGTGTTAATTCACGAAACAATACAATTATTGACTTTGAGTACACCCATGCAAAATTGTTTGTACATTTGTTATATTGAGCTTGTATAGCGATTATTCTTTTGTAAAATAACAATTAATACATTGCTTTTAAATTGTTATTAAAAATTTTATACGTAAAAGATTTTGAAATATGCAGTTCGTCCGCAATCAGTCTGGCGGACAACCTCGGGTTTTCTTTGATGAAATCATCAAGTATTGTATTCGTGAAAAAGTCATTGAGGTTTTTGTGATGACAAAAAACAGTTTTCCAGTTCCGTCGGTCTATCTCTCTTAAAGTATTCTGGCAGCGAAACACAAGGACAAGGTGGTACTGCATTCATAGTGAGAGAGAAGTTGAAGAATATGATAGTGGAGTTCAAACCATTAAATGAAAGAATGGCATCCATAAGATTTGATACAAAGCAATTCAAAACGTATTATATATATATATATATATATATATATATATATATATATATATATATATATATATATATATATATATATATATATATATATATCAAGGATTTTCTACAGCTGACGCTGTCTTCCTTCTTTCAGCCTTTGATTCCATCCGTTTCTATCTTCCCAGTCTCCATCTGTTAGACCCTTGTCCTCCATAGCCTCGTCCGCATCGTCTCTCCACGATTGTCTGGGCCTTCCTTTTTTCTTCTCCCTATAGGGCTCCACTCCGTTATTTTCTTTATTCACCTATTATCTTCGCTCCGTCTTATGTGTCCATACCATTTTAATCGTTTTTCTTCAATGGTGTTTATTGCGTTCTCTTTGATGTGCATTCTGCTTCTTATTTCTTCATTTGTTCTGATTCTCTCCAATACTCCATCTCCATCTCTACCGCGTTAATTTTAGATTTATTTCTTTTGTTGATCGTCCATGTTTCTGACCCGTATGTCATTATGCTTTGTATTATTGATTTTTATATGCGTGTTTTGTTTCTTTTTGTAATGGTTTGTTCCACAGGATCGAATTTAATTGTTTTCTGCATGTTCGCGTTTGTCCTAATCTAGCTTTAATCTCTTCTTCTGATGTTGTGTTTTTTGAAATGATGGTTCCTAAATATTTAAATCTATCGGTTCCTTTGATTATGGTTTCGTTATCGACTTCTAGATTCGCCACGTTTTCCTCCTTTGTTGTTAGATATTCCGTCTTTTCAAAGTTTATTGCTAATCCTGCTTTAGTGTATTCTTCTTTCAGTTTTCTTACCATATAACTGAGGTCTTCCTCATCTTGCGCTATGATTACTTGGTCGTTTCGTCTGCGAAACTTCCACTACATTTTTGCTTCCATTTTTTTAATGTTTGTTCGAGGTATATTTTGAATAGTGTTGGGGATGTAGAGCATCCTTGTAATAGGCCATTTGATGTTTGGAGTCTCTTCCCTATTTTATGGCCTATTTTTATGTTCACTGTGTTGTTTTCGTAGAGAGTTTTTTACTGTGTATATTAGTTCTTTCCCAACGTTTCAAAACGTCCATATTTAATATATTTGCGCCGACAGAAAATGCACCTGATGAGAAAAAGGAGAAATTCTATGAAGAACTAGAAAACGAAATAGTACAAATCCCCAAAGAAGATACCATATTGGTGGTAGGAGACTTTAATCTGCAAATAGGTAAAGAAGATTTCGTGCAAACAGTGCGAGGTGAAATACTATACATCAGGAGACTAGAAAACAATAACAAATCCCCAAAGAAATTATGCAATATGGCAGCAAGGCACAGACTTGATCCGCAAAAGCAGTACAAAATTTAAACACATGAAAGTACACAAAGTGACATGGACGGCACCAAACCAATTAGTACAAACACAAATAGACCACGTGCTAATAAACCAAAGGAGACAACCCTCAGTGCAGGACGTAAGAACGTACACAGCAGCCAATGCAGACTCCGACCACTTCTTAGTTGTGGCGCAGATAAAATAAAAATTGAAAAAGAAAATACCAAGTAGGAACAAAAAAAAACAAATGGGATGTACAAAAATTGAACGAAGAACAAAAAAGAACCGAATATGAAGAATCCCTAAGAAGAAAGCTATTGACGCAAAAAACAGAAGAAGGCATTGAAAATAAATGGAGCAAACTGAAAAGATGCGTGAGAGAAGCAACGCAAGAAAGCATAGGGATAGAAAGAAACCATGAATTGAAAGAGTGGTTTAATGAAACATGTAAAAGAATGGCAAACAAAAAAATAAATGCCAGGATGAAATGGTTGAAAACAAATAATATTGAGGACAGACGGAAATATGACAGTATTAAGAAGAAATTTTAGATTAGAAGAACAAAAAGAGAATGGATAGATGAACAAATCAGAGAAATAGAAACAGGAGGTCAGAGTGTTAACACAAAACAGTTTTACAATAAGATCAAAATACAAAACAGAACTTATAAAGGAAAAGTCAGAGGAGTAAAAGACAGAGAGGGAAAAATAATAGAAAAAAAAACAGTATAATATTATATGGGAGGAACATTTCAAGCACCTCTTAAACGAACAAATGCACAAAGAATACATAACCGAAGAAAACGAGCAAGAAGAAAATGAAATGGAAATGATTCTAGAATCAGCAAAAGATGAAATAAAAGAAATAATATTAAGAATTAAGAACGGGAAAAAGCCTAGCAAAGACGGAATAAACATGGAATTGTTCAAATACGGCGGAAAAGAACTGTGTGAAAGCATGTACGTACTAATTTAAACAGATATGGAAAGAAGAACGCATGCCACATTATTGGAAAGGAGGAGAAATTGTAATAATACACAAGAAAGGCGACTAACAAGTATGCGAAAATTATCGAGGAATTACTCTGCTCAATACCGCCTACGAGATTTTGACAACGATGATACACGAAAAACTAAAATATGTAATAAAAATGTAATAGGATAATACCAATGCGGATTTACACAATGAAAATCTACGGTAGGTGCAATACATGTGGGAATTGCTATTGATTGACTTCAAGCAAGCGTTTGATTCGGTTAAGAGAACTGGATTAAATACAGTGCTAAAAGAACAGGGAGTACCAAGCAAGATAACACGACTGTGCATGATGACACTGAAGGAGACATGCCAATGTCAAAATACAGAAAGAAAGAACACAAGATTTCGAAATTAACCAAGGAGTTAGGCAGGGAGATGCATTATTGGCCACGTTATTCAACCTAACGCTACAATATGTACTAAGGAATATAAATCAATGTACAATACGAACAAGGGGTAGCCAGATAGTGGCGTATGCAGACGATGTAGTAATTATTGGAAAAAAGCAGAAAATAATGAAGGAACTGGTGAGAGAAATAAGCGTAGAAGGAGCAAAAATGGGGTTGAAAATAAACGAAGAGAAAACCAAAATAATGAAAAATGGAAAACAAAATGATCAGAATAAACGAATATACCTTTGAGAGAGTAGAAAGATTAATTATTTGGGGGTGACGCTGTATTGGGACGGAAACAAGTAAATGAAAGATTAATAATAGCAAAGAAGTTGTTCCATAGCAATAAGAAATTTCAAGTAGTAAGATAATAGGAAGGCACAGTAAGATGAGGATATACAAGACAATAATACTCCCAAAACTAATGTATGCTACCGAAGTGATAACCATGACAAAGGAACAAGACGAAGACGTGAGAAGAATTTAACGAAAGATATTGAGAGCGATCCTACGGCCAATAAGAATATGTGAAGGAGTCTACAGAAGAAGGACTAATCACGATATCTTGGAAGAAGTAGAGGAGGACATAGTCAAAAAAATAAACTGGGACGTAGAAGGAGAGGTAAACTAGGAATAGGATTGCTGCAGCAAGTCAAGGAAGACATGAAGGCAGCAGGGATTACAAACTGGAAGGAGAAGACGTCTAACAGAAACTTTGGAAACATCTAAGCAGAGAAATATAGCAACAAGGAAGACGGTTTTGATCAACCCATAAACTAGATCTAGGGAACCCAAAGGGTGGCCCTACCTCAAGAGGAGTATTTCAAGGCGATTTATTATTATTATTATCTCCCTTAAATATTTTTCCGTTTATTAGGGTTCTATGTCTTCACATATCTAAAACAAGCTTTTGTGCATAATGTCTCTATCTTAGAATAAGGATGTGATAGATAAGTATTCGAATTTTCTGGTAATCATTTTAACTGCTATAAGTATAAATCCAGAACACTTTGCTACTATACTATTTTCCCTTATAAGAGACATACGTATTAACTTATAATACTATGTTATTAAACTAACATTGAATCTAGATGTATTACTCTTGAGGTCATATTTAATAATACCTGAGAGATATTTAATTCAGTCTAGATAATTTTAATTTCTAAGAAGGTGTAGCTCGGAAATTAATTCTAGATAAAATGAATTAATTAAAAGATAATATTTAATTAAAGCGTATATTTTAAAGCAAAGTATATTTTTGTGATGATGGAAATTTTAGAGAATAATATTACAACTTACAATTAACGATGATGTTCTCCTAAAAGCATATTCTATGCACTAACGTAAGGACAAAGACAAAAAGGAAAAAAATTACTGTATCCCGCGTCCGTGCAGCGCCGCACAATAGGGACAATATTCTCCCCATTGTGTGCCGCTAAAAATATGTTCAGCTAGTAAAATCGGCTGTAGAAACATAGCGATGTTGTCACTTATATTTGTTAATTTGAATAGCCAGTTATATGTAGTGCCATATAACTTATTGGAGTACAAATTTAGAAAATACTTTTGTTATTTATGATAAATGCAATGTTATCACTTTCTTCTCTATTAGCTAATCTATGCACGATCATTTTTCTTCATTAAAGTAGACTTTTAATAATATAGCGAAAGCCATTGAATATTTTAAATTTTAGACATCTGACAACACTTACATTCAACTATATCGTAACTCGTCGGTTCCAGTCGCCCTTTGGTATAAACAAGCAGAACCTTTTTTATTTTTATGGGTCTAGCACAAGTGCTGCAGGGAAGTCTCTAAAGCGCTCCAGGAGCGGCATGTGTGCGGAAAAAGTGATTCACATTGTTCTTGAATCGCTGTGTGTTTGTTGGCGATACTGGGAAACTTTGAGAGATTGCTTTTGGAGTTCATACTTTTCGAGTCTAGAATTCATTGAGGAACTTTTTCGCCCTTTTAAACAAATCTAAAATGCCTTGTTTTTGATTGCTAGAAATATTAAAGATATTACTTTATTTTGCCTGTTTTCCAAGCTTCCCTTTCTTGCCAAGGGTTTGTAGTTTACCATTTTTCGTAGGGTATAATTAGTAACTAACATCACAACTTTTTTTCTGGATTGAAATCGTAGTTCAAATCGGGTTTTTGTTTAATAAATTGAAAAAATTTAAACTAGAAATGAAAATAACCAAATTTAGTCCCTAAAGAGTCAATAGAAAATAAAAATATAAAAATTTTCTGGTTTTCATGAAGGGATGAGTGGTATAATTCAGTGATGGATTTAAGAGGTGAATTTTCTGGTTTTCATGAAGGGAAGAGAGAGAGAGTGCGGATATGGTATCGTCACTCCTCTTGGACAAGGTTTGATAGACAGACTGACTAGAATAGGATTTTCTCAAAATAATCATTGTTCAGCCATTAACAAAAATAATTTTTTTGTAATCGTAGGTAGAAATTGTGGGAATTGTTTAATAAGTTTAAAAGGTGGAGGGATTATGTCGAAAGCTTTTTAACGACGATAGACCAAACGACCACCATCCGCAGCTAATGAAATAAATTAAATTAGGACTTCGATTACCAAGAGCAAAATTATTCGTGGAATACCGGCCTAGAAGAGTCGAAAAACTACTAGACCAGATAACATTTACGTCGAACTAATCAATATTATAGCAGAACAAGAGGGAGCAGGTCTCGGTATTTTAACATCGTTGTTTAAAGCCATTTATAATTCGGGCTAGATATCATCTGAGTGGTTGACATCCACGTTTATCACCATTCTAAAAAGCGTAATTCTTCTCATTGTGACGACTATCGTATAATCAGTCTTATATCACACGTAATAAAGATTTTCAATAATTCATACACGTATTTTTTTTATGGGTCTAGCACACGTGCTACAGGGAATTCGTTAAAACGTTCCAGAAGTGGCATGTGTGCGGAAAAAGCAATTCACGTCGTTCTTGAATCGCTGTAAATTGTACTCGGTGGGAAACACAGCCCTGGGCAAATTATTCCAAAGGGATGTTGTTCTCCATATAAAAGACTGCTTGAAAAGCTTTGTACGCGGAGTAACAAGCTGAACCTCATACGGATGTGAAGTATTAGCGCGACGTGTATTTCTAACATGCACCGCTCGGAGAGGAATTAAGCGGGCTACATCCTTCGAACACTATCCATGAAAATACTTGTAGAACAGACTCAAGTCGCCAACCGATCTTCGATGTTCCAGCGAATCAAGGCCGCCGGTCAGTTCCGGGTCTTCAATCAGACCAACAGCCCTTCTCTGAACAGAATCTAACAAATGCAGTGTGTGATTGGGAGCGGAGCTCCAAACATGAGGGCAGTATTCCACAGTTGGTCGAATTTGAGCTTTGTAAAGAATTAACAGTGTTGTGGAGTGTAAAGCTTTCTGGTTCGAAATAATATTACCAATTTTTGAGAAGCTCTCCTTGCTATGCTTGCAAGATGTTCATGCCAGGACATATTTGAGTGACGATGTTAGAGGAATGAAGTGTCCCGACATAATTATGTCGGGTTCAGCAACGTTAACTTTTTTTTATAAAAAAAACTTCCGCCTGGGTTTTTGTGGCGTTAAAATTCCACTTGGTTACTGTCACCCCAAGATAGAATTTCTTCCAGGTCTTTGTTAAATTGAACGACCACCTGTTGTCTACGGATATTCGCCTGAGTACCTATGTCTGAGCGTTCAAAGTGAATGAAGAGATAAGCTTACTGTCATCTGCAAAGGCTGTTTATTGATTCCCGGTCTTTTCCAGCAGATCATTAATGTAAATGAGAAAGAGAGTAGGAGACAGTATGGAGCTTTAGGGAGCACCGGCGTTGATAGTGAAATCCGTCGACCACCACTCGTAAAGAACGCTCTCTGAGGAAACATGAGAGCCACAAAAACAATTTTTCAGACGTGCCATAAGCGCGTAGCTTAGCCAACAGTCCATAGGGCCAAACACGGTCGAATGCGTTGGATATGTCAAGAGTAACCGCTCGAGATTCTCCAAAGTGTTTAATTGCGTTGTTCCAAACATGTGTTACATAAGTCAGAAGATCTCCTGTTGATCTATGTTTACGAAAGCCATATTGGTGATCGCTAATAATGTTGAATCCTTCAAGATATGTTAGAAGATGCTGATTGATAGCCTTTTCCACGACTTTCGATAGTATTGAAAGCAGTGCGACTGGTCGGTAGTTATTTGGCAAGGTTTTCTTGCCTTTTTTAGGTATCGGCTGAACTGTGGCACATTTCCAGCATGAAGGAAATATTCCCTTTCTGTAGGATAGGTTGAAAAGTCTACAGAAAACTGGTGTTAGTTCCTTTGCCCCCCCCTTAGCTTAGTATAAATAACCGACTTTCAAATAGAATTAATAGACAGTAACTGAAATATTTTGGTCACATTATGACGAAAGTGGATGCTATCGAAAAGCTTGTAATAACGGGGAAGGTAGAAGGTAAAAGATCAAGGGACGTTCTCCGACAAGATGATCCGACCAAGTGAGATCTCTCCTTGGGATGGGTATGCACGAGTCTAGTCAAGTCGCGCAGGATCTCGATGCCTGAAGATTGACTGTTGAGGCAGCAACTGCATAGTGTCAACGATACTTCTGTTGGGGTGAAAGGATTGAGAGAAAGAGATAGAAGACTTATTGGCCTATAGTTCTCCAAGTATGTTTAACTGTAAATAATTATTTTGAAAATTGGTTCATTATCTCAATTAATAATCAAAGAAAATTTTCATCCGCTCCTTAAAATGCTCCACAGGAACTAAATTTCCCAAGACTGCCATTACTCTAAACAAATTTAAACATATTTATGAGACATACTTTATTTTGAAATAAAACTACCTCACTTTTAATATATTGACTTAAATAGTCAAAAATTATTGAAAAATGTAAAAACAAAACTCTTTTCATATATAATACAACAATAGTTAATGACCTCTTATTGATTATTAATTATAAAATCTACTTTAAATAATATAAACACACTGAACGTATTTTAACGAGAATCGTATGTTACAATAACAGTAAATGCACTTTATGAAACACTGTTTGGTATGGTTACGCATTTACCGCATGTTCTTACAGAATTAAATTCTAGCGGTATTTTCAGCTGCACAATATACGCATGTTCTATAATAATTTACACCGCATAGAGTTTTAAATTGCTTTATAATAATCATATGCATAAAATTTACTAATCCTTTTTCCCAGCTTTTACTCCTTTTTTGTTAAGCGTTGATTATTATGAGTTTTATTTCAAATTTGGTTAACCAGGTTTATCTAGTAGTACCAAATAAGAGGATTGAAATTGATCGTATATACATAAGTTACGGTACATATATATATATATACCGTTGGAGTATTTTTTTATTGCACTGAAATAATTCATATAAGTTGTCGACACAGTATCGAGTTTTACTTTCCCTAGATTTGAAAGGTGACAATTTAGAAAACAAATAAGAAACGTCGTCATATCTGTCGATTTAGTTTGAAGTCTCAATTTAAAATTGGGACTTATTTTTAAAGATGAGTGGAATTTTTGAAAAAATTCCCTATATCTTGCAATTTTACTATAATAGTCGTCATATTGCGTGATCGAAATACGAATCCCTGTCATTCTTTTATTAACCTATTTGATATTTCCCTGCCGTTACAAGATTGGTCCAGGACATTTTATGTTTGCGTGCGTAAATAGTCCGTATCTAGAATAATGCGACAAAGTCATATTTTGCGAGAAGCTCGTAGATGTCCTAATGTAACTGTAATTTGTTGAGTCGCCTTTTGCTGTTCATAATCATAATTAGGAAATTATTTAATTGACGGGGGGAAATCGGTACGAACAGAAAATGCAAATAAGATAAATATAAATCCCATACAACTAAAGGAATGGCAACAACACTACTCTAGGGAACTTGCTGAAAATAGAGAAAAATACATCACACAATCACCCACCAAATATCTAGTTCAAGGACAACAAATACAAGTGATAGGAAAAATGGTATGGAAAGCAGTTAAATCATGAAGAATAGGAAAGCCGCTGGACCAGAGGGAATTCCGGCAGAATTACTGAAAGACTATACAGAAAAGCTAATAACAATACTGACACACTTATTAGGAAAATATGTAAATGGGGAAATAATTCCCCAGATCTGGAAGGAGGCATGGATAACGCCAATCCACAAGAAAGGAAGCAGAACTTACTGCCATAACTTTAGATGTATATTTGTCACAAGTACCTTCAGTAGAGTATATGGCAAAATCCTCAGAAATATTATTGAAGATGAATATGGGCCGTGCCAAATAGAAGAACAGTCGAGGTTTGGAGCTGGTAGGTCGTGTCTGGATAATATATTTGCCCTTACCCAACTAAATGAGAAAAAGACCTCAACTAATAGAGAGGTTCATTTATTGTTCGTGGATTTGACGAAAGCGTATAATACGGTCCCAATAAAAATACTATGGCAAGTATTAGAGGTATCTCTAATTAACAGTACAGCAATTACCGCAATAAACCAACTTTATGATCGGTCATACTCCAAAATAAAACTAGCCAACTCGTTCCCGAATAGCTTCCTCGTGATCAAGGGTCTCAGACAGGGCTGCTGTTTATTCCTAACACTTTTTAGAGTATATCTAAATGAGACACTGAAAAGATGGAGAAGAGCATGTGGGAATGGGAATACAGCTCACAGACAATACAACACTTTACACATTGCACTTCGCTGATGACCAGGTTGTTTTAGCACAGGCCAAAGAAGACCTTGAGTTTATGACGAGAAGATTGTTTGAAGAATATAAAAACTGGGGCCTGACGGTAAACTACAAAAAAACCAAATACCTTTGCATCGGAGGAGAAGAAGACAACCTTACTTTAAACTCTGGCGAAGTAATTGAGACGTGCGAGGAGTACACCTATCTGGGGACAATTGAAAGCTGACATTTGTCAGTAGTAGATGAGCAAGAATATTGGAATTCGTTTATGCACACTTAAATTAGAGCATATTATATATGAGCATCTGTAAGCAAAAATTATTTATTTGATTAAAACCTTCGCATTACATCTGAGAACATCGAAATTTTAAAATAAATAAAAAATTGAAACCCTCTTTTTCAAAAACGAACAATGCTATTCGAGTCTCTGTAATTATACTAGATAAAGAATGGTCTTTTTTATAACCCTGTCAAAATTTGATGTCGGTATCTGCTAAAGAAAATTATTTATTTAATTAAAACCTTCGCACTATATCCGAGATCATCAAAATTTTAAAATAAAAAAAAATTGAAACACTATTATTCAAAAATGAACAATGCTATCCGATTCTCTGTAACTGCACAAGGTAAAGAATGTCTTTTTTATATTCCTGTAAAGAAATTTGTGCCGTTGGTCAACATACGTTACCAAAAGCAACAGCCAAAAGATGGTTTAATTGCTTTCGTTCCGGAAATTTCGATGTCAAAGTAGTCATGACATCGTCAAGGAACTAAACGTCCATCGCCAAATAGTTTAAAATCATTTGGAGAAAGCTGGATGTTTGGATGTCACATGATTTGATGCTAAAATGAATCTCTACAAAAACGTAACGAAATCAAAAAATTTACTGAGTTAGCCTTTACTTGATAGAAATTCATTGTAAGTTAACACAAATAAAACACTAATAATGTTTTTTAATTTTTACTATATTATTATTTTTCGTGACAATTGTTTCGGCACTACAGTTTAAAATTCTTATTCGTCCGAAGAAGGCACCGTGTGCCGAAACAACAAGTGTTTTATTTGTGTTAAGTAACGAAATCAAGCGATTTTTGAAGCAGTTGATCACGGGCGATAAAAAGTGGATCACGTACGACAAAAATGTGTAAAAGAGATCGTGATCGAAAAACTATGAAGCTACACAAACGATGACAAAGCCCGAATTGACGCCAAAAAGGTGATGTTGTTTGTTTGGTGGTATTGGAAGTGAATCGTGCGCCATGAGCTACTGCTGCCTGGCCAAACGATTTATTTTGTGTCTACTGTCAGCAATTAGCAAGATTGAAAAAAATCGGCCAAAAGTAATCAGCAGAAAGGGTGTCGTTTTCCACAGTGACAACGCTTGGCTGGTAAGTTTTGATGCATACACCTTATACACTGGACCTTGCACCGTCAGAGTACCGTTTGCTTCGGTCTCTGTAAAACTCCCTGAATGGTGTTAAGTTAGTTTTAGGAGCGGCCTGTAAAAATCACGTGTCGGAATTTTTGCTCAGAAACCACAGAAGTTCAGCGGTGACGTGATAATCGTGTTGACAGACGGTCGTCGAACAAAATGGCACATATTTGGTTTAATAAACAAACTATTGTCTCAATTTTGACTTTAAAAATGCTCAATACTTTTTCGACAATCCTTTATATATACATGTATACACACATACATGCATATATACATACACACACAGATACGCATATATATATATATATATATATTATATATATATATATATATATATATTTATATATATATATTATATATATATATATATATATATATATATATATATATATATATATATATATATATATATATATATATATATTTATATATATATATATATATATATATATATATATATATATATATATATTATTTTATCTATATATATATATATATATATATATATAATATATATATATATATATACTTTGTTTTCACGGAAGGTAGAATGTAACAAATTCCGGGTTTCAATCAGTTTCGTCTAACAATGAATTTGCACGACGTTTCGCCAAAATCTCATTTGGCATTTTCAAGTGCTCTTGCTGCTGCTGCTACTTGATACTGTGATTTTGCTGCTGCCGTTCAAAGCTAACTTTCTAACTACTAACTAGTACTACTACTAACTAAGGAGTTAGCTTCGAGCTGCAGCAGCAACAAAATTACAGTATCAAGCAGCAGCAGCAAGAGCATTTGAAAATGCCAAATGAAATTTTGGAGAAACGTCGTGCAAATTCATTGCTAGATGCCATATATATATATATATATATATATATATATATATATATATATATATATATATATATACATATATATATATATATATATATATATATATATATATATATATATATATATATATATATATATATATATATATATATATATGGCGTTGGTGAAGCAACTAAAGATGAATTGAAAGATCGGCACTTCAGAAGTTTCCAAAGTGTTTTTTGTATTTGCCGGACTATCCCAAAACACGTTTGGCCGTATCACGGTTCTTCAGTTGGGCTAGGTTCAGCAAATACAAGAACATCATTTTCAGTCTTCAGTCCTCAGGTACTAACAGAAAACAATGACAAAATAGATGCTTATACTGCACTCTATCGGTGACTTATATAAAGTCTTTCTAAACAAAGCGGCCAGCACGGCTGACACATAACTGCAAAGGCGCACCTTCTCGAGCTTCCCGCTCGAAGGCGTATATATATATATATATATATATATATAAATAAATATATATATATATATATATATATATATATATATATATATATATATATATATATATATATATATATGTATATGTATGTATAACACATGGGCTGAAAAGTCCCGGGCCTAACACATAGATGGCGCTAGTTTTATTGCAGTCACCTTTTTTTCAGTTAATACTAACCTTCAAAAGACAGCTGTTAAAATTTCATGATATTCTATTCATTAGTTTGTGAGTTATTGTGCTAGAGTGACGCTACTTTGGTTATTTTCAAAAACAATGGATCAAAAACAATTTCGTGTTTTAATTTTACACTGCTTCTTGATGGGAAAAAATACCGTTCAAGCGAAGCAATGGCTTGAAAAGTGTTATGGGGACTCCGCTCCATCAGAAACAACAATAAAACGTTGGTTTGCTGACTTCAAACGTGGTCGTAGAGACACCGATGATGCAGAACGCAGTGGACGTCCAAATGAGGCGGTAACACCAGAAAACATCAAAAAATCCATAAAATCGTTTTGAATGATCGAAAAGTGAAGTAGCGTGAGTTAGCTGACATCGTAAAGATATCAAAAGAACGTGTTGGCTTTATATTGCATGAGCATTTGACTATGAGAAAGCTCTGTTCAAAGTGGGTGCCGCGTTTGCTCACTGTTTATCAAAAACAAGAACGTGTTAATGATTCTGAGCAGTGTTTGGCCATTGTTAGAGCGGCGCTGGAATGATTGCGTTGCTCTTGATGGAGATTACGTTGATGAATAAAGCTAATTTTGAACCAAAAAAAAACCGTGTTTTCTTTGTTAGGCCCGGGACTTTTCAGCCCATGTGTTATATATATATATATATATATATATATATATATATATATATATATATATATATATATATCTAGAAAGAACTATATGTGAGTTTAAGTACTTACTTATTTCTGTTTTAACTTAACGAATTTCTCTTTCAATTTAATATTCTTATTATTTCTTATATTAACTTCGTAAACATAATTTTTTTAATCTAATATGAATGGAGTAACATGAGATACTGTTTCTTATTTAGGGTTTGTGATTTATGTTCAGTACAAGTCTTCCCATAGGCACGTAATTCAAATAAATTATAATTACCTTCCTTGATGCAATGGGTTTTATTGCTTTGCTTATTTTAATAATGCGAACAGTGGGGATCCTCTTTTTTATTTGTAAAAAGATGGAAAGTTTATAGAAATCTATAACCTGTATTGATTTTATTTTTGTATTTCAAAGAGATCTACTATTAATTGTTAATACAGAACAGGAAATGTTTATAAGCAAGTTATCTGAGATACAAAAATTGGAACTTGTATTTTATATCCTACCTAATTAAGTTATTTTCAATGATATAGTCAAGGCGATTTAATGGTTTAAGTTTATACAAGAGGTAGTATTTTCCATTAATTCTTAAATATGCAATAAACTCCAAACCACATGAGGAATGTTATGACCCCAAGTTTCAATGTTATATTCAATTGTATAATCTATATTGGACGAAGTGATTTATTTTAGTGAATAATATGAATTATTAAACAAATTTCAGGTTAATATATATATATATATATATATATATATATATATATATATATATATATATATATATATATAATCTTGGCAAAAAGTATTAGGCACCCCTAATAAACACGTGAAACTCATAAAATATTAAAATAACCGGTCAAGTGCAAGTTGAACTTGCACAATTAGTGTTCCGTACGTTGATTGTTTTTAAAATAAAAATTTTTATTAGGGTGGTATAAAATAATCAGTGACTTCACAAAAACACACCCCAAATGAGTTTTCAACAAAGTTTGTTTCAAATCTTTACTGAAAACTGGTGACCTTGAAATTTTTTTTTTTTTTTTCTATAAAAGATAAATTATTAAAGGTAATGATAATTTCCGTTCAATCTATACCCCGTGGAGAATATTCCATGATTTTTTCAAATTTTTTTGGTCAGTACTTTTCGAGATAAGATAGGGGACAGCGATTTTTCACGATTTTTTAAAAGTAATACGAAGAAAAGTGTGCGCAAGTATTACATTATATATATATATTTTTATTCGTGTTTTCACAAGCTTTCATTTGACACCACACTCGATGACCTAGTAAAAAAATTTTTTTTTCACTTCCGATTTCACCCCTCAAAACGAATCCCTTAAGTCAAAATTTATGTTACGGTAATATAAAATGATCAGTGACTTCACAAAACACACCCCAAAATAAGTTTTCAACAAAGTTTATTTCCAATCTTTACTGAAAACTGGTGACCTTGAAATTTTGTTTTTTTTTCTATACCAGATAAATTATTAAAGGTAATGATAATTTTTGTTCAATCTATATCCCGTGGAGAATATTCCAGGATTTTTTCAAAATTTTTTGATCAGTACTTTTCGAGATAAGGTAGGGGACAGCGATTTTTTTTTCACGATTTTTTAAAAGTAATACGAAGAAAAGTGTGCGCAAGTATTACATTATATATATATTTTTTACTCGTGTTTTCACAAGCTTTCATTTGACACCACACTCGATGATCTAGTAAAAAAATTTTTTTTTCACTTCCGATTTCACCCCTCAAAACGAATCCCTTAAGTCAAAATTTATCTTACGGTAAATATAAAATGATCAGTGACTTCACAAAACACACCCCAAATAAGTTTTCAACAAAGTTTATTTCCAATCTTTACTGAAAACTGGTGACCTTGAAATTTTGTTTTTTTTTCTATACCAGATAAATTATTAAAGGTAATGATAATTTTGTTCAATCTATACCCCGTGGAGAATATTCCTGGATTTTTTCAAAATTTTTTGATCAGTACTTTTCGAGATAAGGTAGGGGACAGCGATTTTTCACGATTTTTTAAAAGTAATACGAAGAAAAGTGTGCGCAAGTATTACATTATATATATATTTTTTACTCGTGTTTTCACAAGCTTTCATTTGACACCACACTCCATGATCTAATAAAAAAATTTTTTTTTCACTTCCGATTTCACCCCTCAAAACGAATCCCTTAAGTCAAAATTTATCTTACGGTGATATAAAATGAACAGTGACTTCACAAAATACACCCCAAATAAGTTTCAACAAAGTTTATTTCCAATCTTTACTGAAAATTGATGACCTTGAAATTCTGTTTTTTTTATATACCAGATAAATTATTACAGGTAATGCACTCGTGATAATTTTCGTTCAATCTACACCCTGTGGAGAATATTCCAGGATTTTTTCAAAATTTTTTGATAAGTACTTTCCGAGATAAGGCGGGTGGACAGCGATTTTTCGCGATTTTTTAAAAATAATACAAAGAAAAGTGCGCGCAAGTATTACATTATATATATATTTTTTACTCGTGTTTTCACAAGCTTTCATTTGACACCACACTCGATTACCTAGTAAAAACATGTTTTTTTTACTTCCGATGATTTCACCCCCCAAAACTAACCCCTTAAGTCAAAATTTAACTTTCAAAACTACATGGCTCTCATGAGGCCATCAATTCCTATATTACCACCAAGTTTCAACTTTCTATGACAAATAGTTTCGGGAGAAAAATCGGATGTGACAGACGGACAGACGGACAGACAGACGGACAGACACCGAAGTGATCTTATAAGTGTTCCGTACGGAACACTAAAAAGACTAATTGTTTTAACAATACTATAGGCGGCGCTGTCAAAAGCTAACAGCTAATCTCTTTTACAGGTCCATAAAATACCTGGCCCACAAAATTGCGATAATGAGGTTTTTTGAAAAATATGTTTAATGTTTTATCAGTCTCTTTTTACTACTTGTAGTGTTAAGAAGCTTCCGTGCGTGTTTTATTTGTGAACTGGACATTCTTATATTTGAGAAATGCCTAAGAAAAGTGAGCTTGGTATCGAAAAACGAATTAAAATTCAAACCCTACATGAACAAAGCAAGTCCCATGTAGAAATAGCCAAGTTAATGAAATGTTCTCGGTATGCAGTGCAATGTGCTATTAAAAGGTTTGTGGAGACTGGCTCCCATGCCAACAAAATGAGAACGGGCAGAAAACGTAAGCCTAATGAGCGACAGGACAGAAAACTCATCAGCGAGTCTATTCAAAATCGAGAAAAAAAACATCATCTGAACTCGCTGCAACTCTGTCGGAAGAGATTGGGATGCTGATTAGTTCTCGAACGGCAAGGAGAAGATTGACAGAAGCTGGATTAAGAGGGTGCAAAGCTAGAAAGAAGCCTTGGCTTTCAGAGACCAATAGGAAGAAACGCTTAGAGTGGGCTCTGAAGCAGCAACATTTTAGCGAAGAGGATTGATCTATTGTTGTATGGTCCGACAAATCCAACTTTAAGGTAAGTTTTTATATGATTTATTTTAACAAATAACTATATACAATTACTCTTGATTTAATCCGTTTTAGTCAAAATAATAACTAATTTTTTCATTGAGTATCTTTTCTATTCTTACAGCTATTCGGAACGTCAGATGTGACATTCATAAGGCGGCGTGCCGGCGAGGAATACCATCCAGATTGCGTGGTACCTACTGTAAAACACGGAGGAGGCAGCATTATGATCTGAGGCTGCATGGCTGCTAAAGGTGTCGGCGAAATGTTCGTTTGTGAAGGCCGCATGAACAGCCAAAAGTACATAAATGTACTAGAAACTGTACTGATGCCGTCGCTAACGCGCATTTTTGGCGACACGAATTTAGACGACATCAAATTCCAACAAATATTAATTTATTTCATAATTTTACCTCAATATACGATTTTACAAAACATACAAATTTAATTGTTTACCCTGAAACACAAGAAATGAAGTAAATTGTAGGGCGCCTAATACTTTTGGCCAAGGCTGTATATATATAAATATATATATATATATATATATATATATATATATATATATATATATATATATATATATATATATATATATATATATATATATATATATATATATATATATATATATATATATATATATATAAACAGTGGGGATCCTCTTTTTATTTGTAAAAGTTTTTAGAAATCTATAACCTTTATTGATTTTATTTTTTTTATTTCAAAGAGATCTACTATTAATTGTTAATACAGGACAGGATATGTTTATAAGCAAGATATCTGAGATACAAAAATTGAAACTTGTATTTTATATCCTACCTAATTTTCAATGATATAGTCAAGACGATTTAATGGTTAGGTTTTAGGTAGTGTTTTCCATTAATTCTTAAATATGCAGTAAACTCCAAACCACATGTTTCAATGTTATATTCAATTGTATAATTTATATTGGACAAAGTGGTTAATTTTAGTAAATAATATGAATTACTAAACAAATTTTAGCTGAAAAATACTATATATATATATATATATATATATATATATATATATATATATATATATATATATTATATTTTACGTGTTCTTGGAATTAGATCATTAAAACTATTCTTGGATCTGTTATATATTTATTGACGTTTCGACCTTCGGAAGAGGTCTTCTTCAAAATTTGCTCTAAAAGATGACATTAGAAGAATTAAATATTAATTAGTTTGTTGTGTATTTCGGGGTTAAAATATTTGTAGCTTTTCGTAGTTTTTTAATTTAAGACACTTAACTGTATACATTAATGAGGGCCTTGCCTTAGAAAGTAGTTCATTGTGTGGGGTGTTAATTTTAAATCACTGTTAAAAATACATTTTTACTTTCTACAAACAAACCACTTAACCTGAAGGACTTTATATGACTGGTAGGTAGATACGGTTTGCTCGACGTATATTCCTTCGCAGTTATTACATTTTATTTTGTAGACTATGTTACTTTTTTTATTATTTGGGGTTTTGGTTTTAAGCCTGGAAAAATTGGATGAGAGCAGATTATATGATTTGTGACATAACCGAATTTTGTAGTTTTCAAAAAGTTTTTTGAGTGGTTGGGATAGTCCATTTATAAACGGTAAACCAATATATGTTTTATGGTTATTGTTGGTTGCACCTTACACTTAAAAAAATATATATATGTATATATATATATATATATATATATATATATATATATATATATATATATATATATATATATGTATGTATGTATGGTGTGATCCAAGGGTTTCCGGACTAACGCTATAAATTGTGAATTAGGAGTACTTTTAGGCCTGGTGACTTTCGTTACTTCCAAAGTAATCTTCCTGTATCGAAATGTGCTGGCCCCACCGTTTTTTTCTACTGGTCGAACATTTTTTTGAAGGTCGATAGTGTCACTGCCTCCAGCGTCGCCAGTTATAGGCGTTGAATCTCCTCTACCGTTTCGAGGCGATGATTCTTTATCTTCATCTTTATGTGGGGGAATACTTTGAAGTCCCAGAGTGGCAAATCAAGCGAATAAATTGGAATATGACAGATATCGAAATTTTCACCAGAAACTGTGTGTCGGTGCATTGTCATGATATAGGAGTAACTTCTTCTCTCTTCAGCCCTTTATAGAAAGTTCTTCAGAAGTACTTGAAATGATTTGTTCAATTTTGTGGATGATTTCATGCATAGTTGCAGTCGAAATTCTCCGGGAACGCTCATTGTGTTCCATCGAAGTTCGCACGAAAATCGTGCTTACAAAATAATTCGTGCAGAGCAAACTGAACAGGGTAGCCAGTTGAAACTTCTCACACGGCTTTATTAGGGATGTACTTTCAGCTATCTATCGGCGCCGATTGATACTATTTCCTGTTGTTGCTATATAGAGTTAGTCTGGAAACTTTTAAATCGTACCACGTATATATGGGTATCACAACAGTCTTTAATTAGTTTGTTTATATAAGTTTAGGACAAGAATGTGAGATAATTATTTAAAAAATAGCATTAATATTAAACGAAAATATTAATTAAATTACGTAGATTTTATTTGTGAATATCTCAGTTCGTTCTTTTGTTTCCTGTAAAGGATCTTTTTTTTTAATTAACCAACACAAACTTCTTTAAACATTAATCATGTGTCTAATTATACTAGTACACTTACAAAAAATATTGCAAGACACGTACGTTTGGAAACAAAAAACAGATTGAATAATCAATTTAGCAATTATTATTTTTAACTTAAATAAAAAGGTATATATAATTTTACACGGGTATGAAATTAGTAAAGAAAAAAAATAAAATCTAAAATTTAATGTTGGCTAAAATTCTATCGTGATACAACACGGATATTTGGTTTCTCAACTCAACAAAATATCTCTATACCTATAACAGGTAGGCTGAAAAGTTTTTGGTCTGACACATTGATGTCGCCCTTTTTAAAATATCCACATGATTTTTAGGAAGCACCAACCTTCAGACGATATGTGTCAAAATTTCATGACATTTCGACGATTAGTTTAGAAGTTACAGTGGTTTTAGTGACGCTACTTTTAATATTTTCAGAATAATGGAAAAAATCGAATTTCGTGTGTTGATTAAATACTGTTTTTTGATGGGAAAAAATATCGTTCGAGCAAAGTAATGGCTTGATAAGTGTTACAGGGACTCTGCCCCTGGAAAATCACTCATAATTTACTGGTAAGCTGAATTTAAACGCGGTCGTACAGACATAAATGATGCTGAACGCTCTGGTCGCCCAAATGAGGTAGTTACACGGGTAAACATCAAAAAAATCCACAAAATTGTTTTGGATGACCATAAAGTGAGAGATGGCTGACACCCTAAAGATATCAAAAGAACGTGTTGGTCATATTTTGCATGAGAAAGCTCTGTTCGAAATGGGTACGGCGTTTGCTCTCAGTGAACCAAAAACAACAACGTGTTGATGATTTTGAGCGCTGCTTGGACCTGTTTAAGCTCAATAAAAAGGATTTTTTCATGCGATATGTGACAATGGATGAAACATGAATCCACTACTACACACTGGAATTAAATTGGTAGTCAGCTGAATGGACATTAGCTGGTGAAAGCCGCCCGAAGCGACCAAAGACATAACAGTCGGCTGGGAAGGTTTTGTCCTCTGTATTTTGGGATGCGCATGGAATAATTTTTATCGACAGCGAAGAACCATCAATAGCGAATATTATATAAAGTTTATTGGTGCATTTGAAGGCAGAAATCGCAAAGAAACGGCCCCAAATGTACAAGAAAAAAGTGTTCTTTCATCAAGACATTGCACCGTGTCACAAGTCAATGGTTACGACGGCAAAATTGCATGAATAAGTTTGAATTGCTTCCTCATCCGCCATATTCTCCAGATTTGGCCTCCAGCGACTAATGCTCGCTGGAAAGAGATTTGGCTCCAATGAAGAAGTTATCGCCGAAACTGAAGTCTCTTTTGAAGGTAAAGACAAATCTTTCTACAAGAAAGGTATAGAAATGTTAGAAAAGCGTTGGACTGATCGTATTGCTCTTGAAGGAGACTATGTTGATGAATAAAGTCAACTTTTGCAAAAAAAATGTGTTCGAAGTAGAGAGATCAAAAACTTTTCGGCCTACGTGTTATATCTTCTTTCTTTTTCTTTTTGATCGTTCACCTCTCCGCTTGAATAGAATACAACCTGCCCTATATCATGCAAGTATCGGCGGGTACATACATTTCCTTTTCATGATACTTTGTAAACAAGGACGTAGTGCTGCCACGGACGTTACTGCATTTTTACAACGAAAACTACCTATCTATATGGTCAAGCCAAATATACTTAGGTACAGTGGGATAAAACTCTGGAACCCTGACCGCTGCCGCTGTAAGCTCTGGAACAATGCTATTGAACAATATGGAAATTAACGAACGCCAGTTCGCGACATATTTCAACTATTCTGCTAGATTTGACACTTTTATGGCATATCTGAAAAGAGTTTCGTTTAAATGTTTCAAGATTTCTCAAAGTTTGTTTTTTTACAAATATGAATCGATGGAGGTCTTTCAGGAACTTTACTATGTTCGGTGTCCAGTATGGTTCCATTCCATTTCCTATCCTTTTTTTCTTAGCATTAACAATCTGTTAGAAAAGATCATAATCCAACTTGTGAATGAAGATGGCGTGCTTGTTGCTTCATTCTTTTCCTTGCGATGCTTGAAGATTATTCACCAATATTCATAGACAGAATGAAGTTTTACGACTGAATAAAGAGACAAAATACTGGGACTAATAGAAAACCGTACTACAAAGTTCAAATTTGATCGTTAGTGCAATACTGCCCCCATGTTTGGACTCTAGTCTTAACATACTCTGACTTTTATTTATTCTATACATTTCATATCACCTGACTGAGGACCCTAAATTTATCAAAAGCTTCAATAGCAGAGAATATTGAAGAAAAGCTGCTCATTTGTGTTTTCTATTGTTACCGTAACGGCAAGCGTTCAACTGATGTGGTCCACGTTCATGCACATCTCCCTCGGCTCATTCGTACTAGGTGCTTTGTACCTCATGTATAGCTTTCTTAGACAGTTTCGTTACTTAGAACCCATAATACAAATATTAATGACATACAGCTCTGTTATGTCAATTGATATATATTTTTTTATAGCCTATAGTTTATATTTAAAAGTTGGTTTTTGAATTTTTCCAATAATATCTGTTTGTTATAGGCAAGTCCCAAATTTGACCCCTTGTTTTGAGATTGTCAAATATATTTTAGGAGGTTGCGTTTTGATATTTATGTAATAAATAATAATAAATAGTGTTTACCCGTAGAAAATATAGTTGTTTGCTGATATTCTTATTCATTCCGTTTTCCGTAATTTTCAATGTAGTTGGTGAGTCCGTCATCCTATAGAGATCTTTATTTGTACTTTTATCCATTCTTTTAAGTATTGTCTAGACTTATCTTTAAATAACCTATAATCGCATTGTCTTAGTCATTATTTACAGTCGCTGGTTTTTATTACTTTTTTAGCATCCGGTAGTTTCTGTAGTATTTAGTCATTTCTCGACCAAAAGATGGTCATATCAAGAGACGATAGGCCATTTTAATCAGTTTTTTGTAGTCTAAAGCACCAGAGCTTAAGAGGGTGATGAACTTCTGGATAGGGAAAATCACTTCAGTAAGTGTTAGCAGTGATTATTTATTTTCTTTTTGGCTAAATCAATCATAGAATTTAGACCAAAAAATATTTTCTCTTTTTTTTAAGGAAAAGTTGCAGTGTCCATTACAGTCTTGGAACTAAATTGTGATTGCTATACTTTTAAAGAATTGAAGAATGTAAGTTTTGGATATAATATCAAAAACTGTACAACCAGAGAGGAGAAATGGTATTTTTAATTTTACAAAAAAAATTAAAATTTTACAGGTACTAATTTACAGAAGGTTAATTAGAAGTTATAGAAATCAAATATGGTATTAAGAATTTAATTTAAAATACGTTTGGCTGGTACCGTGGGTACATTTTTGAGACCCCGTGCGTAGACCAAATTTTTGAAAAATCAAAGCTGTATTTGATCAACTCTTACGTTCAACTTGTCTGCTATTTTTAGTGTGCAAAATAAGAAAGTGGTTAGTTTTATTTTGTCGTTTTAGTTAAGGCAAAACTCTTTAAGACATACTGTACATATTAAGAGAGAAATTTCGCTGCTACCTAATTGAGTAGGTAATTTAAACACTATTTACGCGACATTTTTACTGAATTATAAATTCCTCAGTTAAAAGTAGTGTGTGTGTAATAATTTACAGTTAGAAAGTGGTCATGATAATTACTATTCCGTGATATAGCTTTGTCCTGTAACACTTGTGTATGAGTGGAATTTTCAATTGGACAAAAAAATTACTGAAACGACTCACTTAAAACTCCTAAATAAAATGTTTCTTTCATTATTGAATACGTAGATAACTTTGAGGTTAACAGGTCCAGTAGATAATTTGTTTTTCTTATATCTATTTACGAAATAAGTTACTGGGTGGTTTGAAAAAAGAGTATATAGCCTGTCCCAAAATATAAGATCCTGATTTTTGCCGTTTTAAGTGGGCAATATAAAAATTCTGACCTTTTGTTTATGATAGGTTGCAGAGATGGACTTAGGAATTTTATTCATTGATGCAAATAAATAAAATTATAAGTGTTTTTGGAGATGTTTATTTATAGACGCATGTAAAAACAAATGGATAAGAAGTAGAAAGATACAGTTTGAATGAATTGGGGTTTACAAAAAGGGACATATTGTATAAATAAAAAAATATATTTTAACTTAAGCCTAATTCGGTTTCACTATCACTGTCATCAGCTGAGGTAATTATCAGTGGTTTTATATTATTAACATAAATATATGAATCCTCAACTTTAACAACGCGCTGAATGGAATTCTTCTATCTTTCACAAGGTATATCATTTATAACTTTTTTTACTAATTCAACCATTGGCACGCTTAAAGTAGGGAGAAACATTTTGTGCCCTTATTTTTGATTTAACTTGATGCAAAATATGTTCAACTGGATTAAACACACAATAATAGGGAAGAAGCCGCAAAACAGTGTGTCCCATTTTCTCAGCCATACTATCACAAACATATTTCTTTTTCAATTTATATCTTTCAAAACTTCCAAAAGTTCACTTTTTTTATAACTAAAATTAAAATAAATGTCACTTTCTAACATATATTCCTGTATTTCCGATTTGGTGTTGGCTGCATTAGGAACCTTATTTAGTAGGCGACTATGGTAACTTGCATTGTTCATAACTATAACACTCTGTTCGGGAACATTTGGCAAAAGGGAATTTTGAAACCAATTTTCAAAAAGTTCTGCGGTCGTGTCTTCGTGATAGTCCAAACTAGAATCTTTTATGTTTTTTGCAGATAATAGTAGACAATTTGAAACCCAGTCCTTTTCAGATACAGCATGCAAAATGGTTATTCGTTTATCTTTATTTGAAGGTTCGTTAGTCTGACATTTTGTAGTGCTGTCAACTACCCTTTTTGCATAGTGTCATGGGTATCGAACCATGTTTCGTCAAGGTAAATTATTGGCCAATTCTCTGATCGATACTTTTTAATTTCTTATAAATAAGTATGCCGCAAGATTCGTAATCTTTGTGACTCCATCACTACTTGCCTTTTGTTGATTTTTCGGAACGTAAATCCTATTCTTAAGAGAATTCTGTGAAGGGTTGACCGGCCACAATGTATATTGGTACCGTCCTACACCAGTCTTAATTTTATTTTCTCTAGTGTCGGCACCAACTGCTCTTCATACATAGAATATATTTTTCTCCTGATGACGTCTTTTTCACAATCGTCTACATGATGCATTGGAAAATCTTTCCGTTTTTTCCTGTTCTTGAGTGATGGTTTTCCTACAATACTCTTAATCGTAGAACTTGGGGTTTTTGTTAGTTCACTGGTTTCTTGCAAAGCACTTTGTTTATACAAATTTCTTTTTAGCAAACTGTCGTAAACATTTTTCACTATTTGTTTAGCGTCAAGTGATAAATGTTTTCTCTTGCGATAGCCACTATTGCAATTTTCCCACGGATGCCGCATAATTAAAATAGAACCGTTACGTTTTAAATTGTAAGTAAAACTAAAAATAAAAATAATAAAAAGTATCTTTCGAATCTTAATGAGGACCTGTGGTCATTAGGCCTATATTATCAAATACTTAAAGGGCTCCAAACGGGGTTGCTAGGTAGTAAAGATATAGGTAAAAATAGATCCAATATGATTGCAGGTGCAAGTGAGGGCGGTATACGAAGCAGGTAAAATAAAAATACGTTTATCGTAATACCTGGCAACTATGCACAAAACCGTAATAAGGTCGTTTATTGCTCCATTGAAAAAGCAAAAAAGGCAGGATCTTATATCTTGGGATTTACTTTAAGTACTGTATTAGAGTTTTTTTCTGAGCACAGTACACGTGCTCTAGGTAAATCACCAGATTGCTGCAAGAGAGGTGCGTCTGCACAAGTAGCTATCTTGGTTGGTTGGAAATTGTTGTACTAACTCGGTGGGAGACACAATTATGGGCAGTTCATTCTAAAGGAATATGGAGTTAATGTTAAACCTCATATGGATATGTTAGCGCGACGTGTATTTCTAGCACGTACCGGTAAGAAAGCGAGCTACCCTATCCAAGTGTTTATAGATTAGAATTAGAGTCAAATCACAAACACACAGTCTTAGCAGCAAAGTGCCAAACATGAGAGTGGTATTCCATCGTTAGTCCGCATTTGAGCTTTGTTAAAATATGTAGTATATAAACTTTCCAGTACGAAATAATATTTCCTGCTCTGAGCTGTCTTTAGTATACGAGTAACATGATCATCCCAAGGGGTACATGACTCCAACTTATTGCCTAGCAAAAACTGTAACCTGGGTTTTGTAACTTGTAGCTGAGCTTAATTGTACTCACTTGTTGTCACTCCTACATAGAATTTCTTCCAAGTCTTTTTTGTGTAATTGATTGTGATTATGGATGAGATTGCAGTATTGGTATAACAACTAAAAACGAAAAGAATCGTATTTTCAGAAGTTACTAAAAGTGTTCTTCGTATTTGCTGAACCATCCTAAGACGCGTTTCGCCGTATCACGGCTCATCAGCTGGGCTAGGTTCAGCAAATACGAGAACACCTTTTTAGTCCTTTATCCAAGTAACTAACGGAAAACTATAACAATACTTACTCGGATAAAGGACTAAAAATGTGTTCTCGTATTTGCTGAACCTAGCCCAGATGATGAGCCGTAATATGGCGAAACGCGTCTTGGGATGGTTCAGCAAATACGAAGAACACTTTTGGTAACTTCTAAAAAATACGATTCTTTTCGTTTTTAGTTGTTATACCAATACTGTCATCTATGCCTTCGAGCGGTAAGCTCAAGAAAAGTGCGTTTCTGCAATAAGTGCCAGCCGTGCTGTGCCGCTCTGCTTGAATAGACTTAGTAAGTCGCCGACAGAGTGCAGTATAAGCATCTATTTGTTATAGTTTTATGGATGAGATTTTTATTCTTAGGAAATTGTTAATGTATAGCAGAAAGATGGTAGGAGACAGTGAAGGTGTCGACAAGTAATCGATGAACTGTTACTTGCAAGGAACTATGTCTGAGGAAACCTAAGAGCCATGAGACGAGTCATTCAATCTTTAAGTCCTTTTGAGAAGGAAATTTTGTTTTTGCAAAATTTGGTATTTATTTCTCTTACTAAAGTGGCGATATGTCTTTAGATGAGATGTAATATACAGTCAGTTCAAAAAGTCCCCATACACCAGGACACTAGGACTTTCGTCATGTTTATCACCGTAGTGTTAAAATTTATTTATTCTTTTATTGTTTTAATACAAATATCCAAAAGTACTTTCGAAAAAGCGTTGAGATTTCTGCATATTAACTACGTACAGGAAATTGGTCTTAAAGGCTAGTCGCCAGTCTTCTTGACTTGTTTTTAATCAGTAATCCAGAGATTTACACTGTCACCGTAAATCCGCCGTTAGATTCTTCCAACCATAAACTGCTTTCGACATCGAGTATCCTACCGATCAATGACACAGATGCCCCAAAACTGCGCAAGATTTGGCATTACAAATTTGCTAAATAGGAATAACTTATGGAATATTTTCGCTGTTTTCCTTAGTTTTAGATTTGTTTTAGATCTGACGAAACATCTGACTGCGCTAAGGAGGTTTCCGATGTTATTTCGGCTGGTATGGAAGCTTACATTCCGTTTTCGAAGAAATGCACCTCCAACGACAAGCTTTGGTTGGTTATTGATTTCTCTTTGTATTGTACTAGTATCGTTAACATGGTAAGTAGTTTGGCAAAGGTAGTAACGGACCGAAATGTTACAACACAAAAACACAAAAACACAATAAATGTGTAACTATTTAATCACAGCAGACTCAGTTGCACCATAATTCTAAGAAAAAATCCCGACAAATTGGATATATACATGTATATATATATATATATATATATATATATATATATATATATATATATATATATATATATATATATATATATACATACATATATATATATATATATATATATATATATATATATATATATATATATATATATATATCACCACACCACAGAATCAGTTTGAGTACTTAACATTTTCTCAAATGAATTCCAACCCGAACAAGGCGCCAGGCAGATATGTATGTATGTTGTCTCCACAACTTTTTAAGAAATATGGAGAATATATTATGGGAAGGTCGCTCATGGATGGGAGGAAGGTATCTCAGTAAACGGGCAAAAAATCAATAACTTGCATTTTGCGGATGACATCGCCCTATTTGCAAGCAGCCAAGAAGAACTAATCCAGTTGGTGCGAACAATGGGAAACGAAAGCCAATTCTTTGGTCTGGAATTAAATATATCGAAAACAAAAATAATGATAATAGATAAACAGCACAATAATCATCCAGATATCACCAGAATTGACCACTTTGTAATTGTAAAATTCTATATGTAGCTTGGATCACGGATAACAAACACTGGAACAACACAAGTAGAAATATAGCGAAGATGCCATATGGCGAAGGTAGCAATAGGTAAACTATTCAAAATCTGGAGTGACGACCAAATTTCAAAATCTCTAAAAATGCGATTGGTCAACTGCTTAGTTTTCCCAATATTGACATATGGCTGCGAGTCGTGGACGATGAGACTATCGAAAAGGAAAAAGATTGATGCTAACGAGATGTTTTGTTGGAGAAGAATGCTGAGAGTTTCATGAACCTAACATTGAACGAATAACTTATAACAATTATGCAAGAACTAAGAATTACTAGGAAACTCTCGAGCAGAAGTCAACTTCAGTAACTAAAATACTTTGGACACATTAAGAGAAGAAATAATGACAATATGGAAAGACTCACCATCCAGGGCAAGGTGGAAGGTCGAAGATCAAGAGGAAGAGCCACAACACGATGGATTGACTAAATAACCAGAATATGCAACAGATAAATGCACGATCACATTGAGATGACAAGAGATAGAGACTTCACAAGGTCACGACGTCACAAGGATCACTACATTCCCTACGGGGGTTTCGGACTGAAGATATATATATATATATATATATATATATATATATATATATATATATATATATATATATATATATATATATATATATATATATATATATATATATATATATATATATATATATATATATATATATATGTATATATACACACACATATATATATATATATATATATATATATATATATATATATATATATATATATATATATATATATTTATTTATTGTTAACATATTTTTCATTGACATACGTTTCGGTCTTTAAAAACCTTCTTTAGTGTCAAAATTGATTGTCTAAAACCGATCTCAGTATCTTTCAAAATTCTACATATTTGAAAGATGCTGACATCGGTTTTAGACAATCAATTTTGACACTGAAGAAGGTTTTTAAAGACCGAAACGTATGTCAATGAAAAATATGTTAACAATAAATTAAATGCTACACAACCAAGTTACTGTTTTCATAGAACCAAGAATTTCTAATAATCAAGAATATTGCCTGAGGTTCAAGAAAATCCCGTATTAAGTATATATATATATATATATATATATATATATATATATATATATATATATATATATATATATATATATATATATATATATATATATATATATATATATATGTATACATATATATATATATATATATATATATATATATATATATATATATATATATATATATATATATATATATATATATATATATATATATATATATATATATATATATATATATATATATATATATATATATATATATATATATATATATATATATATATATATATATATATATATATATATATATATATATATATATATATATATATTCTTTCTCAGTCTATGTTCATCCACTCCTTCCATGTCTTTCTATCCATTGCAACTTGCATCCAGTTCGTTCCTGCAATTCTCTGGATGTCGTCTCGCCATCTTTTTTGTGGTCTTCCCAGACTCCTCTTGGTCTCCCTTGGTATCCATGTTAACAATTTATTAGTCCATCTATTCGGATCTTGTCTCGCAATACCATAGCCATGCTACATATATATATATATATATATATATATATATATATATATATATATATATATATATATATATGTATATATATATATATATATATATATATATATATATATATATATATATATATATATATATATATATATATATATATATATATATATATATATATATATATATATATATTATATATATATATAATATTATATGTATAATATTACAAAGTTAATTAAATATTTGGTAATGTTGACAAATACAGACGTAGAAAAATTAAACATCTGATGAAGACACGATAGTTATCGAAACGTAAGTCTCAGACTTAAAGAATAATGAATGTATATTTGCTCTAATAATTCATATTTTTGCAAATTTGTATTTATTTTCTTGCCGAGTCAATAAGTTTCTTTCCTTATCAACTGTTGAAGTCACCGAAAATATTTGCATTATTTTCGGTAAATTTTTAATTTGGGTATCAGTTGTACTTTCAAGAACATTTTCCACAAAAACCTATTTTTAAAAGTATAATTTTTTTTTTTCAAAGAGCAATCTTCAATGAACCCTAAATATTCCGTGATTAAGGAAAAATACCTGCCTAAACAATTTATAATACGTTAATGGTTTAATTAACATACATAGGTAATTAACTATTCCGTCGTCAATTCTTAAGAATCAATGACAAATGCAAGCAAAAATGCGAACACTGTACCTCTCAAAATAGGTGTGTTTTAAAAGGTGCTCCACGAACAACATTTTGAAATTAATTCTTAAAATAATTTATTTAAGTTACCTGTATACTAGTCCTTTTTACTTCAATATAAACCCAATTATCCGTAGCAAAAGCTATAGCTAGCAACGCTACAGCTATGATGCTAGTAATAGTAGCTAAACTTAAAGTAACCGCCGAACAAGGCATATTTCCCACGATAAAGTTTATTTAAAACACTAAAGAGACACCCGAAAACACTCAATTGAACTGAAAAAACCTACAGAACACTTCGCAAATTATCCACAGTTCATCTTTATCGTAAAAAACTCGAAACAAATGTAAAAAATCTCGAAAATAATGGAAATTTAGGTCGTACGAAATCACAAGGAACTACTTTTGGTCGTGCTTAGTCTGAAAGTAGTACTTCGATGGCCTCAAGAACAGAGGAACTGGTTTTACCTGAACGTAAGAAAGTTGAAATAGCTGTTTATTCATACCAGAATGTTAGAATGGTTGTCTATATTTTCATTGTTTGTAGTGGTACCCTAGACCGGTACCATTAGAATTAGAAACGACATCTACCTATCTTCTTTATATGAAGGATCTTAGGAAACAACTCCAAAATTTCTTATGCAGTGGCGTTGTTTGCTTAAAGTATTAATAGATGGAACCATGTTACATTGTATGATAATTTAATAATATTCTTGAGTGTATGAAATAATAGTAGATTTTCACATTAACTAAAGAATGAAAACTAATGCTTTATTTGATAAGATTTAACTTATATACAGGGAGTCCAAAAAGTCTCCATACACCACCTGCTTTCTATACTATTTTTCTGTTATGTTTCACTAATTAATTGGAACTATGAGAAAATATGTTTAAGTTAATATTTGAAACTTAACCAACGAGGATTGGTATTAAAAACAACTACGGAAAATTTTATTTAGAAATTACATCATTGTTATAAAAATGTAAACAAAATTAATGTCAAAAAAGTCTCCATACACTCAAGAACTGCATTGAAAAAAACACGTTATAATCAGCCGCATTTTATAAAGCTATCTATTGCTCGCTAAACTGAAAACAAATGAATAATTTTCGGCCATACTTTATGATCTGTCACTTGTTGTTAGTAATTTTGCAGTGGGTTTTCAAAGTAGTATTAAAAATGAGCGAGAAAAATTATGAAATTCCATTTCAAGTTCGAAAGATCAAAACTGATTTGTGGAAAGATGGAAAATCGTACAGAAATATAGGAAAAATTGTTAAAAACTTGCATACTACTGTTCAGTACATTGTAAACTAGTATAAATCAACGGATTCCTATAAACTTCGACCATGCTCCGGTCGTCCTAAGAAACTGACTCCACGTGAAGAGACCAGTATTGTTAGACAAATAATTATAGATCCCAAGAAAAGTGCACTAAAATTAAAAGAAGTACGGAAACTATTTTCGAAAAATGTTTGTTCACAAACAGTGAGAACTTGTTTAGACAGGGCCGGCATAAAGGGTGTGCAGCCAGGAAGAAGCCGTTAATTTCGAAAGCTTATCGCAAAAAGCGGTTAGCTTTTGCTAGGGAATGCGTTACTAAACCTCCCGAATTTTCTCAATGCGTGGCAGTCTTCTGCTTTGGGGATTCACGTTCGCTAGAAGGGTTGGAAATTTATATTTTATTAATGGTACCATGAATCAGCATGTTTATCTAAATATTTTGAGAGACAATTTAAGAGAAAGTGTCCAAAAATAAGCACTCGAAAAAACACACTTCTTCCAATAGGACAATAATCCGAAACATATGCAAACTTGGTGCGAGAATGGATGATCCATAATGTGCGACAGCAGCTTCATATACTTATTCACCCCATCGAGCATTTATGGGAGGAACTTAAACGGCGTGTTCGCAAACATAATATTTCAGATAGAGAAGAATTAAAATACAGAATATTGAAGGAATGGGAAAACATACCAGCAGAAGTTAGTAGAAAGCTGGTTGCAAGCATGACAAAAGGGTTACAAGAGATTAACAAGGCCAAAGGCGGCCCCACTAAATATTAGTTTAAACGAAGTTGTCATTTTCCGTTAAACTCCGTCAGACTATTATTGGTAATTGTTAAGTGTATGGAGACCTTTTTGACATTAATTTTGTTTACATTTTTATAACAATGATGTAACTTCTAGATAAAATATCCCGTAATTGTTTTCAATACTAATCCTCGTTGGTTAAGTTTCAAATATTAATTTAAACATGTTTTCTCATAGTCCTAATTAATTAGCTAGACGTAACAGAAAAATAGTATAGAAAACAGATGGTGTATGGAGATGTTTTGGACCGACTGTATATTTATGTATTTAAATATTAGTGAGGTTACTTAGAAAATTATTACTTCACAAAATTTATTTACATCCACATACAAATGATGCTAAATGTTCTGGATACCCAAATAAGGTGGTTACACCGAAAAACATAAAAAAAAAAATCCACAATATTGTTTTTGTGCAGTGTTTTTTTTTATGTCTCACTGTCTATTGATTTCCAAGCTAGGCAAAGCCTCTTTCTTATAATTTTGAAAGTATAAAGATAATTTCTATTACTAAATGTAAACTTCTATCTTAACCTAAGTTCTTACAATAGGAATCCTATACTAACTTAATCTAGGAAATGTGTTCAGTATATACATGAGATTCTTAATGCTAGGACTTAGAACTAAGACTAAAACTACCTTAGACTAAGACTTACGCTAACTTAAACTAGGACGTAACAATGACTTAAATTAGGACACTCTTGCTCTGAAGAGGCATTGCCCAAAAGCTACAGATTCCATTCCTATTTTAAATATTTTATGTGTATCGAATTTGAAAATGACTTCTCATTTAATTCGAGAGTTATCGTGTCAATGATCAGAGAAATTGCCGGATGTAATTATAATGAAGAATGTCCGTTTATACGTGGCATTTTTCTATAAGATATAAAATTTCTTTGCATTCATATTGAGGGTTCTACAGAGACCAAAGAATTAAAAATGTATGTAAATTTAGACAACCAAAATAGTGGGCAGCTGGGGCAGCAGAAACATTACTGGGAGAACATAAACAATGGAGGCGGCATGGACATATACACATTTTTGAAATTTTCTTCGCCTTCTAGGGTTTATTACTTCTTGTTGAGTAGCCGCATTTGAGTTTTTTTTTATGGGTCTAACACACGTGCTACAGGGAAGTCCCTAAAGCGCTACAGGAGCGACACGTGTGCGGAGAAAGCGATTCCCGTTGTTCTTGAATCGCTGTAAATTGTACTTGGTGAGAAACACAGTCCTGGGCAAATTATTCCAAAGGGATGATGTTCTCCATATAAATGACTGCTTGAAAAGTGTACGAGGAGTAACAAGCTGAACCTCATACGGATGTAAAGTATTAGCGCGACGTGGACTTCTAATATGCACCGCTCTGGGAGGATTAAACAGGCCACATCCTTCGAACACTTTCCATGAAAATACTTGTAGAATAGGCTCAAGTCGCCAGCCGTTCTTCGATGTTCCAGCGAATCAAGGCCGCCTGTCAGTTCCGGGTCTCCAATCAGATGAACAGCTCTTCTCTGAACAGAATCCAGCAAATGTAGTGTATGTTTGGGAGCGGAGCCTTAAACATGGGAGCAGTATTCCATAGTTGGTCGAATTTGAGCTTTGTATAGAATTAACAGTTGTTGTGGAGTTGTTGTGGAGTGTAAAGCTTTCTGGCCGAACAAATTGAGTGACGATGTTAGAGGAATGGAGTGCCCCTACATAACTATGTCGGGTTCAGCAACGTTAACTTTTTTAGAAAAAACTGCCGCCTGAGTTTTTGTAGCGTTAAATTCCACTTGGTTACTGTCACCCCAAAATAGAATTTCTACCAGGTCTTTGTTAAGTTGAATGACTTCCTGCTGTCTGCAGATATTCGTCTGAGTAGCCAATGTCCGAGCGTTCAAAGTGAATGAAGAGATAAGTGTACTATCATCTGCAAAGCTGTAGATTGGATTCTCGGTCTTTTCCAGCAGATCGTTAATATAAATGAGAAAGAGAGTAGGAGACAATATGGAGCCTTGGGTACACCGGCGTTGATAGTGAAGGTGTTAGAAAGAAATCCGTCGACTCGTAAAGAACGCTCTCTGAGGAAACATGAGAGCCACAAACAGAACCTTTCAGACATACCATAAGAATGTAGCTTAGCCAACAGCCCAAACATGTGTTACATAAGGTAGAAGATCTCCTGTTGATCTATTTTTACGAAAGCCATATTGGTGATCGCTAATAATGTTGAATCCTTCAAGATATTTTAGAAGATGCTGATTGATAGCCTTTTCCATGACTTTCAATATTATTGGAAGCAGTGCGATTGGTTGGTAGTTATTTGGCAAGGTCTTCTTGCCTTTTTTAGGTATCGGCTGAACTGTGGCACATTTCCAGCAGAAAGGAAATATTCCCTTTCTGTAGGATAGGTTGAAAAGTCTATAGAAAACTGGTGTTTGTTCCCTTGTACAGTTTTTGAGAACTATGGCAGGTATTCCGTCAGCGCCAGAGCTTTTTTGGTGTCTAGCTTCATCAAAATGATACGCTGTCTGAGGACAATATCGGGCATCCTTGACTGCACTATGGGGATACTAGGTGGTGTTTTTCCTTAGAAATCGACAGTAGAATGTGAAGCAAAGAGTTCAGCCAACAAGTTCGCTTTCTCAACAGGTGTCGTTGCAATAGAATTATCTGGCCATGTGAGTGAGTGAGTGAGTCCATGCTGTTAGATATTAAAAATTGACCTTAGAAGATACTTCTAAGAACTATGGTAAGACTATAGTTTAATCAATTAGATTACTTTTAATTTCCATTAATATTATTACGGATAGTTGACGTAAAACACATATTATCTTTATTAATATCCCTATAATAATATAGGTCACTCTTGTTTTTCATAAATTCATCATTCATTTTACTGACTTATTTCCTCAGATCGTACAAAATAATAAATAGAAAACAATTATTTAATAACTTTTCTTTCTTATTAAGGAAAATATTGGGTAAGTGGCAAAAATATAAAATATTACTATTTACTCTTGGTATTTTTTTATAAAATTATATTTTCCTATTTGTAAACTAGACGAAGTTTGAAATGAATACTACCATTGCTTAAAGGGAATAGGAAAGGATCTAAGATCCTTTTTTAATATTGTCCCTTATTTGGTGATTTTATTACAACCTATACAGTACACCATCATCGTCTAATTTTAATTTTTCCTGTTAATCTAGAAACTAAGGGAGAGTATAAATATTTTCTTTCCTTCCAACACCAAAACCATACACTTTAAAAAGAAACTTACTTATTCTTGCACTGCAGAACATGTTGCTAAGATATGTAGCCGTCTCTCTCTCTAAGCGATAGTCTCAAAAACCATTAAATAAGTAAAAAAAAATCGAATTAACCAAATTATGACTTACAAATAAGTTATGATAATAAGAAAAATACTTGATGGTAAAGACAAAAACGCAAGAGAATTAAAAAAGTTTCTTGATATCACGGTGGTTCGAACCTACGATCTCTGGGGATACACTCCTGCATTTTATCACTGAGCTACAGCACCAGCATATCGTGGCCTACTAGTCGGAGATCACTCTCGTCGTGTCCTCCAACTCAATCGAGAACCAACCTGGTGCTGGAGCTTAAAGTGTATTTGCTTGGAGTTGATAGCAGAATTCTCTCGTTGTAGATGCAAATACATGTTGGGGTGCGCCCAAAAGAGAGGTTTTTTTATGCATTTTACTAGATTTTGCTACCTGTTTTGAATTATTTTAGGCAGAAAACCTCTGCTATACAATCGAGTCATAAAATGTAAATGAGGGTTCATCGGTAGCAAACTCGTCCGAGCGTAACCTGCTTTTAGTGTTTAATAAACAAAATTATCTTAAAAATAAAGTTATAGAAAGATTTATTACCAAAATTTTTTAAATCTATATATATATATATATATATATATATATATATATATATATATATATATATATATATATATATATATTAGGGTGACCGCAAAAAATCGATGTCGGAATTTTGTTCGTCTGGACCCCACAAAACGATTCTCCTTTCCAGATATTGAGATAGCCGAAATTTGAGCTCGATTAAACGACGTTAACCCGTGCCGCTCGTCGCTCAAAGTTTGAAAAAATTCAAATTTTTGGCCAAAAAGCTGACATATGGAGCCATAACTCCAGAAGGGTAAATAACAGAAACACGCTTAATATCTCAAAAGAAAGCTAATGTTGTTCTTCAAAATTTATATTCTATACATAATTGTTGTTATTTTAAGTCAAACCGAGTTACAACAGCCTTTAGCTCCAAAAACGTGACCTGGTACCAGTAGGAGCCAGTTTGGGAGTATTTTAAGAATTTTACGGGGTTTTTACATAATGTGTCTCGGAATTAACATTTTTTTGTTAAAAAGTATTTCGGAACTCAATTTTCAAACATAAAGAGCCTTTTGTTCAAATTTAATCTTTTATTATATGGGGATTACCTGACTAGTTTACCAAAGAAAGACCCGTTTAACAGGTAAAAAGGAGGGTGAATCTAATTTCTATTTTAGGGATGGTGATTTTACTTCAGCGTACAACCGACCTTTTATTTATTCAGTTTAGTTTCTAAAGTGGCTTTGAGCTGGTTAGATCGAACAATTATCTAGTGAAGATATTTTAAGACACTGAAGAGGACAGCATCTACCAGGAACTTGAGAGCTTGGAGGAAATGGACATCCCTGAAGAAGCTGCAGAAGATCCAGGACCATCTGAGAGCAAGAGGATGAAAGTTTCATTTGCAAGGGGCGTTAAAGAGATTTTAAACATGAAATTGTCCATTTTATTAGATCGATGTAAGGTATCCGACAGAAATGCCACGAGAATTTTAATAGCTACTCTAGAAGGACTAAACCTTGACCCTCTTGAGTACAAAGTCTCGAAAACTTTATTACATAGAAGGCAAATGTTCAGAGAACAATATCATAAAAAAAATTTTGATAAAGTAAACATTCCTGAAAAAGAGCCCGTGGTTGTCCATTGGGACGGTAAACTTTTACCGGGTGTTTTAAAAAATGAACAATGTGAGCGAATAGCTATAGCTATTTCATATGGCGAAAAGGAACAGCTGCTGAATGGGGTCTTCTCAACACCGTCAAGGCGATGTGCTTCGACACTACAGCATCCAACACGGGAAGACTCAAAGGAGCATGCGTCATATTGGAGCAAATGTTAGGAAGAGAATTGTTATACCTAGCTTGCCGTCACCATATCTTGGAAATTCTGTTAAGAGGCGTATTCGACACAAAAATGGGATCAACCACTGGACCTCATCCAGACATTTTCAAGAGATTCCTCACTGCGTGGCCCAAGATAGACAAAGGAAAATACGACACAGGTATCAGTGACAATCTAATACAAAAGCAGCTAACTCCAGAAGTAATTGCAAATGTTACTGCTGAATTCGAGACCAAATTAACTGAGAGCCACCCCAGAGATGACTACAAGGAACTATTGCAGTTAGTTCTCGTATTTGTTGGATCACTAGACGGCAGTGTTGTGGGTTTTAGAACTCCAGGAGCCATTCATCACGCTAGGCGGATGGCAAAGGCTATTTACTGCTTAAAAATGTTCATTTTTCGTCGTCAATTTAAGATGTCTAAAGAAGAAGAAAGTTCTGTGCGTGCCATTTCTGTTTTCCTAGTTAAAATTTATTGTAAAGCTTGGTTCAATGCTCCAAAAGCTCATCTTGCGCCAAAGCAAGATTTAGGTATTTTGCATAGTCTGTTAGACTATAAAGAATGTGACAACGACATTGCAGAAATAGCCCTGACAAAATTTTCGAACCATTTGTGGTATTTGAATGCAAAGTTGGTGGGATTATCGTTTTTTGATCCCACCATTACAGACGATGAAAAGTTGTTAATGGCTAATTAAGTGCTCAGTAGCACAGATGAACCATCACAGCACGCTAGGGTTGTAAATCCAAAAGTTAGGAAAGAAAACTTAAAAGAGGTAGTTGATGGAGGATTGGTAAATTTACTTACCAAAGAAACGTTTACATTCTTTGACCAATTTAATATAAAAACAGATTTCCTAAGACAACATCCAAACACCTGGCCTCAAAATAATGACTTCCAAGAAGGATTGAAAATTGTCAAAACATTAAAAGTAGTTAATGATATGGCTAAGCGTGGTGTTAAATTAATAACCGACTTTAACGACCTTCTGACAAAAGATGAAGACCAAAAGCAATATGTCCTGCAAGTTGTAAGTAAATGCCGAGCATTATATCCTGACGTTTCAAAAACTACTTTAACAAAAGCTCTAGAATAGATTAGATAACTATGTAAAATTATCAACTCATGTAGGTACTACGTCTGTATCTTTTCTGTGTCTGTTTTGTATGTATTATATACCTAATTTTTATATTTTAAAATAAAAAATGTCATTAGACTTATCAGTATTACTTGTTTTTTTTTTTTTATTATATTTCTACTTTAAACTCAAAAATATACCAAAAAAAGCAAAAAATTTATCACTTAATAACAAAATATACGAAGTATGCTCCTAGTGGTACCAGGTCACGTTTTTGGGGCTAAAGGCTGTTGTAACTCGGTTTGACTTAAAATAACAACAATTATGTATAGAATATAAATTTTGAAGAACAACATTAGCTTTCTTTTGAGATATTAAGCGTGTTTCTATTGTTTACCGTTCTCGAGTTATGGCAGCTTTTTGACCAAAAATTTGGATTTTTTCAAACTTTGAGCGACGAGCGGCACGGGTTAACGTCGTTTAATCGGGCTCAAATTTCGACTATCTCAAGATTCCGACATTTTTTTTCCCCCTCTATGAGATCCGGTCACTCTAATATGTATATATATATATATATATATATATATATATATATATATATATATTTATATATATATATATATATATATATATATATATATATATATATATATATATATATATATATATATATATATATATATATATATATATATATATATATATATATATATATATATAAATACAGTCGACACTGTTTATAGTGAAACTCTATATGGTGAAAAACTCTTTATAGTGCAATTTTTTCAAGACCAATATAAAATACATACATAGTAATATATACGGATTTTTTCTTTATATAGTGAAAAACTTTCTATAGTGAAATTTCGGCCAACATTTTGGTCTTTCACTATATAGAGTGTCGACTGTATTTTATATATATATATATATATATATATATATATATATATATATATATATATATATATATATATATATATATATAAATTGACAATTCACGATGTATAAGTACATTAATTACAATCAAAAACAATCACCATCTTCAAAATCTCAAGACTCGACTTCTCTTAAATTGATAATTAAGGGTTCTATTTCCACAGCTTCTTCGGTGTATTCGTCAAGTTACTACATCTTATTTTCTTCTTCTATAATATGTCGAATGACATTTTTCCAAATATCCTCTTTGATCCTCTCTATTCCGGCGAGTAATAATTGCCTTACGTCTTGAAGTTTGAACGTGGTGTTTTCTCTTGCAACTTTCATTTGTGCCTAAATTAGCTTTATGGAATTCTGTTCCTTTGCCATCTCATCGACTGCGTATTTTTTGAACTGTGCCTTATTTTGTTTCGCAATTTTGAGAAGTTCCGCTTTTAACATACCATCTTTATGTTTGAAATTTTTGTTTCTTATCCATTGAAGAATATCCGCTGTCTTCCATGAATTTGTCGGAAGTCGTTCTAATAATCGAGAATAGCATGGGGCATTGTCTAATACTATAACTGATTTTGCTGGTATACATTCAATCATTTGTTGGAAGTACTCCTTAAAAACATCTCATCATGGTAACCTTTAGTTGACTTTGATTCGAATTCCAACAAGCCACCGACGAGAAATCCGTTTTCACTACCAATATGTGCTATAATTAGCCTGAGACCTTTTCCTGAAGGGGGTTGTAATCCAATTGATCAACCTTCCATAAAAGCTTGTTTGGCACCCTTAATGTTTTTGTCAATCCAGAATTTTTTCACTGTATGTTCCTCATTAACCCAAGTCTCATCTCAATAAAAAGTTTTTCTTTTTTCGGCTCGAAATTTTCTGATTGCTCGTAGATATTCTCTTCTTCAACAAATTATTTCTGTTTTATCGATAAGAACAGATTTTCTAGTCTGTTTTTTCCAACAAAAATTCGGGTTATGAACGATTTTCCATAATTTCCGTTTTTTTAAATCTGGTAAGTCTTGATCTTCTCTGATTTCTTGCAAAACTTTATGTAGTGTAGGTATTTCTTTCTTAATAAAAAAAAAATGGTGTACTTTTCTTCTTATTGCGTTTTTATAGTCTTCATCGACCTGTAAGGGCTCCTTTCCTTTGTGATTCTGAGGTTCGCTGTAAGGACCGCGTTTTCTTTCTTTTAGAAATCTATAAATAGTTGCTGATCCAACTCCTGTCATGTTGGCACAGGTTTCCACAATTTCACGGGCTTGGCTTGTTGGCTGTTGATGCACTAGGGCATCGTAGACGTTAAGTATCATTGTTTTTTCTCGCAGGGAAAATGCAGATTTACAGACTTTGCGAAGTTTGACCAGGGCAAAACTGAAAGTTGAAGCCATCGCTGTTCTGATTTGAAGTAAGCATATTATAGGTTCTTGCTTTATTTTTATACTTACACATAATATTTTTATTGCATACTTAGATACGTAGACACCTACCCACCGATAAGTACTTTGGTTAATTATATTCCAATAACTGCTAAACTTTCAAATAATTTTATTGTACTTATTATCATTAAACTTCATAACACTGTAGATTTCTAGTTCTTAAGAATTGTTAATTGTACTCGTTTAGGCCTTTATCATAGGAATAAGATTTTTAGTTTCATCATTTACTCATTAAAATAAACTTTGAAATGCGTTGATTTATATAGCTTATTGTAAAGTTTAGAAGATCGCGCTGTAGAGACAGAAAATAAAGGTGATTAAAACTAAAAATGCAAACAATTGGTAGAGAAATTTCGGACGCTCATGGTTTATGACGTTTTAATGTTTATAAACCATGTTGTGTGCTATCAACTCTAAACAAACGGACTTTAGTAGGTAAAATGCAGGGGCGTACAACCTGAAATTATGGGTGCGAATTCCACTGGCATCGAGAAACTTTTTTAATTCTCTTGTGGTTATGCCTTTACCTACAAATATTTTGCTAACTGTTCATTGTTTCGATACGCTAAATCAACATTATTTTGTTAATGTTGGGAATGTGGAATCTTTGGTACAATGACACTACTCAGTATATATCACCACTACACCAAACACTATTTTTGCACTCGACGCCCGTTTCGTTAACCATGTTAGCTTCATCAGGAGCGATGATTGGCTCAATGATTGGTGTAGTGGTGATATATACTGAGTAGCCTTATCTTGTTTGATCAAAACTTATTTGTATGGCTTACATATTCTTTAGCGTGTATTATAAAGGCCCACAAGCGAACGAAGTAGTAAAAATGGTGTCCTTAAAGCCGGGTTTCCACCAAACGGACATAGCACGAAAGACAAACGAAAACTGTTTTTCTCTACAAAAAGAGCCATGTTTTGTAAAAAATAAACAGTTCCGAAAACATGTTTGTCGGGGAACAGTGTTTTTAGTAAACAAAACACTTTCCCATATCGAGTCGGTATATCAAAGGAAAACAAATTTGTTCGTGTTTTTTAGTCGGTTTGGTTGAAACACCTGAATGTTGTAGTTTTGTTCTCTGCGACATTTGTACTCTACTCTGTCAACTAGTTATCAATTTTTTATTAAATGTATGCAATTTTTATGAAGAGTTTGTCAACATTTAAAAAGTAAGTATTTTATATTTATTTAGTTAACCTTTTTATTCAAATATATATATATATATATATATATATATATATATATATATATATATATATATATTTTTTATTGGTCTAGCACACGTGCTGCAGGGAAGTCCCTAAAGCGCTCCAGGAGCGGCACGAGTGCGGAAAAAGCGATTCACGTTGTTCTTGAATCGCTGTATATATATATATATATATATATATATATATATATATATATAATTATATATATATATATATGTGTGTATTTAGTTACAATGATGATTAATAAAGTTGACTGGCAATTCCCCATTTAACCCAATATCGCCAGTGCTTAAATCAACCAATAATTCTGCTGGGCCGTAATTAACTCTCCTTTTTAATAGAGAACTGACCCAATAGCAGCTAATTATAAAAAAATCGTCATCGGAGGACATTCTTGCGGGACTAAACAAAATGGGAAAAAGAGAACAAACACTAGCAACAAAACTTTTGGAACAGTCTACAGAAACTATTTGAAAAAAACAAAACATGTTTTGTTTTTTTCAAACAGTTTCAACCCGGCTTAAGGTGGGACTTATTTATTGACAAAACCCCTCTGCGGAACGTTAAGGGAATTAAAGATTGGTTCTCGATTGAGATGATAAAAGCGGCAATAAAGACTAGCACACCAAGCTACGCTGGTACTGTAGCTTAGTTGGTAAAGTGCAGAGGGTATATCCTAAAAACGTGGGTTCGAATCCGGTACTTTTCTTCACGTGGCTTAATAACAAATGCGTCATTAACATATCTGCACTAAACTGTTTTAGAGAAGCCGAGGTTAAGGCAATTTCTTCCAAAACTTTCCAACAAAAACGATATGGTCTAATCCGAATTACTAAGATATATCAATTGTAATAGTCTTACATACTGGTACATTATAAATTCCAACTATAACTCAAAGACAAACAAGAATTTTTCAACTATGTTGGGAATGTGGAATTTTTGGCAGAAATAAATCTTGATTTAATTAATAATATGTATTAAACAATCTACCGCTTCAATTAGTAAATTTAATTGCCTTCCAAATAATGAAACCGTACATAATTTTTTTAAGGTCATTTTTAATCACATAGTTTGACTGATAATAGTTACGTTAAAAATAAACCAGTCAAGATCATCTTACTATTTCTATAAAGTTAATGCAAAAAAAAAAATATATTTTCATCTACCCCTTGAGATCACTTGTCAATAAAGTTATTCGCTTAGGAAGATTCATAACAGTGAAAATTATTGGATATATATATATATATATATATATATATATATATATATATATATAAAGGATGTCACAAAATTCACGCAAGATTTGAATTTGGCGCCATTTGTATGGCAAAGTGTTGCCAACAAAACAAAAAACAGCGTGAAAGCTGACAGTTCAGGGTTATTAAAAATGAAGTTCTACACAAAAAAGAACAACGTGCTACATTTTTCGTTGTTGAGCTAATATTTTAAAAATAATGTAAAGTTTGGCAACTACAGTTCGGAATTTTCGTACAAGATATGATCGGAATAGTGATTTAACCTCATCTTCATGCTTACAAAGTTCAATTGACTCAAAAACTAAAGCCTACTGATCACGCACAACGAAGAGAGTTCGTTGAATGGATTATGGAACAACAACAAGTGGATGCCGATTTTTCGAAGAAAATCATCTTCAGCGATGAGGATCATTTCCATCTTGATGGATTCGTTAATCGACAAAATTGTCAGATTTGGGGTTCAGACTATCCACATGTGACTGTTGCGAAACAAATGCCTCCACAACGTGTCACTGTTTGGTGCGGATTTTGGGCTGGAGGCATCATCGGACCATTCTTCTTCGAAAATGCGGTTGGCCAGGCAACAAGAGTTAATGGTGATCGTTATCGTGATATGATAATCCAATTTTTTTGTGCCTAAATTGCAAGATATGGATGTGGATGACATGTGGTTTCAACAAGACGGTGCCACATACCGTACAGCCCGAGAAACAATGCAATTACTACATGAATCATTTCCTGGTAGTGTAATATCCCGTTTTGGTGATCAGAATTGGCCGCCCAGATCATGGGATTAACGCCGTTGGATTTTTTTTTTTGGGGTTTTTTAAAGTTTAAGATTTATGCCAACAAGCCCACGACCATCAACGACTTGAAGGAGGAAATTAAGCGCTGTATCAACGATGTTCAGCCACATTTATGCAAAACGGTCATGGAAAATTTCGACAAAAGAGTGCGTATGTGCCAGCAAAGCCGTGGAGGCCATTTACCCGATATGTTATTCCATACATAACCCTATACTGTATACTTTATGAATCAATAAAAATATTACAATTTTTTATTAAAAACCTGTGTTTTCTATCAAAATTACTTCTTGCGTGAATTTTGGGACATCCTTTACAATCAAATTAATATTTAGAATATTTTGAAAAATTTCCAATTACTGATAATTTTGGGTTAAATATAACCAAAAAGAACTGTTTGAAACATTGAGCAGTATATCAATGTCAATATACTAAACAAACACTAGTTTAATACAAAAAAAAAACAATTATCTTTATATAACTTAAAAATAAATTAATTTTTCCTAGCCGGATGGAGCACGACATCGACATTTGTACTGACTTCCATCGATGTAGTATTCAGGACTACAACATGGCCGACATAAAAAGTAATAAAAAGTCTTTTATGAATGTTAGAAATTATTTTAGAGAGTATTGTGACTATACTGGCATACATGGTCTAAAATTTATTGGAGAAAAAAGATCGCTTTGTGAAAAGTAAGTATTAAATATAGGAATTAATTGTCGCTAGAGAACCAAATACTTATTAAAACCTGGCAGCCAATATCTAGGACGTGCAGTAGAATATTTACTGCAAAGAGGACACTGTTATTATACATATGTATTTTATTTTTTAATTTCTATTACTGTCGCTTATCATTTTTACTGTCCTTGCTAAAGGAAAGTGAAAAAAATTACTCTTCAACATTTTTCCTTTCCTTCATGTTTTAGATTTTCTAGATCACGAAAAACATGACTCATTTCTGTCGGTCTGTCTATCTGTTCGTCTGTCAGCACGATAACTCTCGAACGAAATGAGATATCAATTTTAAACTCGGTACATAGATAACATGTAACAAGAAGATGATAGTTTCTTAAAGACATCGCTTTAGGCTAAGGGGCCAAAGATGTGGAGGTCGATAAATTTTAAGGTTTAAATAGTAATAGGCAGGATTTTTTTGGTTTTTTGTTGCTTAATAAACAAATTTTATCCATAAATACTTATAGTAAAACATATATATCCTTTTCTGGGTTTTGAAGTCTAGGAATCCCGAATTTAGATTATTTTTTCATTGCGTTCAAGTTTAACCCAGGAAGGGGGTGCAGGGGGGAGGGGTAGTTTAATATTGTATAATTTCAATAGCATTTTGAGATATTTACATTTTTTTTTTGTTTTTTTTGGTACTGGACAAATTTTAAGCTTATTGTTTATAGCAAAATATGTAAGGGGTTAAAGAGTGGGTAGAGGGTTAATGACTTTGGTTCCTATATATTTATGATGTTATAGATCTTTTTGGGGGTTTTCGGAGTCGAGAAATCTGAAAATTAAGTTATTTTTTCATTACTTTCAATTTTAATAATGAGAGGGCTGAAAGAGATGAAGTAGTGAAATATTGTATAGTTTCAAGAGCATTATAGTAATTTTTCCTGATTTAATGAACAAATTTTAAACCTAATTATTTATTTATATATATATATATATATATATATATATATATATATATATATATATATATATATATATATATATATATATATATATATATATATATATATATATATATATATATATATAGGGTTACATATATAAGTATATATATATATATAGATATATTAATATATATATATATATATATATATACATATATATATATATACAGGGTTACAGGGAAAGTCGCCTAGATAATTAAGGACGTTATAGTTTAGGTCGTTTCTGACCGATTTGATTCTATGACATGATGTCCTAAACTTAACCGTTTTCGAGATATTGAAATTTAAAGATTTTCTAAAAAAAACATGTTTTTTTTTTTTTTTGCTTTTATATCGATTTTTTTTTATTAGAGGTTCTCGAGTGCGATTTTTTGGTTATTTTTAGTTAGTCTGTATGTCAAGTATCAAAAGTCATCAAAAAAATTTGAACTAGTTACTAACAGTTTCAAATGGCGGCTTGTTAATGTTTCTAAATTACGAATTTTTACCAAGTGTTTCCTACTTTAAATCAATAAAGAGAAAAAAAAATGTATGGAAGTTATTCTGCAAATTATTTTAAAAACTTTTACGTCTTTTTAGCTATCAAAAAAGGTATAATACTAGGAGTTTAATAGGAAAACTGTACACAGAATGACACCTAAAGCGGGCTCGGGTAGCAAAAGGTAAATTTTTAGTTCTAGGTGAAAATACGAAAAATACACAAATAAAACAAAAAACCTTGCAATTTAATATTTTTTATTAATTATAATTCATGTTCTATATGGTCGCCCCTATTTCTAACACAAATTCTCATTCTTTTCTTAAATTACTTTTCACAACGCTGGTTGTGTGGTGCCGCCTCATTTTGTCAGCCGCATCAATTATTTTTTGTCTTAGGACATCCACGTTTTCGATATCTGGTCGTATACGAACCTTTTCAAAAAAATCCATCGGTGTTAGGTCTGGGCTTCTCGCCGGCCAAGGTATGGGTCCGCCTATTCCAATCCATTTGTTGGGATAATTGTCATTGAGCCATGCACGAACACTTCCTCTGTAGTGAGCTGGGCAGCCATCGTGTTGAAAGTACATGTTTTGTCTCAAACCAATAGGTAGGTCTTCCATCAAATTAGGTAAATCATTCCGCAAAAAATTGTCGTATTCCTCGCCATTCAAATTATCTGGCAGGAAGAATGGCCCAACCAAATAATTTGAAATTATACCCATCCACACATTTAAGCTGAATCTTGTTTGTGATCCTTTCGTTCTTTTTTTGTTTGGGTTGCCTTCCTCTTTAGAAGCCCAATAGTGGGCATTGTGGTAGTTTGTAAGACCGTCTTTGTCGAATTTCGACGTCGTCAGTCCAGTTCTTAAAAAAAGATGCATCTTCGACATCGGTATTGAGCATAAATCTGCAGAATTCTAATCGTCGCAACGGATCCCCTTCTTCAATGACTTGCACGGGCGTATAGTGATAAGGGTGTTGCCCAACAGTATGCATTACAATCCATACCTTCCACTGCGAAATACCAAGCTGTTGTGCGACAACATTTGTAGATGTGGTTGGGTCCACCTCAAAGAGACGTCGTATTTCGTTTTCTTCGTCTTCGTCAAAGATACGTGGTCGTCCCATGTCAGTTCGCCGTCTTTGTACGGAACCAGTTTCTCGTAGTCTTCGATAAGTTCCATCAAATACATCTAACATCAGGTACACGACGAGTAGGATATCGCAGTATGAATTCATCACGTGCACGCGACGATACTCCTTCGCAAAATCCGTAACACATTAGGATGTCAGCATATTCCTCGTTGGTATACGTTACCATATTCACAAGCAGAGATCAAAATCCAGTTACGAGCCAATTCACACAGTCAGAAGGATGAAACACAGATATTTTTGAAAAGCACGGTATAGCACATCGACCACGGACGAATCGCATGGGCAGACTAAAAATCATTCAATAATCTTTAGTGAACAGAAAATGTCACTCGCACAGAGAGTACCCCGACCGGAAAAAATGCTTACCCAACCCTTTTTATTGCTTGAAGGTGCAGGTGGTAAACCGGTAATTGGTAGTATCTAAATTCTATTATTATGTTACTCTACATTTGGGCCTATTGAAATCTCATTTTCTTAGAATTTTCAATAGATCCAGTAGATATTATACCGTTTTAGATAGCTAAAAAGACGTAAAAGTTTTTAAAATAATTTGCAGAATAACTTCCATACATTTTTTTTCTCTTTATTGATTTAAAGTAGGAAACTTGAGTAAAAATTCGTAATTTAGAAATATTAACAAGCCGCCATTTGAAACTGTTAGTAAATAGTTCAAATTTTTTTGATGATTTTTGATACTTGACATACAGACTAACTAAAAATAACCAAAAAATCGCACTCGAGAACCTCTAATAAAAAAAAAATCGATATAAAAGCAAAAAAAAAACATGTTTTTTTTAGAAAATCTTTAAACTTCAATATCTCGAAAACGGTTAAGTTTAGGACATCATGTCATAGAATCAAATCGGTCAAAAACGACATAAACTATAACGTCCTTAATTATCTAGGGCGACTGTCCCTGTAACCCTATATATATATATATATATATATATATATTATATATATATATATATATATATATATATATATATATATATACCATTATATATATATATATATATATATATATATATATATATATATATATATATATATATATATATATATATATATATATATATATATATATATATATATATATATATATATATATATATATATATATATCTTCTTCCTACGTTAGGACCATGTCCTGTGTTCACTTCAAAGGTTCCCCAGAAACAATTGCCATGATGAAGACAAGCTCTCATACCATCGTATTGGTGGTCTTCCAAGCGGTCGAGGTGTGTTTGGTCGCTTCTCTTTTGCAACCTTAGCCAACCGGTCCTTTGGCATTCTGTCCACATGGTCTCTCCATTCTCTTCTCCTATTCCTTGCCCATCTCACCACATCCTGTATTTCACATATTTCCCTTATTTCTTCACATCTTTTTCGGTCAAATAAGGTATGTCCTGTTATCGATCTAAGTGTTCGCATTTCTGTTGTTCTTAGGAGTCCTTTTGTTATTGTGTTCTCCGCTCTGGTTTCTATAGCATACGTCATGATCGGTCTTATGCATGTTTTGTATATTCTTACTTTGCTCCTGGTGCTCATATATTTGTTTCTCCAAATTATATCTCTTAAGTATCCTGATATTAATGATGCCTTTGTTGTTTGAGTTTTTACTTCCTCCTTAAGGTTCTTGGTACTTGTTATGTTTGCCCCTAGATATCTGAAGGACATCACTTGTTCTACACTCTGATCATAAATCGCGAGTTTGCATCTTTTTGGTTCTTTAGATATTGTAAGGGATGTTGTTTTCTTTACAAATATTTGCATATTAAACACTTTTGCTGTTTGTTGGAACTTATGTAGGAGTCTCTGTAAGTTATCTTCGTCTTCTGATATGATTACTGCATCATCGGCGTAGCATATTATTTTTATTTCCTTGTCTCCCAATCGATATCTTCTCCCAGTTTTCTTTACTTCGTTTATTATTTCATCCATTATGATGTTAAATAAGATTGGGCTTAGGCTATCTCCTTGTCTGATTCCGGTTGTCATAGGTATTTTATTGCTTAATTTATTTGCCACTCTTACATATATGTGTGGTTGTTGATGTTCAACTCTTTGATAGTTTTTATTATATTCTGATGAATTCCCCTTTTTTGTAGTAGGGCTATGACATCAGTTAACCGTACCCTATCGAATGCCTGGGTAAGATCAATGAAATACATAAAGGCTATCTTATTAAACTCTATGGCTTTTCGGTAATTTGGCGGATTATAAATATGGCGTCTATAGTAGACCTGTTCTTTCTGAACCCTTGCTGTTCTTCACAGATTTCGGTTAACATTTTTTCTTCTGCTAAAATTTTAGTAAACAATTTTAGTATCGCACTCATTAAGCTGATACCTCGATAGTTTTTTGGATCTGTCCTTTCTCCCTTTTTGAAAATTGGTATCAAGATGCTTTCTTTCCATTCGGATGGTATAATCTTGGCTGTGAGTATTTTGTTAAAGAAAATCTATAATTTTTCTAGTTATTTATCACCTCCATATTTGATCATTTCGTTCTTAATTTCGTAGCTTTTCTGTTTTTTAGTTTCGCTGCCATGTGCTGTATTTGATTCAAGGAAATGGTCCTATTTGGTTGAGCAACATTTTCATCTTCATGCTGTATTTCCTGTGTTAATGAATTGGTTTCTGATGGACTATAGAGTTTTTCGAAATATCTTTCCCATTCTTCCACCGTAATTTTTACAAAAATTATGGTGGATATATATATATATATATATATATATATATATATATATATATATATATATATATATATATATATATATATCCTCTCTACAGCTGACCACCGACCGCCCGCACGTAAACTCGTCGATTTAAACCGAAAATTTCGAATTTAGATTCGTCGCTTCAAAGGACGGAATTCCATTGTTCTGATGTCCAATTTACATGTTCTCGAGCCCATTCTAATCGTTTACGTTTATTCACTTGCCTTGAAGTGGTTTTCTCACTGCAACTCTCCCTTCTGCTAACCTGTTCTTCACGATTGTCACGCTGATGGGGATAGGCCGCTCCAGGTTTACTTGAGCTGTGATTTCTGGTCCGGTTAGGCGGCGATTACGTCTGCTGGACATTGTTATAGCTCTGTCTTCAGCGGGAGTCGTTTTTCGAGGCCTTCCTAAATGTTTTTGATTGATAATTCCATGTCCCGCAGAAATTTTTTTACGATGTAGTCCACCGTTCTCCGCATCCGCATATCACTCGCGATTTGTCGATTCGAGTGACCATTTTGATGTCTCGCAATTATTAGAGCCCGTATCAGTGAGAAACCACTGTTCGCGAATCGTTAATTTCCAAAAGGGCAGTGGTATTTATAGCATAGTTTTTATCATAAAATGTCACTAGAAATTTTCATAACCCCCTTGAAATAGAAACTTGAAATGAGTTCTTATTTCAACTGGAATTCTCAGAAATCTCCTCAAAACGATTATCATGCAAAACTTGAAAATTTGTTCTAATTGGTTTTTAATTTGTGATTTCACCAAAAAGGCTTATCTAAATAATTTTATGATGGACTTCTTAAGAACAATTAAATTTACCTAATATAATAAAATGGTTTAATTAGGTATTAAATTTTGGCAGTTACATTCAAATTTCTAGGTGGGCAAATATTTTCTGGCGGTAGTGTATATATATATATATATATATATATATATATATATATATATATATATATATATACTAAATATATATATATATATATATATATATATATATATATATATATATATATATATATATATATATATATATATATATATATATATATATATATATATATATATATATATATATATATATATATATGTATATAAAGGGTGATTCATTTAGAGGTACTTTTTTTTAAATAAAAAAAAATGAATAAAAACAATTTTATTTTATAATCTTTATTATCATATATGTTAAAAGAACCATTCTTTACAATTATTTCTTAAAGATAATTTTTTCAAATGTTGTCCGCGACTACGGTTAACAACGTCCATTCTGAAGTTCCAATTTTCAATGACGCGTGTGAGTATTTCGAGTGGTATTTGGCCAATGACTCGAGTAATATTGGCCTCCAATGCCTCAATTGTAGCTGGCTTATCCATGTAGACTTTGGACTTTACATAGCCCCAAAGGAAAAAGTCAAGAGGTGTGATGTCACATGATCTAGCCGGCCTGGTCCAAAGCGTGAAATGATCTGTTCACTGAATTGCTCTCGCAGTAAAGCCATGGTTTCACGGGCTGTATGGCAAGTGGCGCCATCTTGTCGGAACCAAATTTCGTCGAGACCACGGGCTTCAATTTCTGGCATCAAATAGTCTGTTATCATGGCGCGATAACGGTCACCATTCACAGTAACATTCCGGCCGGCCTCTGTTTTGAAGAAATATGGACCGATTATTCCACCGGCCCATAAACCACACCAAACAGTTGTTTTTCCTGGATTTAATGGCAGCTCTTGAACCTCTTCAGGTTGTTCATCACCCCAAATACGGGCATTTTGTTTATTCACGAACCCATTAAGCCAAAAATGGGCCTCATCGGTCAACAAAATTTTTCTCGAAAACAGTGGATCTTCTGCAAGCTTGTCAAGAGCCCAACGACCACGGTCTTTGCGTACACTCTCCGCTACCGCCCCTATATTTTCTTCACTACGTGCTGGATGTGGTCTATTCGGTCGAGCATTATCCAATAATGAAAATTGGATCTCAAACTTATTGATGGTAGAGCGAATTGTGCGTTCGGTAGGCCGATTATGTGGACCATAAGTTGCTCTAAGCGCCCGATACACATTCCTCGTAGAACGCCCATTTTCGTAATAAAGTTGAACAATTTGTAGACGCTGTGCCGGGCTAAGTCTTTCCATTATGAACTGTCAAACACTACTGAACAGGAATGCCACTTCAGTTGACACGCCGCATGCGCAATCTGCAATTAAATTTCCATCACAAAAAGAACAACTAAATAAATCATCCTTTATATATATACTCGTATATATATATATATATATATATATATATATATATATATATATATATATATATGTAACGTATAAGAGGTGAGGAAGGAAGTTAAAAGGATGATTTCGTGCTGGCTGAAAGGGGTGGGAATCATTAAATTTCAATATTATTTTCAGAATTTGGCATGGTTCTTGGTTGAGATGTTTTTAAAAAATAGTAGCTAATCATTTATAGTAAAAGACATAGTATGTATATAAGCATATAAGGTGAAAGGAATAGGGTAAAGGATCAGAAGGATGGTGACATGTATATCAAAATATATTTCTATTTCAGTGTCCTTGCTTTTTAATTATTCTCAATTTTAACAGAAATATTGAAGGAAGCTGGTTACAGAGTAACCTAAAAAAATGTGTTTAGAGAAAAAGTTTTAGAGATACAAATTGTTAAATTCGTCGAAACTTATTTACTTCTTGCTTACTTACCCCTACAATTTTTGCTTTTTTTTTATGTTTTGGATTTTTATAACGCGAAAAATATATAGTCCCATTTCCATCGGTCTGTCTATCTGAGTGTCAGGCTGTCGGTCTGTAGTAATATGCGAAATAGGGATGGAACCTATCATTTTAAGGAAAGAGTGTGAAAGGGGTGGGTGTTGATGTGTTATGATTTTATTGATAATATGGAAATTTACTTTTTCTTTACTTGAGAAAGTCAAATTCAGTACTTATTTTAGAATTACATATTTGCAGAGAAAGTACTGACTAAATTACTTTACCGATTTTTTCTCGGAAAATACGTAAATAAGTACAATTTTTTATGTAATATGATATAACAGAATATTTTCCTTTATTTATTCCAAGGAGCTACTGTACGCTTTAGTTTTGAATTATCGTTGAAGGGAAAAATCCCTCGGGGTCATATCGAGGTTGCGTGGAGGTCAACTTAGGTCACCCCTTTTGAAAAATCATTTAATTTTGAAAATTTCTCGAATGGCCTAAACTGTCACTTCTACTGCTGTGTTCGCGCAATAATCCGAACCCAATTGAACTATGTTTTTAATTAATTATCGGAGTGTTTTTGAAACGCTCAAATATCGAAAAAATGAAACAAGCTTAAGACGAGGACATATAATGTTTAGAATTATTTATGGAGGAAAATATATAAAAACTAAATAAGTATCAAATACTATTTAAAAAATTTCGTTGGAAGCCTATGGAAGAAAAATAATTAGAAATTTTATCTTGCAGATGTGTGTTACAAAGATAAGAACGAGAAAGTACTAGTTTGATGTAAATTTAAATAAAAAATACATTATCCTACTGTTACTTGTTTTACCCTTTAATTTTGGTATAGTTTTTAAAAATTATGGCAACTTTTCTTATAATTTTTTCAGTACTTTCTTCGCAGATAATAAACAACATAATAAACAAATGATAACATAATCCAGATATTATATGGTAAGATATTTAGCTATTAAATTTACAAGTCGAACTTTCTATTTCTCTTTGCATACTATTTCTGCTAGAGTTGAAAATAATGAAAAAAAAAATACAATTTCCAGATTCCGCGAATCCAAGAACTCTGAAAGGATGATGGGGATGATATTAGATGCAACTCTTTAACATTCTCCTCTGCCGTTTTAAGTCTTAAAACTTATTAATTATTTCAACGAAGAACCGAGAGAAATTCTCATTATGATATTGAAAACAAACCAAAATTTGTAGACACCCACTCCTTTGACCCCCTTCCCGTTAAAGGACGTAGGTGAAAAACTATAGGTGCATTCCTCCTTCAAGTCGTATATAAATACTAAATTTGAAATCGATTTTCATTTCGCTCGAGAGTTATCTTACCAGCAGGCAGATAGGTAGACCGACGGACCGACGGTTATGGAAGAATATGTTTCTTGTAATCTAGGAACCCTAAAATATAAATAAAAGCGAAAATCTATTTTTTTCACAAAACTTCCTTTTCGCAGCGGAAGTTAAAACTGAAATTCAAAAAAAGGCGAAAAGAGCTATAGAAAAACCCCTTGTATAATTTTACTGTACTGCAAAAAATGTTTGATGAAACTTTTTATCTAAAATATAAAACAATTATAAATTTTTGGATCCTTCTTGGCAATATGGTGAACTAAAATTTAATTTAGTTTCTTAATTTCTAACATATTTGTTCATGAATTTGCAGAAAATTAGCTATCGCTACAGAAATACAAACACGTGGAACGAAACAGCAGAAAAACAAGACCAGCTGGCTTTCGCTGAATCGTTAAAATATGTCTCGTCGAGTTTCTCAAAGATGCCGCGCACATTTTTCTCTATTATTTTTACATATAATACAGCTTTTACTTGCCCGGCTCTGAGAAACTCGTTCTCGTTTTGCGGCGACGTTTTGTTCCACCTGTTTGTCTTTCTGCTGCAGGAACAATCTGAGAAAGCAAAGAATAGTCGCTTGCTGCAAGCTAGCATCTCTTCCAGGTTTTGTAGAAATATATGCTTGGGGAAAACTACCATCATTACTGAATGTCGTGGGAGTAGAGTGGACAGTCGAATATTCGATAACAATTTCTTCATTATCTTATCGAGTCGAGCTTTATTAGGTTTGTTAGGTTTTAAACACCTTGTGGTCTAAATGTCAGTAAATACCGCACCTGTCATTTTCCACAACTAACGCCATCTCTCCCGAAAGATAAAGCAGTATGGTGTCATCATCATCATCGTTACGAATAATGTACGATGATACAGTGTCAGAAGATTGGAAATAAATATATAATTTCTGTTATCGTAAATTGACCACGAAGTAATACGGTATTGGCTATACCACCCTAATAATTATGTAGAAATATTTCAGGCTCTGACTTAAGATTTGTTATTTATAGTAAATTAGTATTTTTACAGCCAATTCATTCTCCTGCGTCTTCTGGCACTCTCAATGGAGAGATTAGTCATTTTGTTCATGGCCGAAGATTATCTTAAGAAGAACTTTCCGTTTCTATGTAATTTTGCATGCTAGTTTTAGATCAATTCGATTATGCAGTCACTCCAAGCACACCTCTTGTTTATATTTGGTAGTTTTGATTTTTTTTCTGTATTTAAATGATGTTAAATAATTTCATCCGAAAATTGCATATTTTTGTTCCTTTCGTTCAGGATATCGTTCTCTCTACAGCTTGATAACGTCACATTTAATCGTTCCAAATTTCATAATAATGCCTCGTGTGTATTTGTTAATTTTTCTCTCAATCTTTAAATGACTGATTTGAGTTTGGTTCTGAAGAAGCGTAGAGTTTACCAAAGTCTATATAAAATGGATGAGTGATTTTATGTTTACGATTTCTTGGTGGGCCACAGTGATATCCACGTTTTTGGCGCAGAGTAATTAGGAACCTATTGAGTACCACATGTAATTATAAAGTTTAATTTTAGTTTATTTTTTTAGTATTATTATCATTATATTATTTTTAGGATCAGTTGGACTTTGATATTTTGTCTAAGTCTATTCACTTGCATCACCGTGGTATACGAAATTTTCAAAAAATGGCAAAAGAGTCCAATTATAGTTAATTTTGCAAGTCAACAAGTCAATATTTTCGATATTACTTTTCCTGCCGTTACGATATGTCCTGAAACGAAAGTCCTGAGCAATTATTTTAATTATTCTTATAGTCTTTTACTATCTAAAAGTGAAAATTTACCAGAAGATGAGTAAGTATGTGATAGATCAAAAGTTCCTAGATCAGGGGTGCTCAAACTTGAACGGCTGGCAATCTACCTCAATATTGTTAGACTACGATCGATCGACTCTAGGCTGCAAGTAAGTGTGATGCAGGATTGTCGTCTAGGTAGAGTGTATCGTGGCATAAATATTAGTTTTTTTCCGCACAATATGCATTTTTTTAGTCAAGGTAAGTGTAGGTCTGCTCTAAAATGTCAATGAAAAAACTCCTAATTATTCAAAATTGCGAGTTTATTGGTTCTTACAAAACAAACGAGTTCTAGTGTCTAAACTTAACTAAAGAGTGACTTTGGATGTTGAAGCGTGGCACTGCATGTCCTCAGCATACTTTTCATAAGATGGTATGTAATTACCGAGTGCTAATCGCAAGCATGATGACATATGTTCGTCAGTTAGTCGATTGCGATATTTTGACTTAATTATCTTCATTTCAGAAAATGTAGACTCGCACAAGTAAGTTGACCCAAACATTGCCGTCAGTTGAAGGGCGATTTGCCTTAGATTCGGATATTTATCTTCAGATATAAAACACCAGAATTTTGTATCAGATGCTGTGGCTTTGAGATGTATATCTGATATAATCTGCATTAACTCATTTTCAACAGAATATGAGTCCATATTAAACTGACTTGCTATTTCAGTAGCTAATTCCTCAATGTTTTTACACGAAAAAGGATAACTCATAAATGATGCGATATTTGCCAATTTACTGAAATCATAAAAACGTATTTCGAATTAGCCCAAAATATTTGATAATTCTGCCTCATAAATATCATAATTCAACTGAAGATCTATCATAAGTTGCAATTTACTTTTGAATGCGTTTATTGCGCTAATCATCTCAATAATAGTTTTTCCTTTACCTTGAAGCTCCAAATTAATGGTGTTTAAATGCATTGTGATGTCTGTCAAAAATGCCAAATCAGTCAGCCATTTTCCGTTTTTCAGCATCTGAGTGTCATCACCTCTTTCGTCCAGAAAAGCTGTTATTTCGGGCAATAATTCTTGAAACCTTTCTAGGAATTTTCCGCAACTCAACCACCTGACGTCCGTGTGAAGAACTAAATCAGTGTGTTCAGCTGACTCACTATCTTCCAACTGCAATTTAAAGAGCCGTCGTTGCAAGCTACGTGCACGGATAGAATTCACAATTTTTATTACAATGTTCCATGTTTAGAACTTTTGAACACAAAACTTGTTGATGTATAATGCAATGGAAGGAGAAAAATGAAGGGAAATCATCATTAGCTCGACACAATGCCACTAAACCGTTTTTGTTTCCAGTCATTGCTGGTGCTCCATCGGTTGTAATGCACACTAGTTTATATATTGGTAGCTTGTAGTTTGTTACAAAATTGAAGAAAACGTCATATATATCTTCGCCACGGGTATTTCCTTTCAGAGGAATCATTGTCAAAAACTCTTCCTTAGCCGACATGTCATTGAATACCATTCGAATAAAAATACACAGCTGGGCAGTGTCTGTCATATCGGTGGATTCGCCGAACTGTAAAGAAAAGTATGTACATTCCATGATATCATGTTTTAGTTTATCCGCCATGTCCTGACTCATGACTTCAACACGCCTTGTGACAGTCGGACGAGATAACTAAAGTTCTCTAATAGCAGACATAATCTCTGTTTTATTTTTAAAATCTCAAAATAAAGTCTCACCCGCTTCAATAAATGCTTCCTTCACAACCAATCCATCATCAAATGGTTTCTTGTGTTTCGCCAATATATGAGATATTTTAAATGACGCGATCGTTGCAGCTTTTGATTGTTTGGCTGGTCTTGTGAACATGGTTTGTTCTTTTTTCAAACAAGTTATCAAATCACGTACTTTTCGTTTTCTTAATTCACTCTGTGACGGAAAATCCTTTTCATAGTTTTTATGAACCGTTTTATGATGCCTTTCTAAGTTCCCACGGTTAGGTATTGCAATTGACGCACGGCAAATGAGACAAATGTACTTATCCTTTACCATACAAAAGAAAAATTCTTCCTCCCAATCGTTATTAAAATGATAAGTTTTACTTTTCTTCGCCGCACTCATTTTGAACTATTTATTAATAAACTTTGTATCGATGTATCGCCTTCAAGTTCCAACTCAGACTGACTCCTATTCCTGTAGGCGCAACATTTATATCGGCCCGAACGAAGTCTCGAATGTTCCCGTCAAACACGCCGCCCGAAGTTTCTAGAAAAATCGGCGGGAATCGAAAACGCGGCTTTTCTTTGACAAGTACCGCGCGTTCCTTTGATAAAGCCGCCTTTTGCCGCTAGCAGGGGGTTATTATGATAAAAGAAAGTGATGAGGGGGTTATTCTGGCCTAATTGTGGATCGAATAAATTTTTGTAGTTTATTCATTACATTACCCTAAAACAAAATCTGTGAATAGTTCTATATCGGAATTTTTTTCTCGAGATGGACTCAAAAAGCACTCGCGATCGACCGTTTGGGCACCCCTGTCCTAGATGGTATTTAAGAAGCCGTAACTTTACCGTTATTCTCCTGGGATATGGTTAATGTGATCAATTTCAGTTTGATCACTCTCAAATGATCATGGTCACTTAACAAACCGTTAAAATCAATGAGAGTTTAAAAAGGACCATATGATATATCATTTTGTTCACTGACGACTTCAAATTTTTTTACTCTCTTTTTTGAGACAATTAAAAAGCTTTAAAACAGGGCGCCAAAATTTTACACTCCTTGAGGAGGTAATGGTTAAACCAGAAAATAAAGAGGTTTTTAAAAAATGTTATCGTTATTTTTTGACGATATCAATAAAATAAAAAATAAAGATTTCTGGGATGAGGGCGGCCAGAGATACTGCTTTTGAAGGATACATGCTTGTGTCAAAGTGAACAAGATTTTTTCCTTGGGCTAACATTGTATTTCTTTAAGTTCGGTCACAAGGTGTTAATCAATATGTATCGTTGATAGTATTCTAGTGTATACAGGTACTCAGGTCGTACTATATTTTAGGGTCAAGAAGTTACAATATATGTCACTACTCTGCAGTAATACTAATATGCACTTTTACAAGATAAAAGAAGTTAATGTTATCGATGAGGGCTTTTACGACTTTTTAAAGAATGTAAGTTTACAAAGTGGATAAACACTTTCTAGTGGCTTTAGTAAAGTTTTAGTTACTAATATATTCTTGTATTTACTGGTCTGGCAAACCTAAACTTTGAGATAACATTTCTATACAAAATCAGAAGTCACCAACCGTTCTTCAATATTCTAAGAAATCCAGGTTGTTAGTGACTTCTGGGTTTACGATCAAGTGAACAGTAAGTACGCCTTTGTAAACAAAATTTAATAAATATAGTGTATGTGTGGGAGCAGAGCTCCCGACATGGAAACAGTATTTCATTGTTGATCGAATTTGAGCTCCGTACAAGAAAAAATGCTGTTGCTGAGAGTAAAGATTTCTAGTACGAAATAATATCCCTGGTTTTTAAGAAACGCTCTTTGCTATGCATGCAAGCTGATCATGCGAAAATATATTTGGTTTCGTCCAAACCTGTTAAGAAAATCTTGCAGATCAGCCTCAAACATCTCCAAACAGTCGCGTGAAATCGTGAGTTGAATTCATTTTTGTTCAACTGAAAGCAATCTGAGGACCCACCTAGCGGAAATCCTAGAAAATCCGAGTTTGTTGGCAATGATGTTTTGTGTTCGTTCATACAAAATGCCTATAGCGTCTGCAATCTCCCTGATAGTTAATCTACGGTCTTTCAATATGAGATCCCACACTTTGCCGATGTTTTCTTCAGTCGTAGACGTCGTAGGCCTGCCGGAGCATGGGTCATCTTCGATGCTCTTTCGTCCACGTTTAAATTCTGCAACCAATTTTTTCACAGTGGTATATGACGGAGCAGATTCCCCTAGTGTTGTTTTCATATCATCTTGAATCTCTTTTGGTGTTAATCTTTTTTCAAACAAGTACTTGATGACCGCACGTTGTCCATTTTTTCCATTTTTCCAAATTTCCACTTGGTCTCACTAAACTCGTTCTAACTTCAAAACCACAAATTCTACAGAAACCAAATTTTACACTGTGATAACCAAAGAAAATATGAACTTATTGAGGGTACTATAATAAAAATATTATAATTATTTTTTGGTGAGGCCGCAAACTTTTCAATGCCTCCTCGTAATATTGAGAAATAATCCTTGTGCATATATCATTATTATATCATAAGTTCAACATAAGAATAATTAAAAATGGAAATTCTTAAAAGAAAGAGCAAGCTAAGAGGAACAGAAATATATATTAACGAAAGATTAATAAAATATATAAAAGCAGCAAGAGAACAGGAACATATATAGCGGATGTCGAGAGAGAGAATGCCGAAGATGGTACTACATAGAAAGCCTATAGGAAGAAGATGGAGGGGAAGACCGAGGACGAGGTGGATGGAGATGGTGGAGAAGGATCTTAGGAGTATGGGTGTCGACGAGTGGAAGAGGGAGGCAATGGAGAGAGCCCGGTGGAGAGTGGTTCCGAGCAATTTTGAACATTATTGTGAATATGAAATGTAAATGAGGCCTGAGGGCTACAAGGCCCGTAACGTAGTTTAATAAATAAATAAATGGTTTTTTGTGGTTTGGTATGGTTTTATATGATATATTCAAACCTGGTGCAGTTATTTGAGGATTTTGGAAAAATATGTAAATAATCATTTATTTCGTCATTGCCTCACACTTTTTCTCTCGAACCATTTCTTGGCAAATCAACATTTTTTAACTGAGAGTATCGTTTCACCCACTTGCTAACGAATGTTCTCGACTTGCCTATATACTTAGCAGCCGCTGTAGGCGTCACTTTCGGACCTTTTGCATGACTACATAGGAACAAAGCCTCGAAGCGCGAAGTGTATGTGGCACTCATGTTCGATAATGTACTATTTTACCACAGGTAAGGTTAGAAATGAATCTTTTTCCACAAAGCATTGTTTGCAGGGATGCCCAGAGTAACTTTAAGAAAAGAAATTTCTTTTACTGACTGCAAGTTATAAGCGACTCGTTCTTAGTTGATCGACTGTACAATAAGAGCGTATATTAGCCAACAATGCTTCATGTCAAACGTGGTTAAATGCCTTGGATACATCGAGTGTAACTGCTTAGGATTCTTTAAAATGTTAAATTATGTTATTCCTTGTATATAGTATTTTATAAAAGTTAGAAGATCACTTGTCGATTTTTGCTTTCAAAGGCCATACTGATGGTTGCTAATAAAATTAAATTGTTTCATATATTTAAAAAAAGATGCTCATTTTTAACCTTTCTCATAACTTTCGGCATTATTGAAAGTAAACAAAACCGAGCGGTAGTTGTTTGGCAAGGTTTTTTGCTTTTTTGGGAATCGACTAAACTTTAACACATAAACGTATGCTGAAAAGTTTTTGGTCTAGCACTTTAAACACTTTTTTTTTGCAAAATTCGACCTTATTCTTCAATATAGTCTCCTTCAAGAGCGATACAATCAATCCAAAGCTTTTTTAAGATTTCTATACCTTTCTTATACAGGGTGGCCCAAAATTACCGGAGGGGTTTGAATTCCTTATAACTTTTTTATTATAATTTTGTTTTTTATTTCTTTTCAGTATTTTGTAAAGAAGACTTGGGGAATTTAAAATGGAACAGTACACAATTGAACAACGTGCCCAAATCGTTGAACTTTATTTCTCAAATCAACGGTCCATTGTTTTGACTCAGCGTGCATATCGTCGTTATATTAATGTACGGGTTGGACCCTCAGAGTCAACAATAAACCGTATGGTTGCAAATTTTCGACAACAAAGGGCAGTAAGGAACCTTCCTGGTGCCGGCAGACGACGAGCGGTGCACACGGATGACAATATTGAACGGATACAGGAGAGTATTCGGGAAGATGGAAAAATATCAACCAAGAGACGTTCGACACAACTTGGCCTCTCACGAGGGTCGCTGCAGAAAAGTTTCCATACAAAATTCAGCTTGTCCAAGAATTGAAACCGACAGATTACCAGCAACGACTTGATTATGCAATTTATTTCCGGCAAAAAGCAGAAGAAAATCATGATTTTATTCATAATTTAATTATGAGCGACGAAGCCCATTTCCAATTAAATGGGTTCGTTAATAGGCAAAACTGCAGGATATGGGCTACGGAAAATCCAAGAGTAGTTCAACAGCGACAATTACACTCACTTAAGTGTACTGTTTGGTGCGGTGTTTCGTCGGAAAGGATAATTGGCCCATATTTTTTTGAAAATGAACACGGTGTCGCCGTTTTCATCACTGGTGTTCGATATCAGACAATGTTGGAAATTTTTTTAAGGCCAGCCGTGGAAAACCATCCGCAAGTATGGTTCCAACAGGATGGAGCCACAGCGCACACTGCGAGGAACACAATGGCTCTTTTACGCGACATCTTTGGTGAACGAATTATTTCGCGTACAACCGATTTTAATTGGCCTCCGCGTTCACCGGATTTATCCTCTCCAGACTTTTTCCTTTGGGGTTATTTGAAAAGAAAAGTCTATATTAATAAGCCTAGAACCATCCAGCAATTAAAAAACAATATACGCGACGAAATCAACAACATAACACCTGAAGTTTTGTGAAAGGTTATCGAAAATGTTTTGAAAAGAGCACGAATATGCGAAGCAGAAAATGGCCACCACTTGTGAGATATAATTTTTCATAATTAAATTAAAAATATTCTCCATTAATATACTGCATTAAAAAAAAAAAATTATAATTATGTCTTAAATAAAAAGTTATAATGAACTCAAACCCCTTCGGTAATTTTGGGCCACCCTGTAGAAGGATTTGTCTTTGCCTTCAAAACAGGCCTCAGTTTCTGCGATAACTTCTTCATTGGAGCCAAATCTCTTTCCCGCGAGCATTTTTTTGAGTTCTTTGAATAGATAATAGTCGCTGGGGGCTAAATCTGCAAAATACGGTGGATGAGGAAGCAATTCGAACTTCAATACATGCAATTTTGCCATTGTAATCATTGACTTGTGACACAGTGCACTTTTTTCTTGTTCATTTGGGGCCGTTTCTTTGCGATTTCTGCCCTCAAACAGACCAATAACATATAACATTCGCTATTGATGGTTTTTCCCTTCTCAGCATAGTCAATGAAAATTATTCCATGCGCATCCCAAAATACAGAGGCCAAAAACCTTCCCAGGTGACTGTTGTGTCTTTAGTCGCTTCGGGCGGCTTTCACCGGCTACTGTCCACTCAGCTGACTGCTGATTTGATTCTGGTGTGTAGTGGTGGATTCATGTTTTATTCATTGTTACATATTGCACGAAAAAATCCTTTTTATTATGCCTAAATGGGTCTAAACAGAATCAACACGCTGTTGTTTTTGGTCTATTGTGAGCAAACGCGGTATCAATTTCGAACAGAGCTTTTTCATGCTCAAATATTCATGCAAAATATGATCAACACATTCTTTTGATATCTTTAGGGTGTCAGCTATCTCACGCAATTTCACTTTACGGTCATCCAAAACAATTTTGTGGATTTTTTTGGGGTTTTTCCGGTGTAACCACCTTACTTGGGCGTCCAGAGCGTTCAGCATCATTTGTATCCGTACGACCGCGTTTAAATTCAACATATCAATAAATGATGAGTGATGTTCCAGGGGCAGAGTCCCCGTAACACTTATCAAGCCATTGCTTTTCTTGAACAGTACTTTTTCCTATCAAAAACCAGTGTTTAATCAACACACGAAATTCAATTTTTTCCATTGTTTTGAAAATATCAAAATCACTAAAACCACTATAACTTGTAAACTAATCGTCGAAAAGTCATGAAATTTTGACACATATCTTTTGAAGGTTGGTACTTCCTAAAAATTATATAAATTTTTGAAAAGGGCGACATCTATGTGTTAGACCAAAAACTGTTCAGCCCACGTGTTTTCTAGCGGTAAGGAAATATTGCGCTTCTGTAGGGCAAATTGAAAATAGTGTTAATTTGCTTGTGTATTTTTTAAGCTTCATTTAAATACGTTTTATGACACGCTGTGTGAAAAGAATATCGGCCATCGCTGACTGCATATTAGCAATAGTGGGCGAAGACACTGCATTTCCTATTTTTTTTTAGTACATATTAATATATTCTCTTATTCACTCATTAACTTGTATGGTACATTCAAAATATATCTTTTTAGATTGATATCTATATAGCTGCGGTACCTATAAAATGTATATAATTGAACGAAATATTTAATTTTAGGGTACCCCCTTTTTTATGACAAAGTGTGTTTGGATGGGAACAGATTATCCTTGTGATGAAATATTTCAACCTCTGATTACCGATGAAGGACTATGTGTCACTTTCAACATGTTAAGTAAAAAAGAAATGTATACCAGTGCAGTGTAAGTACGAATACAGCTTCTAATTAACTAACTTAAAATAGTACAAGTTACAAAACTCAAAGCTTCTTTACTCAAGGACCATATTACGGGTGAAAGTAAGATTAGAAACTATAAATTTACAAGTTACTTGTAAACTAGGAGAAATATAAACACCTGAGAAATCTGAATCTAAGCTGTATCCGCTGACAGAATAGAGCTTACGTCAGCTGTTCGGTAAGAAAATACAGTAACGAATTGACTTGGAGAGCTTTAAAGAATATAAATATTAGACATCGAGAAAAAATTGAGATCCATCACTACGTATATTTAGCAAATAAAAAATTTGCTATTTGAATATATCAAACTATTCCAAAAACTTTTTGACCGGAGGATTACAACGACACAGGAGGACGTCGAAGCATTCCCAGTCAAATAATATATTGCCATCTATCCTTCGATATTGCTTTCCTATCATTATGACTACGTGGTAAATTTGTGTTTAGAACGCAGTTATTTTTCAGCTGCCTGAAAAGTTTTCTAGGTTCAATTCCTACGTAAGAGCTTTTAGCTGTACGTATCTGCAGTCAGTTAGTCTGTTGCCGGTGGGATCTAAGATGTTGGAAAAAATAGTGTATAAACAGTTAGTGTGTATGGTGTCCAAAACAGCATTATTTTTAATCTACAATCAAAATTTCAAAAGTGAGAAGGGGCATAGATAATGGATGTATAACAGGTCTGACTTTGTTTAATTTTTCTAAAACTATTGACACTATTTATACGAGGCATGTTTTTTAAGTAAGTACCGTTTTGCGATTCCGCCGCCGCAGCGATACGGTCGGCGTTCCGCGCATGCGCGCTGGTAACCTACATCTCATGTCTACGCACTGACGCCATTACAGTCTGATTCTTCATTGTATACGTTGTTTACTGAGTGTGTTTAAGATGCCTCCGACAATCGTGAGTCCCGCCGATTGTGAAGTACGGGCTGTTATACGATTTCTTAGTGCTAAAGGCGTAAAACCGATCGATATTCATCGTGAGATCTGTGAAGTTTACGGACAAAACATTATGAGTGATGGAATGGTAAGGAAATGGGTGAGAGCATTTAAAGATGGCCGCACAAATGTGCATGATGAAGAACGGAGTGGGCGTCCTTCGGTCGTTAATGAAGATTTGGTGCAGAAAGTGGACGAAAAGGTGAGAGAAAACAGACGCTTTACAATTTCATCATTGTGCGACTGCTTTCCTCAATATTCTCGTAGTGTTTTGTATCGCATTGTGACCGAGAACTTGAATTACCGGAAATTGTGTTCACGTTGGGTTCCAAAAATGTTGACGGATTTGCACAAAACCCAACGTTTAGGCAGTGCATTGACTTTCCTTGAGCGGTACCACAATGAAGGTGAACATTTTTTAGACCAAATTGTTACTGGTGACGAGACATGGGTGGCCTACGTCACACCAGAATCGAAACAACAATCCATGGAATGGCGACATTCATCATCACCCAAAAAAGTGAAGTTTAAGCAAACAATTTCTGCCCGCAAAATCATGTGCACAGTTTTTTGGGACAGAAAAGGAGTATTGCTAGTGGAGTTTCTGTCTCGTAATGAGACAATCAATGCAGCGTCTTATTGTGAGACATTGAACAATCTGCGTCGTGCAATCCAGAACAAAAGACGTGGCAAGTTGAGTAAGGGTATCGTTTTGCTGCATGACAATGCCCGTCCACATGTGGCTAATCGGACCAAAGATCTCATCAAATCTTTTAAATGGGAAACTCTAGATCATCCTCCATACAGCCCTGATCTGGCGCCCAGCGACTACCATTTGTTCCTGCACTTGAAGAAGCACCTGGGTGGTCAGCGTCTTCAAGACGATAACGAAGTCAAAACATTTGTGATACAGTGGTTAACAAGTCAGGCGGCAGAATTTTATGAGGAGGGTATTCAAAAACTGGTGCCACGTTATGACAAGTGCCTCAATATTCACGGAAATTATGTAGAAAAGTAGATTAAGGTACAGGCTTTCATGTAAAAATAAAATTATAGCGATATCTTTGCACGTCTTTTTTTAATTCCAAAACGGTACTTACTTAAAAAACATGCCTCGTACTTGATGGTAAAGATATACTATTATTTGACTCTTATTTGAGGAACGAATCGCTTAATGGAGGGACAAATCACTGATTCGCTTCTAGTTAAATGGGGTAGAGATTAGTAAGTACCATTCTTACGCTGATGATAATCAGTTGAGTTATGGTTTCTTGACAAATGAGCATTATATTGGCGAATATGTGAAGAATGAGGAGCTGAAGGTTTTGAACCAGATCGTAGAGCTATTAAAGCCCTGACTGAACTCCTTTAAAAGCGAAATAAATATACTTTAGAGGTATTAGGGTGGATCAGATCACACCTAATATACTAACGGAAAACTATAACAAATAGATGCTTATACTGCACTCTGTCGGCGACTTACTAAGTCTATTCAAGCAGAGCGGCACAGTAAGGCTGGCACTTTTTGCAGAAACGCACCTTTCTTGAGCTTACTGCTCGAAGGCATAGATGGCAGCATTGGTATAACAACTAAAGACGAAACGAAAAGAATCGCATTTTTAGAAGTTACCAAAAGTGTTCTTCGTATTTGCATTATAGTTTTCCGTTAGTTACTTGGATAAAGGACTAAAAATGTATTCTCGTATTTGCTGAAACTAGCCCAGCTGATGAGCCATAATACGGCGAAACACGTCTTGGGATGGTTCAGCAAATACGAAGAACACTTTTGGTAACTTCTAAAAATGCGATTCTTTTCGTTTCGTCTTTAGTTGTTATACCAATGCTGCCTAATATACTACTTAAAATACATTTTTTTTTTTTGCAAAATTTAACTTTATTCATCAATACAGTCTCTTTTAAGAGCGATACATTCAGTCCAACGCTTCTCTAATATTTCTATACCTTTCCTGTAGAAGGATTTGCCATTGCCTTCAAAATAGGCCTCAGTTTCGGCGATAACTTCTTCACTGGAGCCAAATCTCTTTCCCGCGAGTATTTTTTTGAGGTCTGCGAATAGATAATAGTTGCTGGAAAATACGGTGGATGAGAAAGCAATTCGAAGTTCAATTCATGTAATTTTGCCATCGTAATCATTGACTTGTGACACGGTGCATTGTCCTGATGAAAGAGCACTTTTTTTTGTTCATTTGGGACCGTTTCTTTGCGATTTCTGCCTTCAAATGCACTAATAACTTTATATTATATTCGCTATCGATCGTTTTTTTTCCCTGCTCAGCATAGTCGATGAAAATTATTCGATGCGCATCCCAAAATACCGAGGCCAAAACCTTCCCTGTCGACTGTTGTGTCTTTGGTCGCTTCGGGCAGTTTTCGCCGGCCAAAACAATTTTGTGGATTTTTTTGATGTTTTCCGGTGTAACCACCTCATTTGGGCGTCCAGAGCATTCAGCATCATTTGTGTCTGTACGGCCGCGTTTAAATTCAGCATACCAGTAAACGATGAACGATTTTCCAGGGGCAGAGTCCCCGTAATGAGCTATTCGTTTGCTTGAACGGTATTTTTTCCTATCAAAAAAGAGTGTTTAATCAACAGACGAAATTCAATTTTTTCCATTGTACTGAAAATACGAGTATCAAAAGTAGCGTCACTAAAACTAGCTTGTAAATTATTCGTCAAAGTATTATGACATTTTGACATGTGTCGTTTGAAGGTTCGTGGTTCCTAATAATCATATAGATTTTTTTGAAAAGGGCGACATCTATGTGTCAGATCAAAATTTTTTAGCCAACGTGTTAGCAGGTAATTCGTTAGTAGTGAAAACCACTGTAAAATATCTTGCACTAGTAATTGACAAGAGGTTGAAATTTACCAAACACATCACGGTGCTAATTTAAAAAGCTTTTTTTAATCTTAAATTATTAAATGTGATTCGCCAGAGGTCGTTAAAAAATGTTTCAAAAATATTATGTGGATGTCTAGTATTATCGGCTTTTAATATTGTGATTATGTGTATAGACTACGAATAGAGCAGGTTTAAAAGTTTTGTTGATGCGTTGTTTGTTGTTTACGAAAGTTGGATCAGATCTCGGAAAATTTTAGATCTTTCACTTGGCTAATCATGGATCACTGAAGAGAACTACGCCTTGCACTGTTAGTTCAAAAAGTTAGGCTTTTCGCGGCCCCTCAATGCCCTAGACCAGGGGTGCTTAAACGGTCGATCGCGATCGACAAGTCGATCGCGAGTGCTTTTTGAGTCGATCTCGAGAAAAAAATTCCGATATAGAACTATTCACAGATTTTGTTTTAGGTAACTAAAACAAAATGTAATGAATAAACTACTAAAATTTATTCGATCGAATAACCCCCTCATCACTTTTTTTTATCGTAATAACCCCCTGCTAGCGGCAAAAGGCGGCTTTATCAAAGGAACGCGCGGTACTTGTCAAAGAAAAGCCGCGTTTTGGATTCCCGCCGATTTTTCGAGAAACTTCGGGCAGCGTGTTTGACGGAAACATTCGAAACTTCGTTCGCGCCGATATAAATGTTGCGCCTGCAGGAATAGGAGTCAGTCTGAGTTGTAACTTGAAGGCGATACATCGATACAAAGTTTATTAATAAATAGTCCAAAATGAGTGCGGCGAAGAAAAGTAAAACTTATCATTTTAATAACGATTGGGAGGAAGAATTTTTCTTTTGTATGGTAAAGGATAAGTGCATTTGTCTCATTTGCCGTGCGTCAGTTGCAATACCTAAGCGTGGGAACTTAGAGAGGCATCATAAAACGGTTCATAAAAACTATGAAAAGGATTTTCCGTCATAGAGTGAATTAAGAAAACGAAAAGTACGTGATTTGATAACCTGTTTGAAAAAAGAACAAACCATGTTCACAAGACCAGCCAAACAATCAAAAGCTGCAACGACCGCGTCATTTAAAATATCTCATATATTGGCGAAACACAAGAAACCATTTGATGATAGATTGGTTGTGAAGCGGGTGAGACTTTATTTGGAGATTTTAAAAATAAAACAGAGATTATGTCTGCTATTAGAGAACTTCAGTTATTTCGTCCGACTGTCACAAGGCGTGTTGAAGTCATGAGTCAGGACATGGCAGATAAACTAAAACATGATATCATGGAATGTACATACTTTTCTTTACAGTTCGACGAATCCACCGATATGACAGACACTGCCCAGCTGTGAAATTTTATTCGAATGGTATTCAATGACATGTCGGCTAAGGAAGAGTTTTTGACAATGATTCCTCTGAAAGGAAAGACCCGTGGCGAAGATATATATGACGTTTTCTTCAATTTTGTAACAAACTACAAGCTACCAATATATAAACTAGTGTGCATGACAACCGATGGAGCACCAGCAATGACTGGAAACAAAAACGATTTTGTGGCATTGTGTCGAGCTAATGATGATTTCCCTTCATTTTTCTCCTTCCATTGCATTATACATTAACAAGTTTTGTGTTCAAAAGTTCTAAACATGGAGGAGATTATGGGCATTGCAATAAAAATTGTGAATTCTATCCGTGCACGTAGCTTGCAACGACGGCTCTTTAAATTGCAGTTGGAAGCTAGTGAGTCAGCTGAACACACTGATTTAGTTCTTCACACGGACGTCAGGTGGTTGAGTCGCGGAAAATTCCTAGAAAGGTTTCAAGAATTATTACCCGAAATAACAGCTGTTCTGGACCAAAGAGGTGATGACACTCAGATGCTGAAAATCGGAAAATGGCTGACTGATTTGGCATTTTTGACAGACATCACAATGCATTTAAACACCATTAATTTGGAGCTTCAAGGTAAAGGAAAAACTATTATTGAGATGATTAGCGCAATAAAGGCATTCAAAAGTAAATTGCAACTTATGATAGATCAACTGAAAACAAAGGATCTGAAAAATTTTCCGTCTTTGAAAGCAAGGATTCCTCAGTAGAATTATGATATTTATGAGGCAGAATTATCAAATATTTTGGGCCAATTCGAAATACGTTTTTATGAATTCAGTAAATTGGCAAATATCACACCATTTATGAGTTATCCTTTTTCGTGTAAAAACATTGAGGAATTAGCTACTGAAATAGCAAGTCAGTTTAACATGGACTCATGTTCTGTTGAAACTGAGTGCAGATTCTATCAGATATACATCTCAAGGCCACAGCATCTGATACAAAACTCTGGTGTTTTATATCTAAAAATCAATATCCGAATCTAAGGCAAATCGCCCTTCAACTGACGGCAATGTTTGGGTCAACTTACTTGTGCGAGTCTGCATTTTCTGAAATGAAGATAATTAAGTCAAAGTATCGCAGTCGACTAACTGACGAACATATGTCATCATGCTTGCGATTAGCACTCGGTAATTACGTACCATCTTATGAAAAGTATGCTGAGGACATGCAGTGCCACGCTTCAACATCCAAAGTCACTCTTTAGTTAAGTTTAGACACTAGAACTCGTTTGTTTTGTAAGAACCAATAAACTCGCAATTTTGAATAATTATGAGTTTTTTCATTGACATTTTAGAGCAGACCTATACTTACCTTGACTAAAGAAATGCATATTGTGCGGAAAACTAATATCTATGCGACGATACACCCTACCTACAGGACAATCCTGCATCACACTTACTTGCAGCCTCTCAGAGTCGATCGATCGTAGTCTAACAATATTGAGGTAGAACACCAGCAGTTCAAGTTTGAGCACCCCTGCCCTAGACATAAGGCGACTAAGTTATTGGTCTTAAAACAAAACATAGGTTTGCTGAGTATCCCAAAACACTCGACGGCCTTATTCAGAAAGTACTTTTTTTATGGGCATAGCACACGTGCTGCGATCCCTAAAGTGTTACAGGAGCGACACGTGTGCGGAAAAAATGATTCAAGTTGGTCTTGAATCGCTGTAGATCTTAGTCGGTGCGAAATACAGCCCTGCGTAAATCATTCCAAGGTTCTCCATATAAAAGACCGCTTGAAACAGGTTGTACGAGAAGGGACAAGCTGAACCTTATACGGATGTGGAGTAATAGCGCGACGTGAATTCCTAGCAGGCACCTCTCTGGGAGGAATTAAGCGGGCTACATCCATCGAACACTTTCCATGAAAATACTTGTAGAATAGACTCAAGTAGCCAACCGTTCTTCGATGTTTTCTAGTTCTCTCTACGCTATACTTCCAACATGTTTATGTCAAGCAGAGCCGGCCCTAGCTTTTTTGCCGCCGTAGGCAAACTCAAAAAATGCTGCCGCACCCATGCTTAAAGAAAACTATGTTAACCAGGAAAATGACATATAATTGAATTAGGGCAATAATACTAATACAGATTTACGAAAAATTGTTTTATTGAAAAACAAAGTTTACATTTTTAATGAGCTAACGACAACGAACTTACAAACTAAAACTAGTACCTACTATTTTCAGAGACAATTTAAATATACTTTAAAAACAATGAACAAAACTAGTACAATAATATACAAAGCCTAACCTTAAATTTAAACAATTTTTTTCGAAGTTTCATTTCTGCAAAATCGCGAATAACTTCTTTGAGATCTAATTTACTACTCAATTCGTGTTTAATGGTCAACATTGCTAACATAGTTGTTAAATAATTTTTTATTACTTTTAATTTAGAGAAAGTTTTTTCGCCGGTAGCAACAGTCATAGGCAGCGTTAACAAAATTCTTAGAGCAATGCTCAAATTTTGGTCAGTTTTAAGGGAAGTAATGAATTTAAGAACGTCAACTGGACCTTCTTTCTTAGTTAAAAGTGAAGAAACAAGGCCTATTTCGTCAGCCAGATCTAAAGTGTTAAAATCGGACGATTCACCATCTGTCAAGACGTTTTTGAGATCTTTACAATGTGCCAGTAATTCATTTATAACACATGTCTTTAAGTTTATGAATATCATATAAGAATTCATTATGACTATTCAGTAGGTTGAATATCAGTTCCAATGCACTGATCGCCTGATCTATAGGAAAGAAAAAAAATTCTATTTTATATTTTTGTTTTGGATCTTGTATCGCAACTAAGGGCGAATCGAAAGATGCGCGCTTCAGAAGTTCCCAAAGTGTTCTTTGCATTTTCCAGCCCATCCCAAGACGAGTTTCGCCGTATCACGGCTCATCAGTTGGGCTAGGTTTAGCAAATACAAAGAACACAATTTCGATTTTTCGATTCGCTCTTAGTTGCTTCACCAACGCCATCTATGCCTTCGAGCGGGAAGCTTTAGAAGGTGCGCCTTTGCAATTAAGTGCCAGCCGTGGTGCTGGACGGCTTGTTTGGAAAGACTTTAAATAAGTCACCAACAAAATGCAGTATAAGCATCTATTTTGTCATGGTTTTCCGTTAGTACTTGGATAAGGGCTAAAATTATGTTCTTTGTATTTGCTAAACCCAACTGATGAGCCGTAATACGGCGAAACGCGTCTTGGGATGGTCTGGCAAATGCAAAGAATACTTTGGGAACTTCTGAAGTGCGGATCTTTCGATCCGCCTTTAGTTACTTCACCAACGCCAAAAAGGTCAACAGTTGTGCGGGAAGTCAGGTCAACGGTTATTGGTTCAAGGTCAAATAGTACTTACTGCTTACAAAAATAAGTTCTTTTTTAGGGATATTCCAGATATACCCAGTTCGTACCATGATCAAATGGCTCAAAATTGGTCCGCAGATTACGGATATACAAACGATGCTGGAATAGATACGTATCCAAGAAGAGCGCTGCTATCGGGATCTACAAATGCCTTGGAAGTCAATTTTGCTGTAAATAATACTGATTTAGATTATGGCTGTACACATTACCAAGGATATAAGGTTATTATTATACATCACTGTTTTGTTTTCTTGCCGTCTCGTAGGTAGTGGTGCAGTACACTTTTTGATGAAAGTATGAGCATGAAAATGATATTTGATGATGGAACTCCATTATTTGTCAATATAGTCTCATATGAGCTCATCACAAATAGTTCACTTCGCCTCCGTTAATCGACTAATGCCTGAGAATGGAAAAAAACATCAATGCTAAGGAAGCTATAACTAAGTTATAGCTTCTTTAGCTACGTTATCGTGTAGAAATCGTTACATATGCGGAAAAATTTCCTCGATTCTGAAACAAACAGTAGTGACTGGGTGGGCTAGGTTTGGCCTATAAGATGCTTAGTTACTGATAACAACAGCATAAAGCCATCATTATGGTAGTATAGTATTTTCTAGTAATGACAGCCTTGTGTGACATTACTTTAATAAGCAGAACCGACTCTAGCAGAGATCCCTTTAAAAGTTTGTACGTTTGCCTTCAGCGCCCTCTTTATCAGAAAGCCTACTCCATCATAGGTTTCGTCCTCTCTTGATTGATTTGAATAAATCTGTTTGAAATGAAACAGTTTGTTATGGTTTATATTTTTAGCACGTTTCATATACAATAGAAAAATAAAGGAAAAACGTGTATGTTTATTTCAAGGATCTTGTCGACATTAGGGAAAATTCCTATCAGGTTTATAACACGTTGTAAGGCTAGGCGAGAGGTCTATATTTGTCCATTACAATGTAAACAAAATTACAATCTAGATTGATGTTGGATGTTGGACATGTCACATAATGATTATAATAGCGAAAATATATCAACTTAAGACGAATAAAGTATAGAAGAGATAATTGATCGATAAACGAGAATAAGATTATTTAAAATCTGTAAAACTATAATTACCGGCAGTCAACGAATTTTCCATGAACACGAGATTTTTTAGGAATTGAATTCCACTTGTTTTTTCATTCTATAGATTCTTATTTGGCTCAAGGTTATGATGGTTAATTCGTGTTTCATCTTCCGTGATAATCCTTGCGTACAGTTTATTTGAATTTTTTCAAACGAGTCTAAATTCTCTTGACAACTTAGCTGGCTTTTACTTAAGGGTCAATAGTCATAGCATTCAATAGGAACTGAATCTTGGCATCATCAAGACTCTATAAATACTGCGAACCATTTCAATTGAAATGCTCCAGTCGTGAGCTATGCCTTATCATGGTCATCTTTGTGCCAAGTTTTCTCTTAAAGATAAGACGGTAAGATCTGTCCTAATAATTTCAGACCTATTTTCATTATCCCAGCAAGTTGAAGAATTATTAAATCCATATTTAGTACACAAATGAAATGTACTGTACTTTACACTCACCAATATGATGTTAGAGCCAATAAACTAACAGATCCTACCATTAATAACTTTCTAGTCGGTGTTGTTGATGGTTAAGATTTTTTTTTTTATGGGTCTAGAATACGTGCTACAGAGAAGTCCCTAAAGCGCTCCAAGAGCGGCAGGTGTGCGGAAAAAGCGATTCACGTTGTTCTTGAATCGCTGTAAATTGTACTCAGTGAGAAACACAGCTCTGGGCAAATTATTCCAAAGGAATGATGTTCTCCATATAAAAGACCGCTTGAAAAGCGTTGTATGCGGAGTAACAAGCTGAACCTCATACGGATGTGAAGTGTTAGCGCGACGTGTATTTCTGACATGCACCGCTCTGGGAGGAATTATGCGGGATACATCCTTCCACGAAATGAAATGAAAATACTTGTAGAACAGACTCAAGTCGCCAACCGTTCTTCGATGTTCCAGCGAATCAAGGTCGCCAGTCAGTTCCGGGTCTCCAATCAGACGAACAGCTCTTTTCTGAACATAACCCAACAAATGCAGTGTGTGTTTGGGTGCGGAGCCTCAAACATGGGAGTAGTATTCCATAGTTGGTCGAATTTGAGCTTTGTAAAGAATTTACAGTTGTTGTGGAGTGTAAAGCTTTCTGGTAAAAAATAACATTTCCAACTTTTGAGAAGCTCTCCTTGCTATGCCTGCAACATGTTCGTGCCAGGACATATTTGCTCCCAAATTAACGCCCAACAAATTGAGTGACAATGCTAGGGAAATGGAGTGCCCCGACATAACTATGTCGGGTTCAGCAACGTTAACTTTTTTAGAAAAAACTGTCGCCTGGGTTTTTGTAGCGTTAAAATCCACCTGGTTACTGTCACCCCAAGATAGAATTTCTTCCAGGTCTTTATTAAGTTGAACGACCTCCTGCTGTCTGCGGATATTCCCCTGAGTAACCGATGTCCAAGCATTCAAAGTGAATGAAGAGATAAGCGTACTGTCATCTGCAAAGCTGTAAATTGGATTCCCGGTCTTTTCCAGCAGATCGTTAATGTAAATGAGAAAGAGATTAGGTGACAGTATGGAGCCTTGGGGCAAACCGGCGTTGATAATGAAGGTGTTAGAAAGAAATCCGTCGACCGCTACTCGTACAGAACGCTCTCTGAGGAAACATGAGAGCCACAAACAGAACTTTTCAGGCATACCATAAGAGCGTATCTTAGCCAATAGTCCATCGTGCCAAATACGGTCGAATGCCTTGGATATGTCATGTCATCATATTCCTTTTCTGTAGGATAGGTTGAAAAGTCTACAGAAAACTGGTGTTAGTTCCCTCGCACAGTTTTTGAGAACTACGGCAGGTATTCCGTCAGCGCCAGAAGCCTTTTTGGTGTCTAGCTTCATTAAAATACGCTTTATGATACGCTGTCTGAAGACAACATCGGGCATCCTTGACTGCAATATGGGAATAGTAGGTGGTGCTTTTTCTTGGAAATAGACAGTAGAACGTGAAGCAAAGAGTTCAGCCAACAAGTTCGCTTTCTCAACAGGTGTCGTTGCAGTAGAATTATCTGGCCGTGTGAGTGGTGGTATGGTGGATTTGGTGAAATTTTGACTAACTGCCTTAGCGACTGACTAAAAGGACCTGGAATTGTTTCTAATTCGTTGATTGTGTGCCTCCTTGGTTACGTCGATACTTCCTTTGCATCTGTTTCGGGCACGAACAAAGGTATTACGATTTATGGTGTTGGGATTTTCACCCCATTGTCGGTAGGCAAGATGTTTAGAAGCAACAGCTTTTTTGCATTTTTGGTCAAACCAAGGCTTGCTGTTGGAGGGGCGTTTCTTCGAAAAAGGGATGTAAGCTTCCATACCAGCCAAAATAACATCGGAGACCTCCCTGGCGTAGTCAGATGGGTTGTCGGCTTGAAAACAAATGTCTATCCAAGGGAAAGTTCGAAAGTATCCCATGAGATCTTTCCATTTAGCAGATTTGTAGTGCCAAATCTTGCACGGCTTAGGCGCCTCTCTGTCACTGATTAGTAGGATACACGATATCGAAAGCAGTTTATGGTCGGAAGAACCTAACGGCGGATTTACGGTGACTGTTGCATTCATTTGTGTATCCTTCTGTTATAAAATCAAGAATTTCGACTGTATGCCACATAAAATACTCCCTGAAAAACTTAAATATCACCGCTTTAATCCCAGTTTTAACCATATCAAATCCTTTCTGTTCTGTCGTTATCAGTATATTTTCTGATATGGAAAACAATCCGAATTGTTCCCTATTTTCAATGATGTAGTTCAGGGCTTTGTCCTAGACCCAACCTTGTTTTTTATATATAAAAATAATCTTACCTATGCATAATCTTATGACACCACACTTCTCACCTCATTCCTGCAACCCAGCAAAGTTCACGAACCACTCTCGGCCAAGATAAAGTGTGATTTACTCAAAATACTCACGATATCCCTAATCTAAATAACAACAGCAATAAATATGTTTTTACTGAACTCTCTATGGAGTACATCGAAAAGGATGAATGCGCCAGATCTCTCGAAATATACCTTGAACTGTAAATAACATGTGAATCATCTGGCTTCTACAACCTATATATCTGCAGATGTCTTTCTAAGATATTTACAGTTCAATCGCTTCTATGTTCATCTATAAATGTTATGTTAATGATCAGTATGTGAACTTTGTAAATATTACATAACTGTAATACATGGTAAAATAACTACTACAGGAGTGGGTTTTGTAGACTAAATTAAGGATTCTGGCTAGTAACTACTTTTGTATCAATTTTCATAGTAAACGACCTTCTCAATATGGGGTGAAAAGTCCTGAAACTTTTGAAGGAAGCCGATGCAAAAACTCCTATGAAATATGCGGAAACAGTGCCAAAGAGCATTTTGAATCTTAAACAAGTCGCTTTTTTTGATCAATCGTGAGAGTGCGAAGCATCCATCAGGCACATAGTATTTCATATGCAAATATTCATGCAAAATATGCCTCATGCGTTCTGTTGATATCTTTACGATATCAGCTATCACTCCCACTTTCAGTTTGCGGCCATTAAGAGCAATCTGGTGGATTTTTTGGTGTTTTTTCGAATGACTGCCCCCATTTGGTTGTCCGGAACGTGGTGCATCATCGGTGCTTGTACGACCGCATGTAAGTCCATTAAATCATCGACATATAATTGCTCTCGACGTAGCAGATATACCATATCACTTCTCAAGCCTGGTTCTGGCTGTATTTTTTTTTCCATCAAAAAACAATGTTTAATCAACAGACGAAATTCTTTTGTTCCATCGTTTTGCAAAAATTAAAAGTAGCAGCTCAAACAGCTGTAACTTGCAAACTAATAGACAAAATGTCATGAAAATTTTACACGAATCTTCTGGAAGTTGACACTATTTGAGGTTAATACGGTTTTTTTGCTTGTACTGCGATCTCTCGGAAAGTCTCGGGACTTTTAACCCCGTAATGTAAGTAATTCTCCCAAAGAGCCAATATCTAAGAACGAATTGAAGAAGTTCTAGTTCAGTGAGCATTTCAGAGGGTTAACGAAAACCTTAAATGCATAAGTTCTTTGAAACTAATTAATTTATGATTTTTAGGTGGTCCTCCATAATCCACACAGATTCCCTACAGTGCACAATCACTATATTCGAATTCCTTTAAAAAAATCCGTTAGTGCTGCTATCACTCCGGCACTGTTGACTACCTCTGATGAAGTTGGACGATACAATTTTAAAAAAAGAAACTGCTACTTTCAAATCGATAGAAAATTGAAATATTTTTCTAATTATTCACAGCTCAACTGTCTTACTGAGTGTCTGTCGAATTTGACTATGGAAGCTTGTGGATGTGTACAGTACTTTATGCCAAGTAAGTGGTTCTTTCTAAACTCAAACCTTGGTTAAAATATGTCACTAACAATAAAACATTTATTGTCTAATACATATTAACCACTAGCAAGTTCTCCACTATGAGATCGCACTTATGTAAGTATAAAAAAAACCTGTTATATCTTTAGGATGTTTGCAGATCCCAGTAAGCATCTAAGTCGAGTACAAATAAAACACTTAAAAATCTTTTTTTACAAAATCACACAAGAGAAACTCATTAACATAGGTAGAATTAGGAAAAATTCATTACTATTTTATTACCATTTCAACATAACAGAGTTTCTTTATGTGAGCTTTTTTGTGTAACTACTCTTAAAAGCATGACTCAGGAATCTTATTACCGAAATGGAGAAAAAAAATCTCAATTTTGCTTTTGTTTCCAGCCTGCTTAGAGTTTTGAATATCTTTTTTTGTGAAGCATAAAATCTTCCGCGCAGGGGGCTATTTGCAGATTTTAGCTTAAAATGAAGCAATTCAATAAATCAGGGAAATATTTCAGTTCACGTAAAATTTAAAAGGAAATTAAGCAAATAGCACCCTGTCTGTACGTAAATTAAGCTCTTTTAGATATATAATTTTAGTATTAAGTTGACATTAGAATAAAAATAAGAAAAAATAGCATTATTTGAAAATCTTCTTTACGTAAAGAACACCTAAGCAATATGGCAACATTGTTTATGATGCGCTTGGGAGATGTGCTTTCTGCTTTCAGGCTGTGAGGTTATAAAAATTATATTCTTTTAGAATATTTCCTAAATCAGTTTGTGGAGTTTATAGTATACTAAGGTTAAAACTATAAATCATATTTTTTACTAAAATCTATGAATGAAAAATGGAGTCAAAGAAAATTAAAAATATTCTCATAAATTTCTTTTAGTTTCCAACAAAAAAATTGTGATTTATAGTTTACTATAAGCTTCACAAATTGATGTGAGCCAAATTTTGAATTTTTCTTTTGCTTAGGAAACATTCTAAAAACATAGAATTTTAGTACCCTCAGGGCAAGCACGGGGTAAAATGAACAGTGGCTTATAAAAAATTTTACAGGAGAAAGTAAAAACTTTGTATTTCATCTTTTAAATATCTTCAAAATAATTATCGTAGATGCCACCATTCAATAATAGAACTAAACAAAAATTGCATACCAGGTGTACAAGAATGAAATGCGGATTTTTTTTTCTAAAAAAACAAGTTAAATTCGGAAGAATGATAAAAAGTGCTTTATTCAAAGTTTGCTCCGTCGCTTGTTACACATTTTTCCCATCTTTCGGGCAACTTGTGAATACCACGCCAATAAAAATCTTCCCCTTTTGCTGCGAACCATTCATCGAGCCATTTTTTCACATCTTTGTACGAACCAAAGCGCTGCTCAGCAAGTGCGTGACCCATCGATGCAAACAAGTGGTAATCGGAAGGAACCAAGTCTGGTGAGTAAGCCGCATGGGGTGGAACTTCTCAGCTGAGTGCTTCCAACGTGTCGCGAACTGGTTTTGCCGTATGTGATGGAGCATTGTCATGAAGCAAAATGGCTTTGTGTTGCCTCTTTCGGTATTTTGGCCTTTTTACAAGCAGCGAACTGTTCAAATCGGTCAATTGTTGTTGGTAACGTTTAGTATTAATCGTTTCCCCAGGTTTTAACAGCTCATAATAGACCACGCCCCTTTGGTCCCACCAAACACAGAGCATCGTCTTTCTGCCAAAGCGATTCGGTCTTGCGGTCGATGTGGATGGTGCGCCTGGGTCTACCCATGATTTCTTGCGCTTGGGATTCTCAAAATAAATTCACTTTTCATCCCCTGTAACTATACGATCTAAAAACGACTTCCTTTTGTACCGAGCGAGCAAAATGTCAAACGTGTTTTTGCGCCTTTCCATTTGCCTATCGTTCCACTCATGTGGTACCCATCTACCGGCTTCTGAATCTTTCCCATCTCTCGTAGCCGATTGGAAATAGCTTGCTGACTAACGCCCAATTACTCGGCGAGTTATTTTTGTGTTTGCGAATCATCTTCGTCCAACAATGCTTGCAATTTCACATCTTCGTATTTTTTTGGCGGTTTTCCACGTTCCTTGTCTGCAACATCGAAGTCCCCGCTTTTAAAACGCCGAAACCATCGTTCACACGTATCTTGCGATAGAGCATGTTCACCATAAGCTTCTCGAAATAATCGGTATAATTCAACAGCTGTTTTCTTTAAATGAAAACAAAAAATTAATGCTGTCCGCGAATGCTCTTTGTTCGGTATAAATTTCGACATATTGAACACAACAACACAACACTATGCCCACACTTTTCCAATTTATAACTCGTGCGCGTCTGACATTTGTTGATGACACAACAAAATGGCTCAGTGTCAAATCTTTATAGCACAATCTGCATTGGTGCACCATCTGTTGTCTGAAATCCGCATTTCATACTTGTACACCTGGTATAAGAAGAAAGGTAAACAAATTTAAAATAACCGGTCAAGTGCAAGTTGAACCTGCGAAATTAGTGTTCCGTACATTGATTGCTTCTGAAATAAAAAATTTTGTTACGGAGGTATAAAAGGATCAGTGACTTCACAAGACACACCTCAAATGAGTTTTCATCAAAGTTTGTTTCCGATCTTTACTGAAAACTGATGACTTTGAACTTTTTGTTTTGTTTATATACCAGATAAATTTTTTAAGGCTAATGCACTCGTGATAATTTTTGTTCAATCTACACGTAAAGAATATTCCAGAATTTTTTCAAAATTTTTGGATTAGTACTTTTCGAGATAGAGGGAGGGGACAGCGATTTTTCGCGATTTTTCCAAAATAATACAAAGAAAAGTGTGCGCATGTAAGACACTATATATATTTTTGAACTCGTGTTTTTACAAGCTTTCATTTGACCTAGTAAAAAAAATTTCTTTTTCACTTCCTATTTCATCCCCTAAAATTAACCCTTTAAGTCAAAATTTTACCCCCCAAAATTGACCCCTTAACTCAAAATTTAACTCTCAAAACTACAGGGCTCTGATGAGGCTATCAATTCCTATATTAGTACCAAATTTCAACTTTCTACGTCAAATAGTTTCGGAGAAAATCGGGTGTCATAGACGGACAGACAAGCGGACAGACGGACAGACACCGAAGTGATCTTATAAGTGTTCCGTACGGAACACTAAAAAAGTCAAAATAGCTCACCGTCTGTTGGTCAATAACATTAATTCTTGCGGTTTGGAACACAAATTTAATAGAGCGTCGTAATACTTACATATATATAATAAATAACCGGACAAGTGCAAGTTGAACTTGCTCAATTAGTGTTCCGTACATTGATTGCTTTTAAAATAAAAAATTTTGTTACGGAGGTGACTTCACAAAACACACCCCAAATGAGTTTTCAACAAAGTTTGTTTCAAATCTTTACTGAAAACCGATGACCTTGAAATTTTTGTTTTTTATATACCAGATAAATTATTAAAGATAATGCATTCGTGATAATTTTCGTTCAATCTACACCCCGTGGAGAATATTCCAGAATTTTTTCAAAAATTTTTTATCAATACTTTTCGAGATAAGGGAGGGGGACAGCAATTTTTCGAGATTTTTAAAAATAATATAAAGAAAAGTGTGCGCAAGTATTACATTATATATATATATATATATATATATATATATATATATATATATATATATATATATATATATATATATATATATATATATATATATATATATATATATATATATATATATATATATATATATATATATATTTATCTATTTTACTAGTGTTTTCACAAACTATCATTTGACCCTACACTCAATGACCTAGTAAAAAAATTTTTTTTTTCTTCCGTTTTCACCCCCCAAAACTAACCTCCTAAGTCAAAATTTAACTTTGAAAGCTACACGGCTTTGATGAGGCCATCAATTCCTATATTATTACCAAATTTCAACTTTCTATGACAAATAGTTTCGGAGAAAATCGGGTGTGACAGACAGACACCGAAGTCGTCTTATAAGTGTTCCGTACGGAACACTAAAAACATCCGTTTGCGTCAGGCAAAATTGGAATATAGAAATTTAAATTGCCGACAACTGCTTTAAAAAATCACGAGAGCTGCTTGAAATTTTGCGATAATTACGCAGAATCAAAATTTAAAATTTTACCAGGTAGAAGTAGACTAAATTCTTACAGATTTTCGCACATTATGGCACTGTTGCACTCGTTTAATGACATTTAATAAACCATTGCGTTTTTGATATTTTCCTGGTGCGCATTGTTGCCACATGCGGTTTTCTACCTATTTACACCTACAAAACTCTAAAAGTACTGTTCATTGTTATGACAAAATCGTATAGGAAGATATGTTGCCTATTTTATGGATGTTTTGTGGGTGTATGGAGGTAAAAAGATTACGGCAACTAGTTGCTGCAACTAAACACGTAGAGGTGCATTAAAGTCAGAAAATCTTGAGTAGAAATTCCTTTTTTAGGGAACAAATCTATGCCAATATGTGGTCCAGGTAAATTCGAGTGTGTTAAAAACGTATCAGGTAAGCTTTTAAATATTGATAATTTTTCTAATATTTCAATAAAAATCTTATTTCCACTGCAGCACAGCAGGCATTTTTAGTTCTGAGAGGACATTTAGATGACCACCTACGGAAAAAGGAATATGAAAAGTTTAAACAACATTTTAATATGAGGAAATGGTTGAATCATACAAAGCATTGCCAATGCCCGGGCATGTGTTACAATGTGGAATATAATGTTGAAATTACTGAGAGCGATTATGACTGGCCAAGGAAAATGAAAGCATTGGGGATTGATATTAAAACTGAGGACGATGAAGGGTAAGTTTTCAATATGGGATCAGTATTCCACAGATAGAAAAAATAATAATAAAGCTCCGGGTGAAGACAATAGTGTAGTAGAGGCAATTAAACAAGGAGGACAACAAATTACACAGCCCCACAAAAAAAAAAAGTGGGGTATACTTTTGATGCGATATACCAGATCTGTAGTATTTTTGCCCGCTGATCACGAATCTGACGTCAGAATATCGCCGTCACATCTCAATTTTTTTCTAACCTCAAAAAATAGGTAAAAATTAGTAAAAATTAAGAAAAATATACTCCTAAAAAATTGAATCAAGCTTTTTCATGAATCCAAAGATGTATTAATATGTATTCGGACACGCTAAGCTAATATTCATCGATTGGATTGAGCCATACAGTTCTGTTTTCTTTCTAACCTCAATAAATCAGACAGATATAGTGCTTCTCGAATGCAAAAACGAATTCAAATTAAAATTCAACCGATCCTTACCAAATTTGGTACACGGGGATTTTTTGGGTCGCTGATCACGAATCTGAGGTTGGATTTGCAAAATTCAAGATTGCAGATGTTTTCGCGCCATTTTGAACGCCGAGAAAATTCATCGGTCGATTTTTATTCTTCTACCTGCATCCAGGGCACCTCCACGTGGTGACGGTGGGCAACGGTGTTACTCCACTAGCCGGCAGAGTCCCTGGATAACGGCTTAGATGCCGTCATGGCAGGTAGAAGAAAGAGAATTACGATGCAGGGACTCGGAAACCCAGTATCGGCGGTTGGTCAGGGTGGGAAAGCGGGCCCGCAGCCATCGTCATCCAGCGACCGTAGCTCTTCATGTGTGGGTGACTTGGCTCATGTAGAGTATAATGCTACAAGAAAACGGTCTCACGGTACAAGGACTTTTCATAAGTGCGATAAAAACAGTGATTCATTTTGTTATATTTGCTGTCAACACGTATTGAGTAAAATGGGGTCACCGATAACGGATAAGATTAAAACCTTATATAAGGATTGTTTTAACATTGAAATACAGCACCAGGATACAGATTGGGTTCCCCACATCATTTGCAGTTCTTGCAAAATAATGTTGTACATCAATAAGAAGGCGATTAAATATTCCAGACCAGCAATATGGAATAGACCATACAGTGAAAATGATTGCTACTTTTGTATGAATGTTGTAACTAGGCATAACCGAAAAAATAAAAGCACTATTACTTATAACGATGTTTCGACAGTAACAAGACCAACTAAACTAATTCCACCTCCTGAACCACTTGATGCTGATGTTATGGAAACAAATGATTTCACCTTATCAGTTCATGCCGAAAACATTGAGACTGTCGAAAAAGATTCAAACACTGTTACTAATGAATGTTCTAGTGACAACCTATCATATACTAGTGATACAGATAAAGAATTTCTACCATACAACCGTAAACCAGAACCAATACTCGTATCACAGTCAGAACTTAGTGATCTAATCAGAGATTTAGGCTTATCCAAAGATGGTTCAGAGCATCTTGCTTCCTTTTTAAAGAAAAGACATTTACTTAAGCCAGAAGCTACGATTTCTTATTATAGAAACAGAGAAAATATTTCACAATGGACGAGGAATTGCCACTTTCATATTGTACCGATGTAAAATGTCTAATGGATGAATTTCAAAATAACTCATACGATCCTGAAGAATGGAAACTGTTCATTGATTCTTCTAAACGGAGCATTAAGGCAGTTTTGCTGCATAATACCAACGTTTACGCTCCCATTCCGATTGCTCATACCACAGTTATGGAAGAGCAATATGAAAAAATGAAGCAGCTTTTGATAAAAATAAAATATGCTGATCATAACTGGAAAATTTGTGGAGATCTGAAAATTGTAACAATATTGCTTGGCCAACAGTCAGGGTTTACACTTTATCCCTGTTATAAATGTCTGTGGAATAGCAGAGACAGGGAACGTCATTATAAGAAAAAAATTTGGCCAACAAGAGAATCGTTCACTCCTGGTGAAAATAATGTATTGTTTCCAACATTGGTAGATCCAGGAAAAGTTCTTATTCCCCCGCTTCACATTAAGCTTGGACTTATGAAGCAATTCACGGGAGCATTAGATACAAACGGCCCATGTTTCAAATATTTGCATAAAAAATTTCCGAAATTTTCTGAAGCTAAAATTAAGGCAGGCGTATTTGACGGGTCACAAATAAGAAAATTGTTTCAAGATTCATTATTTGTTACTAAAATGAATAAAGTTGAAAAAGCTGCTTGGCTTAGTTTTAAAGAAGTCGCAACAAACTTTTTGGGAAATAATAAAAGTCCTAAGTACAAAGAAATAGTCGAGAAAATGGTAAAAAATTTTCAAACATTAGGTTGCGTAATGAATCTAAAATTACATTTCCTGGACTCCCACATCGATAATTTCCCAGATAATCTTGGTGACTACAGTGAGGAGCAAGGGGAACGTTGTCACCAAGATCTGAAAATCATAGAAAATCGGTATCAAGGACGACGGGATGACCATATGCTAGCGGACTATTGCTGGTCGCTAAAAAGAGAAACAAGTCCTCAAAAGCGTTTGGGCAGAAAGCCTTTGAATAGGTCATTCGCGGAAAAAAGAACAAGATACAGCCAAAAAAAGGAAAGTTAGGCGCGGGTCTAACCTTCGCAATTCTAGGGCTTAAGGGTCTACTATTTGAGAGTATATGGTTTAAAAGTCCTGGTTTTGAGTTTATTGGGTCTCATTTTTAAAGTTACAGGGTTATTGAGGTCTATTTTTTGAGGTTACAGGGTGTGGGAGTCTAAGGTGTCAGGGTTTAGGGCTTAAGAGTATCAGGTTTGAGGATTCCTCAACTGTATACCAAATTTGGTAGGAATCGGTTGGTTTTCAAAAATTTTGTCCGCCATCTTGGATCCGCCATTTTGAATTTTGTAAATCCGACCTCAGATTCATGATCAGCAACCCAAAAAACCCTCGTGTACCAAATTTGGTAAGAATCGGTTGAATTTTAATTTGAATTCGTTTTTGCATTCGAGAAGCACTATATCTGTCTGATTTATTGAGGTTAGAAAGAAAACAGAACTGTATGGCTTAATCCAACCGATGAATATTAGCTTAGCGTGTCCGAATACATATTAATACATCTTTGGATTCATGAAAAAGCTTGAATCAATTTTTTAGGAGTATATTTTTCTTAATTTTTACTAATTTCTACCTATTTTTTGAGGTTAGAAAAAAATCGAGATGTGATGGCGATATTCTGACGTCAGATTCGTGATTAGCGGGCAAAAATACTACGGATCTGATATATCGCGTCAAAAGTATACTCCACTTTTTTTTTTGTGGGGCTGTGTTATCAAATCACTTAAAATAGATAGATATTTAGGGTTTAGGGCGCGTCAACATCTTGGTTATTTAGCGCCCCAATGTGCTGTGACTAATTTTGAAGTTATACTGTAAGATTGACTTCTCTCAAAAATTTCGTGATATTATCTTTGTTGTTCTCATAAGTGTTGATGACACTGACTAGATTGGAAGATATGTTGAGTGAGGTTCTCAAGTTTTGAAAATGCGCTGCCTCGAAGATATGTTTTACGGTGAAGGGGCTCATGCAATTGGGGCATGCTGGCTGATGTTCACCTTTTAACAAATAAGCGTGGGTGCCATAGGTATATCCAATGGCGTTATATCTTCTGTTCATGTTATAAGAGTGAAGGAGAGGGTAAACAATGGGTTTAATCGACTACAATTTATTGAGCGGGTCTTCGAGATCCCAATTCAATTGGGATGTATTATGCAAGATGGTTAGAAGATAATTTTTGAAATCACTTGGATGATTTTCTCCGATGTAGGGAGTACCTCTTGTGATTGCATTTTTTGCTAAAAGCTCTGTCATTGCCGTGATTATTAATATGACTAGGTAGCCATAAAAAACAGAATGTCTTGTGTCTCAGAGCTGCTATATGGAGCAAATCATATATTCGTCGTATATAATTATAGTTCAGATTTTTTGACTGAACTGATCGGGGCGCACTTTGAGAATCTAAAACTATGAGGAATTTATGGGAGGTTGGTATAGACGGGACAAAACGTATACTTTCCTTGATGGCCAGGAGTTCTGCTGTGAAGATGGATGAGTAGTGAGGTAATTTATACATCATGTTTGTATTTGACATATGGAAGGCCGATCCCACACCAGTATGGGACTTGGAACCATCTGTGTATATGATGTCATATTGGGAGTAATTCCATGGTAATTTTTCCAAGAATGTTTTGTTGATGTAAGTAGTGGAGAATTCAAGTTTGTTGAATGACATCATTGAAAAATCTATGGGGGGACATGGGGTTAGCCACGGAGGAAAAGTAGAATGTAATGGATAGTTAAATTTGGGTGGTAAGACATTGTGTAGGGTGAGTAAGGAGTTAATCCTGTTTGGGATGGAGCGAGAGGGAGAAATGTGAATGGGTCGCTGTATGTTGAAGAGGTTAAGGTGATCTTTGGAATGGGGACGGAAGAGACAGAATGAGTAGTATTTTAGTAGAGAATAGTGTCTTTTTTGTTGAAGGGGAGGGAGAGAAGCCACACATTGCATGCTGGATATTGAAGAAGTGCGGAAAGCGCCTATTGCATATCGGAGAGATCGATTCTGAATTATTTTTATAGTTCTCTTAATGTACGGAGATGCGGCATCATAGATGAAGTCTCCATATGCCAGCTTTGATAAGATTAGGGATCGTATATCTTAAGCAGGGTTGGGAGATCAGCACCCCACTTACTGTTGGCCAGGATACAAAGAAGATTTAGGTCTGGGGAGGTTCTAGTTTTAAGAGTTTTGGCATGTGCACACCACGTCAGAGAGTTGTCGAATGTCATTCCTAGAATTCTTAAAGTATCGGTAGTAGGGATGGATTTATTAGATAAATACAGAAGGTTTAATTTAGGACAACATTTTAATATGAGGAAATGGTTGAATCATACAAAGTATTGCCAATGCCCGGGCATGTATTACAATGTGGAATATAATGTTGAAATTACCGAGAGCGATTATGACTGGCCAAGGAAAATGAAAGCATTGGGGATTGATATTAAAACTGAGGACGATGAAGGGTAAGTACTCAATATGGGACCAGTATTCCATAGATAGAAAAAAAAATAACAAAGCTCCGTGTGAAGACAATATTGTAGTAGAGGCAATTAAACAAGGAGGACAACAAATTATCAAATCACTTAAAATGCTATTCAATAAATGCCTTCTGGAAGGAATAACTCCATCGCAATGGAATAATGCAACTATTGTCATTATGCATAAAAAAGGAGATTCTTCAGACCTTACAAACTATCGACCCATTAGCCTCCTGAGCCATGTATACAAGTTATTCATGAAACTACTCACTAAATGTCTAGCTAATAAATTGGAGCTTTGCCTTTCAAACAGCCAGGTTTCTGCTCGGGGTATGGAACAAACGACGGTCTGCTTACAGTTAAAATCTTCATTGAAAAATGTATAGAATATAATAAGCCTCTTGTGTTTATATTTGTGGACCTCCAAAGGGCTTTTGATTCTGTAAATCAGCAGAGCTTTTGGAAGCGCTTGCTGGATATCGTATTGATCATCGATACTCCAATGTAATTAAATACATATATGAAAATGCCACCGCTCATATTAAAACACAAACTAATCAATCCACCAGCAAATTTCTAATTGAAAGAGGAGTGCGGCAGGGTGATATGCTCTCTCCCAAGCTTTTCGTAACACTTCTAGAAAGTATTCTAAAATCAATAAATTGAGAAAGAATAGGACTTATCATTGACGGTGAAAAGTTAACTCACCTCTGTTTCGAGGACGACATTGTCTTAATAACAGACAAAATACAAGAAGCACAAACTATGATACACATGCTTCAGGAAGCTTCAGGATGATGATGTTTAAATGTAAGGCGCGTCGACAACTGAGGTCATTTGGCGCCTGTATTAGATTATATCTTAGTATAAAGATCTGCTTCTTTCAGGAATTTTATTAGAGATTGTACGTTTTCTTTATTTGGTATCAGAATTTCCTTTAGTGGTCTTCGTAGATTGTATTTAGATCCAATGTGAGTATAATCATGAGACAAAATATGCTTTATTGTAAGCGTTGTGCGATGTGTTTGATAGGTGGCTATCGGGTCATTTTTGAGAAGATAAGCCTGAATAAGATGTGTATGTCCCGTAGCAATTCTCCACCATATGACATTTTTTCTTCTGCTCAAGCTCTGAAGATGCAAGGGTGGATATACATGTGATTTCGATTCCCAAAGTTTATTCTCATCTTGTAGATCCCATGAAAGTTGGAACATATTTTTTATAGATTTATGAAAATGAGAGATTGGACCTAATGGTGATAGAATTTTGTTTTCGATTTTCCCTGATGTGATTGCTGATTTTGTATTTGTATACGCTAAGTCATTCCCTCTTATGTTGACATGGCTGGGAGACCAAAGAAACATAATTTGTATTAAGCGGGCACTGCATATTTGTACGAGGTTCATTATGTCCAGGATTAAGGGTAGAGACGTTTTAGATGCATTAATGGATTGTAGAGAACTGAGTGAATCTGAGATGATTAAAATATTTTTATTTTTGTTGGATGTTGCTGATCTGATGGCTTCTCTTATGGCTAACAGTTCAGCTGTAAAGATCGATGATATGTTGTTTAATTTGTATCTTGATTTGGATATAGGAGAATTTACCGCTGCGCCCGTTCCCAATTTGGATTTAGATCCATCGGTGTAGGAAGCTTCAGGAAAGGTTGGTCTCACATCAATCTATCCAAGACCCAGTTTATGACAAATCTTATATTAAGCGACGCTATAAAATTGAATAACGTAGAAATAGAGCAAGTGCACCAATATAAATACCGGGGGCTTGAAATCAGCATAGGACGATATAACCAAACACATGAAATTCAGCGGTGAATAGGTCTCTCCTAGGCTGCATATGGCAAACTGGCCTATGTATTCAAATCTAACCTACCTATGTGTTTAAAAAAAAAAGTATTTGCCAGATGTATACTCCCCGTTCTTCGTACGGAGCCGATACTCTCACAATGACGAAGAAAAAAATCAATAAAATATGTGTCATACAACGAAAGATGGAGAGGTCAATGTTAGGCGTTACTCTTAGACATCACATCCCAAGTCGCATTATCAGGAAGAGAACGGGGGTACAAGACGGAGTCAAATTCATTCTACATCTTGAATGGAACTGGGCTGGGCATGTTGTTAGGTTTAAGGATGGGCGATGGCCAAAGAGAATCACAGAGTTGCGACCAAGATCCGAAGCCTATCGGAGTAGAAGTAGAGCACTAAGTCGATGGACTAATGATTTGAAAAGAGTGGCTGGAAATTGGGTACAAGCGGCCCAGAACAGAGAAAAGTGGCAAGACTTGGACAGTATAAACTGCTGATGATGACGATTCCATAGATGGTTGAATTTTAATGTTGTATAGCCTTAAACATCTTGTAGATCATTCAGTTCACCAATGCAAAAACATATGCCGATATAGAGAAATTTTATTTGCTGTGTATTTCCTCCCAAATTAACGTTTTTTTTTTATGGGTCTAGCACACGTGCTGCAGGGAAGTCCCTAAGGCGCTACAGGAGCGACACGTATGCGGAGAAAGCGATTCACGTTGTTCTTGAATCGCTGTAAATTGTACTCGGTGGGAAACACAGTCCTGGGTAAATTATTCCAAAGGGATGATGTTCTCCATATAAAAGACCGCTTGAAAAGCGTTGTACGAGGAGTAACAAGCTGAACCTCATATGGATGTGAACTATTAGCGCTACGTGTACTTCTAACATGCACCGCTCTGGGAGGAATTAAGCGGGCCACATCCTTCGAAACACTTTCCATGAAAATTCTTGTAGAATAGGCTCAAGTCGCCAACCGTTCTTCGATGTTCCAGCGAATCAAGGCCGCCGGTCAGTTCCGGGTCTCCAATCAGACGAACAGCTCTTCTTTGAAAGAATTAACAGTTGTTGTGGAGTGTAAAGCTTTCTGGTTCGAAATAATATTCCCAACTTTTGAGAAGCTCTCCTTGCTATACCTGCAACATGTTCATGCCAGGACATATTTGCTCCCAAATTAACGCCTAACAAATCGAGTGACGATGTTAGAGGAATGGAGGGCCCCGTCCAGTAATTTGAGTGATGATGCTCTGCAACTTGTTTAAAAAAAACTACGGTTTAGATTTTTGCTATTTATAAGTTGGAAATCTAGGGCCTGAGTCTATATCGATTATATTGAAATATTCATATTTTGTCTAACCATTATAATTTATTAAATAATACAATCTCACTCAATAAACAGCTAATATAAATATTTGCCATTTTGCTTGTCACTTCTTTAGGAAGATTTTTAACAAAATAATTATATTTTTTCATAAAAAATAACTTAAAATGTTTGTTAAAATTTTAACACAACTCACCTGTCCGAAAACACCGCAATCTAGCAAGAATGATAAATTGTATAAATTAAAATTCAAAAAAAGATTGCTAAGGCACTCCTCTTGCAAGGAGGCGCTTTTGAAATAAACACTGAATGTGATTTTCCTACACTCAAGAATAACTTGACCTAAATATGACAATTTCATATTTTACATAATAGTTACATTAATGATGAGAAAAGTTAGGCAGTAGAAATGTTTCTAATAAAGTTGTAAAAAAAATTATAAAACAATTTAATTTTCAGATCCTCCACTTTTAGAATCGTAAAATAGGCTCTAAACGCCCCCCCCCCCCCTTAACTTTTTAACCCCTTATATGTTTTTTTTCATATTATGTATCAATGCTTCAAATTTGTTCATTATTCTAACCAAAAACCAGAATTTTTTTTAATAATACTAATGAGGTGCCTAAATCTGCTAAATGGGAAGATCTCACGGAATATTTTCGAATTTTCCCTTGGTTAGACGTTTGTTTTCGATCTGACGACCCATTTGACTGCGCCAGGAAGGTTTCCGATGTTATCTTAGCTGGTATGAAAGCTTACATTCTATTTTCGAAGAAATGTCCTTGGTTTGACGGAAAATGCAAAGAAGCTGTTGCTTCTAAACATCTTACCTACCGACAATGGCGTGAAAATCCTAACACCATAAATCGTAACACCTTTGTTCGTGCCCAGAACAGATGCAAAGAAATTATCGACGAAACCAAGGAGGCACACAATCAGCGCATTAGAAACAAACTTCTCGCTTGTCCCAACAATTCCAGGTCCTTTTGGTCAGTCGCTAAGGCAGTTGGTCAAAATTTCACCAAATCCACCATACCACCACTCACACGGTTAGATAGTTCTTTTGCAACGACACCTGTTGAGAAAGCAAACTTGCTGGCCGAACTGTTTGCTTCACATTCTACTGCCGATTTCCAAGGAAAAACACTACCTATTATTCCAATAGTGCAGTCAAGGATGACCGATGTTGTCTTCAGACAGCGTATCATAAAACGTATTTTAATGAAGCTAGACACCAAAAAAGCTTCTGGCGCTGACGTTCTCAAAAACTGTGCAAGGGAACTAACACCAGTTTTCTGTAGACTTTTTAACCTATCCTACAGAAAGGGAATATTTCCTTCCTGCTGGAAATGTGCCACAGTTCAGCCGATACCTAAAAAAGGCAAGAAGACCTTGCCAGACAACTACCGACCAGTCGCACTGCTTTCAATAATATCGAAAGTCATGAAAAAGGCTGTCAATCAGCATCTTCTAAAATACCTTGAAGGATTCAACATTATTAGCGATCACCAATATGGCTTTCGTAAACATAGATCAACATAAGATCTTTTGATTTATGTAACACGTGTATGGAACAACGCAATTGGACACTTCGGAGAATCTAGAGCGGTTGCTCTTGACATATCCAAGGCATTCGACCGTGTTTGGCACGATGGACTGTTGGCTAAGCTACGCTCTTATGGTATGTCTGAAAAGCTCTGTTTGTAGCTCTCATGTTTCCTCAGAACGCGTTCTTTACGAGTCGCAGTCGACGGATTTCTTTGTAACACCTTTATTGTTAACGCCAGTGTGCCCAAGGCTCCATACTGTCTCTTACTCTCTTTCTTATTTACATTAACGATCTGCTGGAAAAGACCGGGAATCCAATCTACAGCTTTGCAGATGACAGTACGCTTATCTCTTCATTCACTTTGAACGCTCGGACATCGGCTGCTCAGACGAATATCTGCAGACAGCAGGAAGTCATTCAATTAAACAAAGACCTGGAAGATATTCTATCTTGAGGTGACAGTAACCAAGTGGAATTTAACGCTACAAAAACCCAGGCGGCAGTTTTTTCTAAAAAAGTTAACGTTGCTGAACCCGACATAGTTATGTCGGGGCACTTCATTCCTCTGACATCGTCACTCAATTTGTTGGGCGTTAATTTGGGAATAAATATGTCCTGGCATGAACATGTTGCAGGCATAGCAAGGAGAGCTTCTCAAAAGTTGGGAATATTATTTCGAACTAGAAAGCTTTACACTCCACTACAATTGTTCATTCTTTACAAAGCACAAATTCGACCAACTATGGAATACTGGTCTCATGTTTGGAGCTCCGCTCCCAAACATATACTGCATTTATTGGATTCTATTCAGAGAAGAGCTATTCGTCTGATTGGAGACCCGGAACTGACCGGCGGCCTTGATTCGCTGGAACATCGAAGAACGGTTGGCGACTTAAGCCTATTCTACAAGTATTTTCATGGAAAGTGTTCGAAGGATGTGGCCCGCTTAATTCCTCCCAGAGCGGTGCATATTAGAAGTACACGTCGCGCTAATACTTCACATCCGTAAGAGGTTCAGCTTGTTACTCCTCGTACAACGCTTTTCAAGCAGTCTTTTATATGGAGAACAGCATCCCTTTGGAATAATTTGCCCAGGACTGTGTTTCCCATCGATTACAATTTACAGCAATTCAAGAACAATGTGAATCGCTTTCTCCACACACGTGTCGCTCCTGTAGCGCTTTAGGGACTTCCCTGTAGCACGTGTGCTAGACCCATAAAAAAAGCGAAAATTTCTGACGCTAATTATATTTTCTTTTACAAGCTAAATATTAAGATTTCCAAATGGGATATTATTCTGCACTTGTTATAGCTTTTTTTTGAAGTATATATTTTTTACATTTTTGTTTTATTGAATATAGCAGTCTATATACTTAGGCGTTCCCTGTTCCCGTTTAAATTATTCTTTTTACCATTTCCGCCAAACTATTAATAATAACACCTACTTTGCTTTTGGATTAAAGGTTTAGGCGGTTTTACGTTAGATGGTGCTCAGGAATGTTGCCTAGTAATATTTCCTAAAATATGATTCAAAACTATAGAGCTGTCCCAGTGTCTTTGAGCTCTAATACTTTTAATGCAAAGGCAAAACTTACTAACAGTCCCCATTTAATTAACCGCGTTATAGTTTTCTACATATTAACTACCATACTTTTAGATTCTATGTAATTTTCTTGCATTTTTTTTTTTTTATTTTTAAATTTTAGGATGTCTTCCTCACAGCTTCAGATCTACTTCAAACAAAATACTTTCATTCCTCAACAAAAAAACGAACTTTATGGAACGTTCGATTTTTTAGCGAATGTTGGAGGTCTACTAGGGCTTTTTATTGGATTTTCTTTACTGTCTATGATAGAATTAATCTATTTTTTATCGCTAAGGATTATTTGTAATGTTAAGTTGTATAAGACTTGGTATGGTATACCGGAAAAACCTAAAAATCCGATGGTCGAAAGTATTGCCGTAATTAAGTAGGTATTTAAATATACAAAGAGTTTTTTTAAGTTGGAACAATTTTTGCCAGATTTGCGACCCGATCCTACTAAATTTATGAATTTTCCCTTTAAAAGTTATTTTTAAATTTTCGATTTCGGACCTATGCAACATTATTCATCAATACGCTTGACGACGATCTTTTGGTTTCTCTCCCAGTTGCCAATATTTCTGTTTTGAATTTAAAAAATTTACATTTTGTTGATACGAGGTTGGTTTGAAAAGTCCGTGCAAAGTCCGAGAGATGGCACCACCGGCGCGTATCGAGGTCATGTTTAGTTAGTAGCATCTCTTGAATGAACGCACACCAAGTTTCAGCCATATTGGTCAATTTCTTTGTGTTTGGCATTCGTGTGAATCAAGGAAGTCGAGTGATTTTCAAGAAATGGACGAAAAAGAATTTCGTGTGGTGATTAAACATTACTTTATGAAAGGCAAAACGCCTCAGGAGACTAAAGAGAAGCTTGATAAACATTATGGTGACTCTGCACCTTCGATTAGAACAGTTTATAAGTGGTTTCAAAATTTTCGGACTGGCCATATGGGCACAAGTGACGCTGAACGTTCTGGACGGCGTGTGGAGGTTACGACTCCAGAAATCATTGATCAAATCCATGATATGGTGATGGATGACAGAAGAGTTAAGGTGCGTGAGATTGCTAGTGCTGTGGGCATCTCGACTGAACGGGTACATAATATTTTGCATAAACATTTGGACAAGAGAAAGCTATCCGCAAGATGGGTGCCGCGATTGCTCACGCTTGACCAAAAACGGAATCGTGTGAAGTGTTGCAACGATGGTTTGCAGCTGTTCCAGAAGAATCCGGAGGACTTTAAGCATCGTTTCGTCACTGTGGATGAAACATGGATACATTACTATACTCCTGAGACCAAACAACAATCTAAACAGGGGGAATCTGCACCAAAAAAGGCGAAGACCGTTCCTTCGGCCGGAAAGGTTATGGCGACTGTCTTTTGGGATTCGCAAGGGATAATCCTCATCGACTATCTGGAAAAGGGTAAAACTATTACAGGTGAATATTATTCATCGTTATTGGACCGTTTGAAAACCGAGCTGCAAGAAAAACGCCCGCGATTGGCCCACAAGAAAGTCCTTTTCCATCACGACAACGCACCAGCACACACCTCAGCAGTTGTGGTCGCAAAATTAATGGAAATAGGATTCCAACTCGTTTCACATCCCCCCTATTCTCCAGACTTGGCTCCCTCCGACTACTATTTGTTCCCCAATTTGAAGAAATGGCTGGCGGGACAAAGATTTTATTCAAACGAGGAGGTGATTGCAGACACTAATGGATATTTTGCAGACTTGGACAAATCCTATTATTAAGAAGGGATCAACAAACTAGAACATCGTTGGATGAAGTGTATAAGCCTAAAAGGAGACTATGTCGAAAAATAAAAAAGGTTTACCCCAAACACATAAGTAGTTTTTATTTTTGCACGGACTTTTCAAACCAGCCTCGTACTTTGCGATGTTAAAGCTGACAAGAGGCATGTATACTTTCAATTAATAATAATGTAGGTTATCTTGTCTACAGGACATGCTGGCGCACTTCTTTAATCGTTACTACCAAATATTTGTGTATTTCTATTTAAATATAATTCAAGTACGGTGTTGAATTTTCTGCTCAAAAAATTTTTACTTGATTATCCTCACATCACACTGATTTTCCGAGGCATAACAAGCTGATGACAATGGTGGGATCGGAATAAGTACATTATTTAAGCAGATATTTAAAATAATCTTTTTTAAAATACGTTTAAGTAAACTACGGTTAACAAGAGGTCTTTATTTAGTGACTACTATAACCAGGCAAAAATAATGTCCTAACTTAAAAAATACTTTGTACAAATATGTAAAGCTGTTAGATTAATATAGGCCAAAAATAAATGCAAATTTTAAACTGTCTGCTTTTAATAAAAAATAATTATTCTAAAAGACATTCCGGATGTGTGTGATCGAAGTGAAATTTTAAGAAGATTAAATTTAATAATACAATTTGACTAGAAGAAATGATATGAGTAAATCATAACTATGCAGATAGAATTACGCTGTTTTATTTTATAGGACTCAATATTGATAGGAAAAGTACAAGTTATAAAATATATAGCAAAAATATTGTAATAAATGTTCTATATTACAACCTCTGTGTATATTTTTACTTAAAACACATATTCCAAGCAGTAGAAATCTAAACTAACGCCTAAGTTTTTGATTGGCTAGCACGCGCCCCTTGCTCTACTCGCAAGGGCTTGCCTTATTTAAGTAATAAACGTCAGAAAAAGTACCAGAAATCCAATTACTTAATAATTTGCTCCTGGCGATTTGGAAGAATATAAGATTGCATACTGCCTCGGTTAAATATTTGTCACTGCTGTTACAGGACAAAATCATAGTATGTTATTTTTCTGATATTTAAGTAATTATGAATTAAGTGAAAACACTTGATTGGTAGCTCAAAATTTCCAGGAATTGAGATGGCATACTTAAACAGCTTATATACAGTGTGTCTCAAAAAGTTTTATACAAATGGAGAAGTTTATCTTACATATTACAAAAAAAAATATTTTTGATAAAAAGTTCTGCATCACATGGAAATCCATAATCAAGCATCAAAAGTTTAAAATATTTGATGGTATATAGGGAAAATAAAAAATAGTGATTTATAATGAAGAGTAAAGTGTATTTAAATACAGAGCCAAATATTAATTAAAAATGTTAATACGAACTAAAAAATTATGCTCACATTTAGATTTGTGGTCTTCCTAGTTAAAAATTCAAAAAAACTCCAGTAAACACGACCGTAATTGTCGGATTATTTATTGAATAAAGGAAGAGGGAATTAATTAAAAATCATATTTTTGTTAAAAATTTAATAACCTTTTTATCTGCTTTGCAACAATTACATCCATAATAAATTTATTAATTTTTTTTTTTTTTTTGAATTTTTAACTAGCAAGGCAACAAATCTAAACGTGAGCATAAATTTTTGAATCCTATTAACATTTTTAATTAATATCTTGCTCTGTATTTAAATTTAAACACACTTTACTCTTCATTATAAATCATTATTTTTTATTTTCCCTGTATTCCATCAAATATTTTAAAATTTTGATGCTTGATTATGGATTTCCATGGGATGCAAAACTTTTTATCAAGAATAAATTTCTTTGTAATATGTAAGATAAGCTTTTCCTCCATTTGTATAAAACTTTTTGGGACACTCTATATATATATATATATATATATATATATATATATATATATATATATAGAGAGAGAGAGAGAGAGAGAGAACTTGAAATTCTTGGGGTAAGTGGTCAAGGAAATAAGGCTAAAAAGTTTTAAATACGTTTTTAGCTACGCTAAGGTTTCAAAATAATTTATTTTCTTCTTCAGAGCTACAAATACAGTAGAAAATGAATTCTAAAGTTTACAAAAAAAAAAACGTAAAATATTAACATCACAAAATTACTTATTACTAGGTGGTGCTTATTAGGACAACTTCTTTCAATGAAAAATAACATTGTTATTCGTATCCATGAGGAAAATTGAGAAAATTACGGCAGAAAATATTTAAAAATATAAATATAGTTTACTCCATTTTGTTGGCCAGGTTACGAGTCACAGTGTGATTTTAAGGTGATTTTATTTGAAATTTTTTATATGTTTACAGTCCTGTTGTTAAGGTCAGCGTCTTTTTACTTTCTGGTAAAGTTGTGGTTGATTTATTCTAGGAAAAACCAAGACGAAGTTTAGTTTAATTTTTTTAGTTTTTAAAAATTGACATTTATTTTTTTTTTATTTTAAGATATGTTTGATAAATTTCGTGAGTTATCATTTTGCTAGCTGACTTGCAATAGATTTGAGAAAATTGAGCTTAAATCCTGAATGTCATTTTTTTTATTGGTAGTATTAAGTTCTAGATCAATTTTCATCATTTCCTTAAAGATTCTTTTGTTGAAACTTATCTCCTTACATATGATTTTGGTTTCATTAAAATTAAATTCATGTTAAAATTGACTATTATGTGAAGCAAGCGCACATGAGTTTTTGTTATGGCTGCAATCACTTTTGTGTGAGGTGTTCTGTCTTTAAGGACCCTTCATATATACATTTCCACACTGAGTGCAAGGGATGCTGTATACTACTTCAGAGACTTTCATACCTATCTTTTAAATTGGTGAAATTATTATTAATTGTTTTTGAATGTTTGGAAGTCATTTTTAAATTAGATTGAATTTTAAAAAGTTTAGTAACTTTTGTGGAAGAGTAATAATACAGTTTTCAGAAAAAAAAACACTGATGTCAGGTTATTCCCTTGTTGAGAAATAAGTGGTATTGAGTTAAATAGTAGCCTATTCGACATTTTAATTGGATAGGAGTTATTAAACAATATATCTCGAAGTATATTTAAGTTACTAAGTCTGCGAGAGAGATGAGAGATCCTTTTTATTTTGGACCTCGATCCCAATATCGTATTTATTTTGATTTTCGTGGGGTGGGAGAAATGGAAGTTGATATATCTTTCTGAGTAGGTTGGCTTGGTACACCAATCAACGATGATTGAGTTGTCATCTTCTCTAATGACTAATGTGTCTAAAAAAGGCACACTGTTGTTTGTTTCCTCCTTGATTATAAATTGAAGTTTAGGGTGAGAGCTATTGAATATTCTCATCTAATCCATTATTTGGTATTGAGGTGTTAATGTTATAGCCTCTATAAGCGGGGCTGTTTTTATAGCCTCACGTTGGAGCGGTATTTTGTATAGCCCCAACTTTCTTTATTTTTAATAAATATCTTATTTATTAAATAGAAGCCGTTATTTTCCCCTTAGGTATATCTTAATTTTTGAGAATGGATTGAGTGAATATTAATACTGACAGAACTGAAAAAATTAGATATAAGCTAGCTCATTTTTTTTTTGGTAGAGAATATGGATAAGAGATGATTTTTGTACGTCTTTTGAAAACAGTCTCTATAGTTGTTTAAAACTTGGTTGTAATGTTTATTTTTTTTGGGCACCATTCATTTTAGAATAATAGGAATCGAATTTCAGCTCAAAAAGTGAAAAAATACTAAGAGTTGTTAAAATAAGATTAAGTATATTACAACCTGTGCTTCTTGAAAGAAAGATCAGGAGTTTAGTGAAACGCTACACATTTAAATGAAAAAAGGTATATTTATTAACAAAATAAAAATCCTTTATTATACTCTTAAAAATTATTTCTACTAAATAAAAACTCCTTAAGCTAGAAGAATGTACACTATGGCATAGAGTCTTTAAATTAGGATAATTAAGTTTTTAATAAAAGGCTTGATAAAACACGATATTAAAAGTTTGTGAAATTAACTTCCCGAGTTACACGTGTTGAGTAGTCGTTGGAAACCCACTTATAGACAGGAAATGAGATATTTAGACTGGTGTGCTTATGACTTACAGATTGGTTTCTCCTCGTGGGTTTTCCATAAGTTACTCGGCCTCTCCTGGTGAGATCCTCATAAAATATTGTCTCAGCCATTACCATACTAGTTTCATTTGGGTTGCTAAATATTTTTTGACCCGAAATGCCTGAGGATGAGCAGAATATTTCAAGCAAGGAAAAAGGCCTTAAACTTGAGAGCTAGAAACCGTTACTACATCGCTGAGAAAAAAAACACTCTGGCGTGCTGGAGAAGAAAGCCAGTACGGCCTCATTGTCGAAAAAGCCATTACTGCTTCATGGTGGAAAAAAAGCCATTAAAAATTCCATCTGGCCGTTTATATATCTTTTGCCCCTTCTTCAAAGTGACGTCTTTAAAATGGCTTACTTCCGGGCGAAAAATTAATGCAAACTAAATAAGGCAAGTCGACAACACGCGTTATACACTGCTGGTTTAAATTAAACTGCTCAAAAATTTAAAACACTGTTTTAAGCTACACTGCTCCAAAATTGAAATCACTGTAATAAATAAAAAAATGTAATAACATACAAATTATAGGGAGAAAAGTAGTGTCGTAACATGATCTTAAAATCTAGGAAAAAATGAATGTCATCAGCATATTTCGCCTAAAAAGGTAAGTTGGATTATCCCAAGATGTCGTCCATTACATATTATGCTATAATTGGAGAAAGAGTAACACTCATTGGAGTGCCCATTTTTAGTTTGTGAAAATGCTGATTAAACTTGCAGTACGTTATACTGCACTAACTTAGCCGTTACTTGATGGAGATCCATAATAACTAGGAATAAAAATTTAAACTGTTTAAGATCACCACTTATGTTTATTATGTTATTGCTGACAATTGTTTCGACACACTGTGTCTTCTTCTGGAGCACGATGTAAATTAACTAACAAAGTATGTTACAGAATATATAGTTTACCTAATTACAAGTACAAAATTCAATAACAATATATATATATATATATATATATATATATATATATATATATATATATATATATATATATATATCAATCGGTTTTATAACGTCTTCCGTCTTCTGATGCCTAATTTCCACTCCTCCCAGTTTCTCCATCCCTCCTCCTCCAGATCTCTCTCTAGTACTTCCTTGTTGATTCCTGCTCTCCAGCTTTGGCGTGGTCTTCCTCGCTTTCTTTTTCCATGAGGGTTCCAATTTAAAATCTTTTTAGGCAGTCGGTCTTGTGACATTCTCTGTACATGTCCGTACCATACCAACTGTTGGGTTCTGATTTCGTCCACTATATCGTGCTTTATTTCTAAAGCTCGCCTTATCGTGTCATTTGGTATGCGGTCTTTTCTGGATTTTCTGGCTGCTCGTCTCCAGAAATCCATTTCTGTAGCTTTTAGTATTTTTTCTGTTCTTTCCTTTAATGGCCACACCTGGGATCTGTAAGTTATTATACTTTTCACTATTGAGTTGTAAATTCTCTTCTTATTTTCAATGGTTATGTTTTTGTCCCATAGTATACTATTAAGCATTGCAATCGCTTTTCTTCCTTGGATATTCCTCTCGAATATTGCTTCTTCCAGTGTTCCGTCCCTAGATATTCTCGTTCCCAAATACTTATAACTGGCACAGTGTTTGATGGTGTGTCCTGTGGCCAGTTTCAAGTCCTGCTGTTGTCCTCCGACGCACATGTACTCGGTCTTTTTAATATTGACTTCTAGGCCCCATTTTTCATATTCATCCATAAGTTTTCGTGTCATGTATTCCATATCATCGATGTCCTGAGCGACTACTACCTGGTCATCTGCGAATGATAGCGTGTACAATGTAGTATCGTCATCCAGTGGTAATCCCATACTGCTGCATTTCCTTTTCCAGTTCTTCAGTGCTCTCTCCAAATAGATTTTAAATAGCGTTGGGGATATACAGCAGCCCTGTTTGAGACCCTTTGTGACCGGGAACCCTGTTGTTATACCATATTTGGTTTTCACACTACTTCTTGCGTCTTGGTATAAGGATTTTACGGCTTTAATTATTTCGGTGCTTACATTACTCTGTTGTAGTGTTTCCCACAATCTCATTAGGGGCACGCTGTCGTAGGCCTTTTTTAGATCAACAAACAAGACATGGACTTCCTGATCAAATGCGGTTTTCTTTTCTAGGATTTGTGTCAGTGAGAAGAGATGGTCTATTGTGGATCTTCCTGCTCTAAAGCCTGCCTGTTCTTCAGCTTCTACGTCCGCGTATTCCGTTTCTATTCTATTTTTAAGTATTTTTCCGTATATTCTGCTAATAGATCCTGTAACCGTTATTCCCCTATAGTTATCACAATTATTTTTGTCTCCTTTCTTATGAATTGTTGATATGTATGATATTTTCCATTCCTCGGGTACTTCTGATGTATTAATGCATCTTTGGAATAAGTTCCTCAAAGCGCTAAATAGCTTTTTAGTTCCGTATTTTACTATCTCTCCTGGGATGTTTCCTGGTCCTGGAGCTCTACCATTTTTTAGCGTTTTACATACTTCTTTAACTTCTGATGTTGTTATCCTTATTGGGGATCCTCGTATAACTATATTTGGGTTTCCATGTTGGGTACTTTTGAACTCTGGTCTATCTTCTGTTAGCATATTTGTAAAATATTGGTTCCATTTTTCTGGTGTTATTGGTGAGAAGATTTCTCTTTTCCGTTCTGCTCTCATATTTTTAAGAAGTCTCCAGCTTTCTGTGCTTTTTCTTCCTCCTATGTAAGTGTTGAGTCTTGAGCATGTCTTTTCCCATTGGTTGTTCTTTTTGTCACTAATCATTTTGCGTACTCTAGCTTGGGATTCTTTGTATTTTATTTTGTCGTTTGTGCTCTTTGAACTTAAGTATTTGTGATAGCTTTTCCGTTTTTCTTCAATTTCGTATTTAATTTCTTCATCCTACCAATATGGTTTTTGCTGTTTTTCCCTTTTCTCTTGGTACCCTAATGCTTCCAGTGCGGCTGCGTGTAGGCATTCCTTTATATACTTATATTCTTCTTCTATATTAACAAATCCCGTCCGTTGTATCTTTTGGTCCAGTCTACTCTTGTATAGATTTCTGATACTTTCATTTTGTAAGCTGTCTGTATTATATCTTATTGTTGTTTCACTAACAATATTTACCTTAATATCTAGAACAAGTTTAATAGAGGAGACCATCCCCCATCTTATTGATCGTTGGGTAATAAACCTGAGGATTTTTTCTGCTTAATTTCTACCTGTTCTAAATAATTAAGTAATTTTCCTTTCTTTCCATTACGCAAAATTTTGAAATCTTCATTAAACGTATGATTTTCATCTGTTAAATGTTTAGCGTAATGAGATAGATAGAATGGAGAATAACAAATCTCATTACGCTAAACATTTAACAGATGAAAATCATACGTTTAATGAAGATTTCAAAATTTTGCATAATGGAAACAAAGAAAAATTACTTAATCGTTTAGATAGAAATTAACCAGAAAAAATCCTCCTTCTCCTTTATTGAATTTGTTCTAGGTATTAAGGTAAATATTGTTAATGAATTTAGTACTTGTAATTAGGTAAACTATATATTCTGTAACATACTTTGTTAGTTAATTTACATCGTGCTTCAGAAGAAGACACAGTGTGTCGAAACAATTGTTAGCAATAATATAATAAACATAAGTGGTAATCTTAAACAGTTGTTTAAATTTTTATTCCTAGGTGCGGTACGTTGACTGAAAAATATACTTCAAAATTTCAAGAAAGTTGTTAAGTGTTAAATTAGTATATTTTTGAACATCTAGGGCTTGTGATACTACTTGAGCGATGTTGCACCCAAGCTAATCAATATGAAACCTTCAGAAAGTTTCTTGCTAGTTATAAAGTTAGTAAATTCAAAAGAGTCAGTTACATAGTAATCATTTTCTTTACCATTGCATTGAGGGACGAAATAATGGGTCATGGTCATGGCCTCATAGCTAGCTTACGAATTTTTGGGAGCCCATAGAATTTTGGTGAAGTATAATTGTAAATCATTAGAAATTTAGCTGTTTCATCCGTCAGTTTTTAAGCTTAGTTACTAGTTTATTAGCTTTTTGTTGAAAAGTAGAGGTGAGATCTTTAGAGACTTAAGTGTAGTAGTCTTGATCTTGCAGCATAATATTGCATTTTTCAAAATATGTACACTACCGTCAGAAAGTATTTGCCCACCTAGTTATTTCAGTCTCAAGACAACAAAAATCCAGATAATATGTTTTTTTTTTTAATTTTAATGAATTATTATTTATTTTCACATTATTTACAGTCTAGAAAATCAGAAAAAAAATCATGATTTTTCAGGATTTTTCTCATCTATGTGACATCCTTTGTTTTTAATTACCGCTTTACAGAGTTTCGGCGTTCTGTCCAGTAGTTTCTTCAGAATTTCTTCGGTTATTTTAACCCATTTTGCTTGTAATAGTTCCCACAAGTGATTTTCTTATGGTGGATTGAGTTTTCGAACACACCTGTCCAAATGGGGTTCAAGTCGGGTGATTGTGGAGGCCAAGTCATCACTTCCAGGACGTCATCGGATTTCCATTGGTCCAAAAGTTCTCTAATTTGTTTAGCAGAATGTTGTCACGCTGAAAAATAAATTTCCCCTAAAAAATATCTCTTCCAGAAAGAAGCATTTGAGTTAGCAAAATTTCCTGATAATGTTCTTTTCGCATGATTCCTTCTATCCTAAAGATTTTTTCAACTTTACCGTTGCCAAAACAACCCCAAACCATTACTGAACCTCCACCATGTTTTACTATAGGCAACTTTCAACATCCTCTCTCCAGCTGACCGCCGCACGTAAACTCGTCGATTTGAACCGAAAATTTCGAATTTAGATTCGTCGCTCCAAAGAATGGAATTCCATTGTTCTGATGCCCAATTTTCATGTTCTCTGGCCCACTCTAATCGTTTACGTTTATTCACTTGTCTAAGAAGTGGTTTCCTCACCGCAACTCTCCCGTGTAGTCCACCTTCTGTTCTTAACGATTTTCACGCTGATGGGGATGGGCCGCTCCAGGTTTAATTGAGCTGTGATTTCTGGTGCGGTTAGGCGGCGATTACATCTGCTGGACTCTCGCTCTGTCTTCAGCGAGAGTCGTTTTTCGGGGCTTTCCTGAACGTTGTGGATTGGAATTCCATGTCCCGCAGAAAATTTTTTACAATGTAATCCACCGTTCTCCTTGGCATTCGCATATTACTCGCGATTTGTCGACTCGAGTGACCATTTTGATGTCTCGCAATTATCAGAGCCCAATTGTCAACGGAAACTTCTTTCGTTTTTGGCATTTCCACAAAACAATTGAGCCTGTATCAGTGACAAAGTACTGTTTGCGAATGGTTAATTTTCAAAAGGGCAATGGTACTTGCAGCATAATTTTTATCACAAAATGTCAGGAATTTTTTATAATCTCTAGAAACTTGAAATGAGTTCTTACTTCAACTGGAATTCTCAGAAATCGCCTCAAAACGATTATCATGCAAAACTTGGAAATTGGTTCTAATTGGTTTTTAATTTGTGATTTCACCAAAAAGACTTATCTAAACAATTTTATGATGGAAACTTGTTAAGAACAATTAAATTTACCTAATATAATAAAAGGGTTTAATTAGGTATTAAATTTTGGCAGTTACATTGAAATTTCTATGTGGGCAAATACTTTTTGACGGACTTTTTTCATAGTAACTGTGACATTATCTTTATCAGCCCTACTAACAATTAACTCTCCATTGTCCCTAAGGAAAGCTTTTGACTCTCTATACATTGAATTTAGGTAACTTGGGGTAGTAATTAGTTAAGACATTGGTAAACTTAGCTCTAATTCAATCAATTTTCCTAATGGATACGAAAAACAATGTTATTGTTCATTGAAAGAAATTGTCCTAATAAGCACCACCTTGCAGTAAGTAATTTTTTGATGTTAATATTTTGGGTTTTTTCCTTTTGTAAGCCTTAGAAATTAATTTTCTACTGTATTTGTAGCCCTGAAGAAGAAAATAAAATATTTCGATATCTTGGCGTAGCTAAAAAGGGGTTTAAAACTTTTTTGCCCTATTTCCATGACCGCTTACCCCAAGAATTTCAAGTTTGCTGTTTAACTAGTTGGTCAAGACTACCCTTCCAAAGACCCGTAAGAAATTCTATCCTGTAGTGACAGCAACAAAGTAGAATTTAACGCTACAAAAACCCAGGCGGCAGTTTTTTTCTAAAAAAATTAACAATGACGTACCCAACATAGTTATGTCGGGACATTCCATTTCTCTAGCATCGTCATTCAATTTTTTGGGCGTTAATTTGGGGGCAAATAAGTCTTGGCATGAATATATTGCAAGCATAGCAAAGAGAGCTTCTCAAAAGTTGGGGAAATTATTTCATTTTCTTTATACTACACAACTGTTAATTCTGTACAAAGCTGAAATTCGACTAACAATGAGATACTCTTCTCATATTTGGGGCTTCTGAACCTATATTGCATTTGTTGCATTCCATTCAGAAGAGTCTGATCGGAGGCCCAGAACTCGCCAGCAACCTTGATTCTTTGGTACATCGAAGAACGGTTGGCGACTTAAGTTTATTCTAGAAGGATTTTCAAGGAAAATGTTCGATAGATGTGACCCGCTTAATTCCTCCCAAAGGGGTCCATCCTAGGAATATACATCGCGCTACTTTACATCCATATGAGGTTCAGCTTTTCACTCCTCTTACAATACTTTTTAAGCAGTCCTTTAAATGGGGAATCTCATCCCTTTGTGATAATTTGCCCAGGAATGTATTTCCATCAAGTACAATTTATAGCTATTCAAGACCAACGTGAATTGCTTTTTCCGCACACGCGTCGCTCCTGTAGTGTTTTAGAGATTTCTTTGCAGCACGAGTGTTATGCCCATATATATATATATATATATATATATATATATATATATATATATATATATATATATATATATGTATAAATATAAAATTAGTTGGGGAACTCGGCAAAGGGCGTGATAAATGTTCACTCAATGTTCATTTAGCCAATATTTCGGTCCTTGGTTGGGACCTTCTTCAGGGCAAAAACTGAAAAGGAGAATGAGTCTACTAATTGAGAGAACTTGGGCAAAAATTAATTTATTCATATTATTATTAATAAACTGGTGTAAAAACTATAATAGAAGATATAATAAAAGACAAAAAACACTCACATGAAAACTGAGACGTTGAGTTAACATGAATGGCCATAATTAACTTATGACATAAAAGCGACATTAAAATAAACACTATAAACTAATACATAAAATTCAAAAGATTGCATTCATTTATAACAGGGATGTCATTGAAAACATTTTTAATTAATTTACCTAAACCGAATATTATAAACAACCGGAAGGAGAACTGGTCCACTGAAAAATGTATAAATGGTCAAAATTTATAGAATTGGTAGCGGAAGAAAATACCAATTGAACACACTTAAAACCGATATGGAAATTCGGATGAAAAAACAACCGCAGTTTTGGGTAAAAGAGGGGGGGTGAGAAGGGAGGGGAAGCGAGAGAGCTAGCAAAAGAGGAGAGGGAAAGATAGTATATTAATTTAGTTATTTTTTGATTCAATTATTAATTTATTTATTTAGAAAGGAGATTTGGTCACCAAAGGGTGTATTCACGCATGAGAAATCAAAGGGGGGGGAGGGGAATATACAAAACAAAAAAGTCCCTTATCTCTGTCAGGTAGCTGTCTTTTGTCAGCTGTATGTCAATCATTTCGTTCATGGTGCCGGCCCCAGGTGGTTGTTTCGGGTGAATTAATTAAAAATGTTTTCAGCATCCAGGGTTTTCAATGACATTCCTGTTATAAATGCAATCTATTGAATTTTATGTATTAGTTTATAGTGCATATTTTAATGGGTTGTTAGTCCCTTTTATGTCTCACTTTTCATGTGAATGTTTTTTATCTTTTATTATATCTTCTATTATATTTTTATTATATTTTTTACACCAGTTTATTAATAATAATATGAATAAATTAATTTTTGTCCAAGTTCTCTCAGTTAGTAGACTCATTCTTCTTTTCAGTTTTTGCCCTGAAGAAGGTCCAAACCAAGGACCGAAATATTGGCTAAATAAACATTGTGTAACATTTATCACGCCCTTTGCCGAGTTCCCCAACTAATTTTATATTTAAGAATTTTGTTAAATACGGTAACTTTTGCTTTTTTTCTGTATTTTATATATATATATATATATATATATATATATATATATATATATATACATTATATAGATTTTAAAATTTTTATCTACTAAAACTTAAAACTACATTCAGGAACACCGTTCTCCAGGCTAGGCAAATCCGATAATAATTTTTATCACCTGTCACTGTCAACGCTTTAAAGCCCGCCTAAAACAATTCTCATTGGCTAAATCGAGAATTTGACTTGTTACATGCTTTCGATACAGCTCAGCACACGACACATGCACGCTTAGTCACTTGCAAGCTCTCGCTATGGCAAGTTTACGTTCAATCTCTCGCCGGAGCCACTGACACGTGCGGTTACGAAAGAAAATAAAATGACAATCGACGCGACGACGTCTGTTTTGCGACGTCCGGACGTCCTCTCATGGCATCGCGACGCTATATGTAAAGGATGTTCTGATTATAGGGACAGTGAAGAATGTTGTGTCATTAAAATGTGCCATAAATTTAAGACGAGTCATACTTTAGTTATAGTTTTTTTAGTGATTTTTGGGACTTTTGGTGCAAGAGCACAAGGTAATTACTATTTTTAAAAATCTAAAATATTTTGTATTTGATTCTGCAAACTATACAATCAATTTTTATGACTTAGTTTATCTTCGCTCTTACTTTTTTTTTATTTTCATCTGTAAGGGAAATATTGTGTTTGGGACAAGATTTCCCTTCAAATTTTTGCATTTCTACACATTTCCGCGATTTTGAGATAATGAGCAAGTTTTGACCATATTTCTCCGTTTTTAAATGTTTGTAAAGAGGGGTTAAGAAGGGGTAGCTTCAAATATGTCATGTTATGTCAATAATAATAATAATTTTGTCAATAGGGTTCTAGTTCAAGGCAAAGATGTATTCAAGTACATGCAACGTACCTTTTTATTTTTTTATATTAGGTTTTTAATTTGTTGATAGACGAACGAAATGCAGAACGTAAAACTTCCAGATAAATTAATAAATATAATTCGCGACCGCGATTGCAACGTTGAACTTTGACGAGTTCAAATTAATTCAGTCGGTATTCCGTCATTACCAATTTAAACGATTATTTTATCTTTGAAAATAATAATGAAGTTACCATTCTAAAATTAGACCAGCCAAATTATCTCTTATTTTAGAACTGTGGGTAGTTTTTAGTGCCAAAAATGATTATAAAAGAATTTAAAACACTTATTTATTGTTATTTGTATACATATATATATATATATATATATATATATATATATATATATATATATATATATATATATATATAATTATTTTCTGGCATATAAATACTTTAACAAAGCATAATGTTCTAGATGTGACAGTGATAAGCCAGAGTATACTACTAATAGTGTTTGTTTTAATTTCAGTAATTACCAAGAACAGCAGATTTATACCTTTTCAAGCTTTGAAAACTTGTTTTGTTGGAACTACTCTAATTTATATATTTTATTATAACATGATCAGTTTAAATGTAGCCTCATGCAATTGTAGGTGGAATATTGGAAAGTTACTACAAATTGTACTCTCAGACTAAATATTAATACAATTATACCTTTCTGGCATATAAATACTTTAACAAAGCATAATGTTCTAGATGTGACAGTGATAAGCCAGAGTATACTACTAATAGTGTTTGTTTTAATTTCAGTAATTACCAAGAACAGAGCAGATTTATACCTTTTCAAGCTTTGAAAACTTGCTTTGTTGGAACTACTCTAATTTATATATTTTATTATAACGTGATCAGTTTAAATGTAGCCTCATGCAATTGTAGGTGGAACATTGGAAAGTTACTACAAATTGGCAATTTGTAGCCCGAACCGTGATAACTTTCCGTTGCCGTTCTATGTTAACTTACCATCTCTCTATATCTTTGCACCAAAAATGTATAAAATGATCTGGAAGGGTAGCAATTTAGCAATTAAATGCCACATGGCACCCCCTGATGCCCAGAGACCCGAATTGGCGGGTACAGGCAGTACCACTCAAATTTCTCATATTACTATGCACTAGTAATCTATTAGGGAGGCTTGCCTCTCAGGTAGTGGTCTCCTTCAATAAAGGGATGCCTGGGGGCGGTAATGGTTTGAACAAGGTATATTATGAAAATCTGGTGCTAAAACTCATCAGGCTCGGGTTTTCACTTGATCTATCCAAATTTGTCCAGTCATATATCTCAGACAAACAATTCTGGGTTAAGCTTAACGCTAAGGCTGCTGTACGACTATCCGAAATAGGACCCTAAGGATGATAGCGATGCCCCGTGGTTCGAGAAACGATCTTCTGCACGGGGACTTGAAAGTCGATACGGTGCTATAATATAGCATCAAGTTATAGCGGAAGTTTTGGGGGAAGGCTGCAGAGCATCCCAATTCTTTCATCCGCAAAAACTTAGGGCCAGTACAAAATATGAGGGATTGCTACTTGCAGTCGAGTGACCATGTACTAGCCGCCTAGCTCGATAAGTCCTATTATTTTGCTGTTTTGCAGCTTTCTTTTAGTAACAGCAAGAGGATGCAACAGGAAGATAAAACTATCAGAAGAGAAGGCAAGAGCAAAAACTATTACGACTACGCCAGAATTCGCCGAAGAAGACTGCACAAAGACACCTTCTGGATGCCTTCTTGATGTGAAAGTACCACAATCAGTGGCACTCTTCTACAGATGAAAGGAAAGTTACCCCTCACGCGACGGAAAGAATCTAATGACTGAAAGTTTCCCTAGAGTTGATAGGTAAACCAATCGTCGAAAAATATATTAACTGAGAAGAAAAAGTGATAAGAAGGCTGGAGTGAATTCGCATTCCATCAATATAGTATAAATCTGGAAAAATGATTGCAATAGCGCGCTTGGAAAGAGGGTTTAGGTTGGTATTGTGGTTAGTACTTTAGCAGTTTTTCTAGTGTTGAATTAACTTTAAGTACTTTATACTGTAATTTCGCGAAATTATAGTTCGGGTTAATTTAGTTATGATCATATAAAATGTTGTGTTTTTAAACTTATATTTATATGAAAAATGGATAAAATAAACATTTGAAATGAAGTTCACGCGTTGTAATGAAGAATAATTCTTCTATTAAGATATTCCTGAATTGTATATATAAGGCACAACTTTCGTTTATCTCAAAACAACTTCCTTTTAAACTGTTTAGAATTCCTGATGTATCTTACACCAGAGTATAAATTGGTACAGAAAGTAATGACATCATAGCGGTGTTAATATTAATAAGATGATATAGTAGATTGTAGTAGAAACGACTTAGACTCCTTTTAAGTATTGGCGAAGTTACGACTAACCAAGTTCTAAAATGAATAGTGCTATTGAGTTTCTTGTACTAAAGAATAACTAAATTCAAGCGTGAAAACTCGATATTCTAAATGATAAATAGTTTATGGCGAGACATTAATCATAAAAAAAGCTGAGGAGAGGTAAAGCTCTAGAGATAAACACTATTTCTGTAACAATCGGAAATAGTTTATTCAACTAACTCCTCTAAACTTCATAGGCCACGCCTTAAACTCTTCGTATATTTAATTATAAATAAGTATTGTGTTGCAATTTTGAAATTTGTGACAGAATAACACTACACTATAGTTAATGTTACAACGCCAAACACATTGTTTTTGAATTCTGAATGGTTGTAGCTTCTACTTGATGGAAATTCATTATAAATATATAATAAAAGACTTGTCTTTACAGGTATGGACAGACAATTAACTCACTTTTTACAGTACCTTAATTCTTTACATAGAAATATCAGTTTTACAATGGAAGAAGAAGTTGAAGGGAAAATCAACTTCCTAGACTTAACAATCAGTAAAACCATGAAAAAACATGAATTTGCAAACATTGTCATACAGATATTCACAATAGTTCTCACCACTCTAACCATCATAAACTCGCGGCTTATTATACAAGTAGCTTTATACATAGACTAACTAATATCCCCTTATCAGAGGACAATTTTACTAAAGAATTAAACTACATAAAACAAGTAGCCGTTAACAACGGTTATTCGGTTACTTTAATCGATAACATCGTTAGGAAGAAATTTAGAAACAAGGCAATCTCAGAAATACATCCACGTTTTAGGGACAGCAAAAACCACATTTAAATGCTTAACCTATTTCGGCAAACCAACAGAAAAACTGGGAAAATTTTTAAATCAAAAAAATAACAACATAGCTTACAAGACTAACAATACTATAGGGAAATATCTCAAAAACTACAAACCACAAATCAATAAAGACAATAAATCAGGGGTTTATCAATTAATATGTGGGTCATGTCCTAAAACATACATAGAATAAACGAGACGTACATTTATACAAAGAATTACAGAACACGAAAAAAGTTTCATCCATAGAAAGTCTAATTCAACATATGCTAATCATCTTTTAATAAGAATTTCAAAATTTTACATACCCAACAAAAGGTTTAAAACTAAACCTGCAACTAACAATGCAAATAAATCGATTAAGGACTATAGGTACTTTATTCAACGACCAGATAGATTTAAACAATTCACCATTATTGAATTTATTCTCCTAATTCCATGTCTGTGTGGGTTTTCCAATACTGTCAATGTAATTTAATTAGGTGTAATATTATAATTAAGAAATTATATAAAATTGTGAACATTAAACCTAACTTGACAGTGTAAAATGTAAATCTCAAGAAGCTGCATCGACAGCGAAACGCGTCATCGCAATTTAAATAAACCAGTGGAAATTGACTAAAAACAGTCTTTTATTATATATTTACATTGTTTTTGTACTATACGCATGTTTCGCTAACCATGTTACCATCATTCGGAGCGATGATGGACTAAACCTAAAATTAAAAACTAGACATTTTATACTAGAATTTTGATTTACTCGAGCGAAACCTTTGGTCCTTATTTGCAATATTTTTACATTTTATGTTTTCAATACTTTCGTGTGCATCTAATAATTCCCTAAACGTGGTAGAGCGATTTGGAAAGCGGAACTACATATTTGTGATATAAATTTAATAAATTACTTATTGAATGAATGACAAGAAATAAAATTAATTCAAACTTTAGCATTCATAATAAGTCGGCCAATTAAGTGATTGTGCAGTAAATATTGTTATTTATTATAATAATAATTGCCATTGCCCATAACTCGATCTGATTATTATTTAGATTATTTATTGTTATTTCTATTAAAGTGTGTGGGTACTTGACAAGAATATACGTTACGAAATGTTAAATGTTAATATTAGTTGTTGTTTATCGTCCACATACAGGATATGTACAAGAAGAAAAAAAGAAATTTTAATTATTATTAACACATTATTAAAAATGAACGGATTGCTTTGTCGGTTTACTAAAAAGAATAAAAAAAAAGATGGGAGTTCTCTAATAATATTATTAGCGCTAGAAATCTGGCGGTTTTAAGCGAATTGTTCCAGCGAATTAAAAAAATAATAAAATGATATAGTACTTTCTCACACACATGTAGTTCTAAAATAAGTACTGAACTTCACTTTCTCATACTAAAAAATAACATAATCCAATTATTACAACCCGATAAATCATGTAATAGGTATTCTATGATAAAATGATAATAGAAGTTGAGTAGAAACGGGTCTTCTGTTAATATTGGAAATAATGAAAAAAAACATGATTTTTAGGCTTTCTTATCTCCAAGAACTGTCAAAAGTACCTATAATTTATTTAAAGTAAGTCTTCCCTTACGGTTTAGCCTCTTATATTCTATCTATCAATAATTATGCTGCAAATTTGTTCATCACCTTACAAAAAAAAATTGCAAATGAACTCATAACACTTTTGAAATTTTACAAAATTTGTGGATTTCCATTCCTTCTCTAGAAGCAATACCCCTCAAAAACTTCAGGTTTCTTATTTAAAGTACTATACCTATCCTAAAACACGAAGAAATGCTAAAATCTCGGGGGAGTATCCTTTCTACTAAATAATATTTCCCTTAACATGTAAAAAAGAATAAAACATTACAATATTTTCAGTAGAATTTGAAAGATAACAATCATTTGAGTATACAAATGTTATTTTTATTGGGCAATATTGGTAAAGTAATTTTTTCAGTGCTTCCTTTACAAACCCACAGTCTTAAAATAAATACAGACTTTGACTTTCATACACTAAATAATAATAGAATCCAAGCAATAACATAAAAGCCGACATTATATACGATATAGCATTAATTATTGAAATTAAATTAATCAATAAAAGTTAAGCATCAGAAAGGCTTCAGAGATATTTACAACTAAAAAATTAAAAATAATGGAAAAGCAATACAAATTTTATATTCCTCATTCTAAGAACCCCAAAACGAATATACATCACAATCTATACGAAGTAACCTCTTCAAATCGTCTTCTCTTCTTCCACCTTACTAATCCCTCATATATTTGACCATAAATAATTAAAAATAATATAAAAATAACACGAATTTTAGATTATTTGTCCCCAAGAACCCCAAGAAGGACGTATATACGAAGCAAATATTTATGCTCAAAATTTGTTTATTTTTTTCTATATATATTCCTATATTATATTTCTTCAAGTCCTGGTGTTTTATTAATATATATAAAATACCAGAACCTGGCGGAGTATTAACAGAATTAATGAAAGAAGGGGGAGACTTGGTGGTACAGGTGCTGAAACTCTTACTCAATAATGTTTAATGTCTAGAAGAAGAGAACATACCAGAAAATTGAAATATAGCTTTGACAATTTTACTTTTTAAAAAAGGTGATAAGACTAAGTTAGGCAATTACCATTCAATATCATTACTTTCACGAATATACAAATTGTTTACCAAAATAATAATTAATAGGTTGGAAAACAAGCTGGAATTAAACCAGTCGGCAGAACAGGCTGGCTTCAGGAAGAGTTTTAGTACTTGTGTTTATGTCTTAACTATCAGAACTTTAATAGAGAAATCAATAGAATATAACTTAAAGTTGTACCTGGTATTTATAGATTACTAGCCGGGCCCGCGGCTCCGCTCGCGTGGACTTGGTTCACTACTATCGTCACTGCTTATTCCTTATGTTACCTAACGTAATAAAATATCTCCCATTATTTCCCCTTATCTCCCAATATTTCTCCTTATCTCCCATTATCTCTACATAATTTCCATTATCTAGGCTTATCTTTGCTCATCTCCCATTGTTTCTCCTTATCTCACGTTATTTCCCATTATCTAGGCTTATCTCGACTTATCTCGCAATATTTCTCCTTATCTCCCACTATTTCTCCTTATCTCCCATTATCTCACCATAACTCCCATTATCTAGACTTATCTCTGCTTATCTCCCATTATTTCTCCTTATCTCCCATTATACTTATTTCCCATTGTCTCACCTTATATCCCATTATCAAGGCTTATCTCGACTTATCTCCCATTATTTTTCCTTATCTCCCATTATCTCTACATAATTTCCATTACCTAGGCTTATCTTTGCTCATCTCCCATTATTTCTCCTTATCTCACGTTATTTACCATTATCTAGGCTTATCTCGATTTATCTCGCAATATTTCTCCTTATCTCCCACTATTTCTCCTTATCTCCCATTATCTCACCATAACTCCCATTATCTAGACTTATCTCTGCTTATCTCCCATTATTTCTCCTTATCTCCCATTATACTTATTTCCTATTGTCTCACCTTATATCCCATTATCAAGGCTTATCTCGACTTATCTCCCATTATTTCTCCTTATCTCCCATTATCTCACCTTATCTCCCATTATCTAGGCTTATATCGAATTATATATATGTATAAATTTTATAAAAACACGTAAATCAGATAAGTGGTTCTCGAGTGATAAGCGCACTAACGGACAGACAGACAGACAGAGAGACCTTACATTTTATATATATTATATTCTTTGCTACATGATATTGTTCCATATTTAATGCTTTAGGCAGTGTATTGCAAGAGAACGCGCTAGCGGCAAACTTTTCTCCGACTTAATTCACTACTATCGTCACTGTTTATTCCTTATGTCACCTAACATAATAAAATATATCCTATAACCTGGCCAGAGAACATAGGTATGTTTAAAAAAAAGCACGTAAATCGGATAAGTGGTTCTCCAGTGATAAGCGCACTAACGGACAGACAGACAGATAGAGAGACGTTCCATTTTATATATATTATAGATATTCTTTGCTCCATGATATTGTTCCATATTTAATGGTTTAGCATGTTTAAAAAAAGCACGTAAATCGGATAAGTGGTTCTCCAGTGATAAGCGCACAAACGGACAGACAAAGAGACGTTGCATTTTATATATATTATAGATATTCTTTGCTACATGATATTGTTCCATATTTAGTGGTTTAGGCAGGCAAACTTTTTTCCGATTTCAGTAACTATTATCGTCACTGCTTATTCCTTATGCTACCTATCGTAATAAAATATAGCCTATAATCTGGCCGGAGAACATATACATGTTTAAAAAAAAAAGGCACGAAAATCGGATAAGTGGTTCTCCAGTGATAAGCGTACTAACGAACAGACAGACAGACAGAGATACGTTGCATTTTATATATATTATAGATGTAATAAAATATATATCTATAACCTGGTCAGAGAACATATGTATGAATTTAAAAAATCACGTAAATCGGATAAGTGGTTCTCGAGGGATAAGCGCACTAACGGACAGACAGACAGTCAGAGACACGTTGCATTTTATATATATTATAGATATAGATTATTATTATTATTATTATTATTATATAACCTGGCCAAAGAATATATGTATGAATTTAAAAAAAGACAGGTAAATCGGATAAATGGTTCTCGCGTGATAAACGCCCTAATGGGCAGACAGACAGACGGAGAGACATTGCATTTTATATATATTATAGATTATAGATATTCTCTGCTACATAATATTGTTCCATATTTAATGGTTTAGGCTGTATATTGCAAACTTTTTTCCGACTTCATTCACTATTTTACGTCACTGCTCATTCCTTATGCTACCTATCGTAATAAAATATAGCCTATAACCTGTCCAAAGAACATATGTATGTTTTAAAAAAAAAAGTACGTAAATCGGATAAGTGGTTCTCCAGTGATAAGCGCACTAACGGACAGACAGACAGACAGACAGAGAGACGTGGCATTTTATATATATTATAGATTAAAAGGCTTTGGATAGTATCGAGAGCTGGGCTTTCGAAAGAGCCTTGTATAACAGCTGAATAGATTATAGGTATACTCAGCTTATAAGAACAGTTTACAACAAGGCTCAAATAATGGAAATGTATAGAAAAACAAATTCTAAACCTATCAAACGCAGAGATTCCATGAGCCCATAACTATTTATAGCAGCATTAGAAGAAGTTTTGAAGGAACTCGAATGGGAAAAAAAGGAGATCAGTATAAATGGACAAAAGTTAAATCATCTGTGTCATGCTGATGGTGTAGTGCTAATATCAGATAATTTTGATAACATACAGGAAATGATTAGTGAACTACAAAACAAATAAGAGAGGGTAGGACTACTGATGAATAGAGATAAGACAAAGGCTATGACAAACGAAGAATGTCTGTAAGGCTTGAGAATAGAGGGCAGAACACTTGTATACGTAGAGGAGTACATCTACCTAGGGCAAATAATAAAGTATGGAAAAGCAAATTAAACGGCAGAAGTACAGAGAAGAATGAGACTGGTATAGGTAGCATTTGGCAAACAAAGAAAAATACTAACCAACAAAAGAATTCCTCTGAAACTAAGAAAGATGGTATTTGATCAATACAATCTACCGGTTCGCACCTACGCTGCTCAGGCAGGGACATTGACTAAGAAGATGATGGATCAACTGAGTAAAACACAGAGAGCAATGAAACGCCAGATGCTGAATATAAAATTAGACAGAATCAGAAACGAAACTATAAGACAAAAGACCAGAGTGACGTAAGAGAACCGGTAGCAGGTTTGAAATCGAGATGGGCAGGTCATATAATGAGACAACATGAAGAGAGATGAAATAAAAGAATACAAGAATGGAGGCCATGGTTGGGACAAAGATTCAGAGCAAGGTCCCCAACAAAGAACGGCTGGTTTAGGATGGATCAGAAAGACGCAGAATCGAGAGGGATGGAAAAAGGAAGAGGAGGCCTATGTCCGACACTGGATGGAAGAAAGCTTATTAGATAGATAGATAGATTATTCACTTCATTCACTTTGAATATTCGAACATCGGCTACTCATCTAAATAGCTACAGACGGAAGGAAGTCATTCAACTTGACAAGGACCTGGAAAAAATTCTAACTGGAAGCGATAGTAACCAAGTGGAATTTAACGTTGTCACATTCCAGGTGGCAGTTTTTTCTAAAAAAGTTAACGTTGCTGAATCCCATAGTTATGTCGGGACACTCCATTCCTCTAGCATCGTCACTCCAATTACCGAGCGCTAATTTGGGAGCAAATATGTTCCTCTTTGCTATGCATGAACATGTTGCATTCATAGCAAAGAGAGCTTCTCAAAATCTGGGAATATTATTTCAAACTAAAAAGCTTTACAGTTCACAAACACTATTAATTATCTACAAAGCTCTAATTGGACCAATGAGAGAAGACTGCTCCTACATTTGCGGCTCTGCACCCAAACATACACTGCATTTTACACCAGTAACCTTGATTCCTTGGTACGTTGAAAAACGATCCGCAACTTGAGTCTATTCTGCAGGTATTTTCGTGGAAAGTGTTCGGTGGATGTAACCCGCTTAATTCTTCCCAGAACGGTGCAGGCTAGGAATAGACGTCGCGCTAATACTTTACATCCATATGAGATTCAGCTTGTTACTCCTCGTACAACCCGTTTCAAGTAGTCTTTTATCTCATCCCCCAGGATTGTGTTTGTCACCGATTACAATTTACAGTGCAAATCAAAACGAACTTCACTCGCTTTTTTCGCACACGCGTCTTTCCTGTAGAGCTTTAGGGATTTCCCTGCAGCACGTGTGCATATAAAAAAGAAACTTTACAAAATGTATCGCAAGTACTACATTTTTTTTTGGTTGGTGGTTGTCATTTAGCGTGTTAGCCAGCAAAGCTTGGGTATTTTTGATTTTTAATTTAAAATCTAGGACGTGACAACATCCAGCCGTTAGCGCCGGATTCGAACCAGCGACCTTCGAGTCACTTGGCAGGCTATCAACCTACCGAGGCCGGTGTAAGTACTATAAATGCACCAAATTTTAAATCGATATCTTGTTACGTTTGACCGCCGGAATTGAAAATTACGTTTTTCATGATAGAGATAAAAAAAATTAGTAATACAACACTTCTCTTACGGAGGTAAAAAGATTTAAAACGGTTATACTTCAGGTTCCTAACAAAAAAAGTTAACATACTTCGACTTTCTCGTGCTCAAATTAAAACAAAGTATTACCAGTCAATATTTGTAATGTACTTTATAATGAAATATTATCTATAACACAGGGCAACAAAAAAATATTTTTGTTTTGGTGCCTGGGATTTTAGAGCTGATTTTAACTATATTTGGGACGCTAAATCTATACATGCAATCCGTTTTTCTCTATCAGCTCTACTTTTTTAGATACATCAACTTATCTACCAATGTGGTTTTTATTCAGTATATTCATTTATGAGAGTTCTAAAATTATTATATATTCATTAATGTAGGTACAATGGTTTTATTGTCAGTCTGTAATTGAGTAAATTCCAGGTAAATCTATAAATAGTGGAACCATTGCCTATCAGGTACCTGAACTGACCCTTTTAATCACCTAACTCGGGTAAGTCTCGTCAGTTTGTGCGTTCTTACTAATGAGAGTAGATCGAATTCGGCGTGTTATTTTATGTTAAGAAAAGAGTGTTTTTGTGTTATTGAACAGAATTAAAATGAGTTCAGGTTCCAGTTCAAGAAGAAGTTGTGTAAATCAACCTGATGTGTTTTGCTATATATGCGGAGAATACATGTTTCAACAAAACAGGCAAACTATTACTGACTTTGTAAAGCGAGCGTATCTTGGATACTTTGGAGTTAAGCTTGGTGATCAGGACAAAACGTGGGCCCCGCATCTCGTATGTAAAACTTGTACAGAGCATTTACGGCAGTGGACTACCGGGAAAAGAAAATGTCTAAAATTCGGCGTACCAATGGTTTGGAGAGAACCAAAAAACCACTTCAATGATTGTTATTTCTGTTTAGTAAATACTAATGGAATCAATCGAAATAACCGCAGTAAGTGGACTTATCCCAATTTAGACTCGGCAATACGCCCTATCCCGCACTCAGATGAAATACCGATTCCAACATTTCATCAGCTACCACATATCTCTGATGACGAATATTTTCCCTCTGATCGCTCTTCTGATGCTAATAAAAGTTCTGATGCTAATGAAACTAACAGTGACTATGAGGGGACGTCATCAGTTCCTCAACGCTTCAATCAAAATGAATTAAATGATCTCACCAGGGATCTCAATTTATCGAAAAAAGCTTCTGAAGTACTGGCTTCTAGGTTGAACTACAAAAATTTACTGGAACAAGGAACCAAAATTACCTTTTACCGTACAAGAGAAAAAGATCTGCTACCATTCTTTTCTCAAGAAGACAATCTTGTATTTTGTCACGAAATTAGGGGACTCATGAAAGAAATGGGACTTTCAGAATATATTCCAGATGATTGGCGCCTATTTATTGACAGTTCAAAGCTAAGTTTAAAATGTGTCCTTCTACATAATGGGAATAAATATGGTTCAATACCACTAGCTCACTCAACGAAACTGAAAGAAGAATATAATACCATAGCTTTGGTCTTGCAGAAGATAAAGTATTACGAACATCAATGGATGATTTGTGTAGACTTAAAAATGGTAAACTTTCTTCTTGGGCAGCAAAGTGGTTACACGAAATATCCGTGTTTCTTGTGCCTCTGGGATAGTAGGGACAAAACACACCACTGGGTTAGAAAAGATTGGCCTCAGAGAGAAAATATGGACGTTGGGGAAAAAAATGTCATTAACGACGCTTTGGTTGAAAGAGAAAAAATCATACTTCCTGCGTTACATATAAAGTTGGGCTTAATGAAGCAATTTGTAAAGGCTCTTGATAAGAATGGGTCTTGTTTTGCATATGTAAGGGTAAAAATGCATCAGTTGAGCACAGAAAAACTCAAAGCAGGGATATTTGACGGCCCACAAATAAGACAATTAATTAAGGATCCTGCCTTCATAAATTCAATGAATCAAGTTGAACGAGAAGCTTGGACATCATTTGTTGCAGTTGTAGAAAATTTTCTAGGCAAACATAAAGCTCAAAACTATGTTGAAATGGTTAACAAGATGCTTAATAGTTTCAAATCCTTAGGGTGCAATATGAGTATTAAAATACACTATTTACACAGCCACTTAGACCGTTTTCCAGAAAATTTAGGAGACATGAGTGAGGAACAAGGTATTAAAGTTATGGGGGACTGCTACCAAGGAAGATGGGACATGCACATGATGGCAGATTACTGCTGGAGTTTAAAAAGGGACTGTTTAAAGAAACATTCAAGAATGTCGCGGAAAAGAAGCTTTCCAAGTGTTGAGTGACTATTTCATTTCTTCAATGTTTTTTTTTTTGTTTGTAAGTACGACATAATATTGTATTTTGTATAACTAAAATAAAAATTTCGTATCTACTTTTGTTTACTACACTTACGGATTTGAGTTACAATAATGTAACTTATATTTCTCTAAAATTGTATATCTTAAAAATTTGAGCTCCTAGGTACAAATGAATACGTTATTTGAATTCAGGACATCAAATTGATATAGAATCAGCTCAAAAAACCTCGACACCAAAACAGTTGTTCCCCTGTGTAATCTATAATATATATATATATATATATATATATATATATATATATATATATATATATATATGGTAAAATGCAACGTCTCCCTGTCTGTCCGTTAGTGCGCTTATCACTCGAGAACCTTTTATCCGATTTACGTGCTCTTTTTTCTAAAACATACATATGCTCTCTGACCAGGTTATAAGCTATATTTTATTACGATAGGTAACATAAGGAATAAATAAGCAGTGACGATAATAGTGAAACAAGTCGGAAAAAAGTTTGCCGCTAGCGCGTTCTCTTGCAATTCACTGACTAAACCATTAAATATGGAACAATATCATGTAGCAAAGAATATAATATATATAAAATGCTACGTCTCTCTCTTTGTCTGTCTGACCGTGAGTGCGCTTATGACTTGAGAACCACTTATCCGATTTATATGTTTTATTTTTTAATTCATACATTTGTTCTCTGGCCAAGTTATCTACTATCTATTATAATATATATAAAATGAAACGTCTGTCTATCTGTTTGTCTGTTAGTGCGCTTATCACTCGAGAACCACTTATCCGCCAGGTTATCTAAAATTTCCTATTATATAGATATATAAAATGCAACGTCTCTCTGTCTGTTTGGTCTGTCTGTTCGTTAGAGCACTTATCCGATTTACGTGCTTTTTTAAATACATACATATGTTTTCTGGCCAGGTTATAGGCTAGATTTTATTACGTTAGGTAACATAAGAAATAAGCAGTGACGATAATAGTGACTCAAGTCGGAAAAATGTTTGCCGCTAGCGCGTTCTCTTGCAATCCACTGCCTAAACAATTAAATATGGAACAATATCATGTCGCAAAGAATATAATATAGATAAAATGCAACGTCTCTCTGTCTATCTGTTTGTCTGTCAGTCCGTCCGTCCCTCCGTTAGTGCGCTTATTACTCGAGAACCACTTATCCGATTTACGTGTTGTTTTAGATTTACACATATGTTCTCTGGTTAGGTTATAGGATATATTTTATTACGTTAGGTAATAAGAAATAAGCACTGACGATAATAGTAAATAAAGTCGAAAAAAAGTTTGCCGCTAGAGTACTCTCTTGAAATACCTTGCCTAAACCGTTCAATATGGTACAATAGCATGTAACAAAGAATACTCTATAGATAAAATGCAAAAATCTCTCTGTCTGTCTGTCTGCCCGTTAGTGCGCTTATCATTCGGAAACTACTTATCTGATTTAAGTGTTTTTTTTTAATCTTAACTTAATATTTATCAAAAAAAATCTATTGTAAATATAAAACCCAACGTCTCTCTGTCTGTCTGTCCGTTAGTGCGCTTAGCACTCAAGAACCACTTATCCAATTTACGTGTTTTTTTTATAAAATACATATGTTCTATGTTACGATAGGTAATATAAGGAATAAGCAGTGATGATAATAGTGAATCAAGTCCACGCGAGCGGAGTTGCGGGCACGGTTAGTTTACAATAAATATGTAACTCTTCTAACTCCCCTTAAGAAGGGAAGCAAAAGTGGTAGTAAATATTTTTACCGATCCATAAAACGAACTAACAAACAATTATTATGTAGATTTAGTGTCATATTTTCGTAGGTTTGCTTCTTCATTTTTAAGTAGCCGCCAATAAAATAAATAATTCCCACCTCGCTAATTGAATAAATATATACAAATATATAATTCCGAGTAACAAAATACTAAACAAGTCAAACTGTCAAGTGTTTCAATGTGAATAGCCATTTGTTTAACATGTTGTGGGATTGACTGCATATAAAATAGTTACTTATGCCTGAGCATACTCACAGGTATTGAATATGTTTCGTTTGAATGCCTATAAATTGAAAATCAATTAATGAATTTTTGCTGTATCTGTGTTAGTTGCATTGGAGATCAAACATATTATCAATTGTATCTATTCTAAAAACGTTTACTGTTTCGACAATAAAATTCTGTAAAGGCGAAAACAGGAACCAAAATCGGTAATCATTTGCTTACTTCCTTTTTATGTACGTATAAGTTATAAAGTTAATATAATATTTTGTTTTGAGATCACTCTATAATCACATCCCTTGATATAGTATTTTTGTTAAATGAAAATCACCTCCAAAAACCAGGGGTGATCATCACAATTTTCACCTTTTTTCCTTATAACGATATTGGTCAGAAACTATAGGCTCCACTCCTACTTCAAAGATATAGTATCTGTAGCAAAGTTGAAATCAACATCTCATTTCGTTTGTGAGTTATCATATCAATAGACAAACAGACAGGCATACGGACACACCCACAAACCGAAGAAAATGCGGGACTATATTTTCATGTTGTTGGAACCACAAAAGGAGACGAAATGCAAACTCGGAACGTGATTTTTTCACAAATACATGGCTTATCACAGGAAGTAAAAAAGTTGAACACGGAAAGAACTTCTATCAAAACCCTTACCTTACTCCTCCTCCAAACTTTAATCGTTTATATGTTTGACTATAAATAATTATGCTCCATTATTAGAAGCAAAACCAGGAAAAACTCTAATAATGCTATTGAAACTCCACAAAATCAATCGACACTCACTCCTTTTACTCCATTTCTTTAAAACGATATTGTCGATAGCTCTCAATATCTCATTTCGTTCGAGAGCTATTGTGCCGACAGACAGACGGAAAGGGGTTAATATGTGGGAACCCTAAAACGTGAAGAACTGCGACCACCTCTGAGGCTGATTGTTTCACTAATATAATATTTCAGTTTAGCCAGGCAAGTATAAATTAACAGCTAAATCTACCAGAAGAACTCAGAACTTTTGACAAGGACTACGAAGACTAAATAAATATTTGTCTACTTCTGTTGCTGTGAATTTTATCATTTTTAGTGTTCCGTACGGAACACTTATAAGATCACTTCGGTGTCTGTCTGTTTGTCACACCCGATTTTCTCCGAAACTATTTGACATGGAAAGGTGAAATTTGGTAATAATATAGGAATTGATGGCCTCATCAGAGCCATGTAGTTTTGAGAATTAAATTTTGACTTAAGGGGTTAGTTTTGGGGCGTGAAGTCGGAAGTGAAAAAAAAAAAATTTTACTAGGTCATCGAGTGTGGTGTCAAATGAAAGCCTGTGAAAACACGAGTAAAAAATATATATATAATATTATACTTGCGCGCACTTTTCTTTGTATTATTTTTAAAAATTCGCGAAAAATCGCTGTCCCGGGCCTTATCTCGAAAAGTACTAATCAAAAAATTTCGAAAAAAATTCTGGAATATTCTCCACGGGGTGTAGATTGAACGAAAATTACCACGAGTGCATTACCTTTAATAATTTATATGGTATATAAAAAAAACAAAAATTTCAAGGTCATCAGATTTCAGTAAAGATTGGAAACAAAGTTTGTTGAAAACTCATTTGGGGTGTATTTTGTGAAGTCACTGATCATTTTATACCTCTGTAACAAAAATTTTTTATTTTAAAAGCAATCAACGTACGGAACACTAATTGCGCAAGTTTAACTTGCACTTGACCGGTTATTTTTATTAGTCTTCTTATGGAAAATGTTATAATTAATATATAATCTTGAAGTTTGATTTCTTACGGGCGTAATACTTCAGAGAGAGAATTATACCTATGAAATCAAACGGCTGGGTATCCAAAATAACAGTTCCCCTATTCTCTCACTAAAAAATATAAGGCAACATTGATCAGTTAAATAAAATGCAAACACAGGCAGAGAAGCCCTGAGAAAAATTAATATGCCAACGCATATTTGCAGTCAGTTAAAATTTATTGAACTAATTTAATCCCTGCGAAGGCGAATAAAAAGAAACAAAGATAAAATACAAAAAAGAAGAATTGGCTAGAGAGGAACAGAGAGAAACAGAGAACAGGAGGAGTCGTGAAAGCATAAGTCCGTAAATAAACCGCTGCGGCGGATTGTTTGGTTTTATTGGGGTGTCACAACTTCTTGTGTACTGACTAAAAAGTTACGAGGCTAATAAAAATATATACACGTGCCCTATAAAAAGTTTAATGTTAAAATACTTATAGTAAAAACAAGAAAAATTATAAAGGGAGAAACTTTATTATATGTTAGAGTCCATAAAATATGTTAGCATAACACGAAAAAAACCATGTATATGTATAAGTATATATATATATATATATATATATATATATATATATATATATATATATATATATATATATATTTATAATTTTTCTGTTAACATAAACTTGATTGGTTTTTCTTGGGTACTTAGGTTCAACTCTTCGCTTAAACTCACTGCCTTATGTTTTAAAATTATTCATGACATTGGTATTCCACGTTCTCGATTCTGTGTAAACCATAAAAATAAAGAATCATTCACTTTTTGGTATTCACCGCTTTTCATACTTTTTCGTGCCTGTGTGGGCGATAACAAAACACTACACCATTTTTCAAGTTTTTCGCGATTTTTTCTCCACTCTGAAACAGTACTCACGGCTACACCTAAATCCTTCGCTATATTTTTGAGAAGTTCACCATTATCTAAACGTTGAATTGCTTCAAGTTTCTCTTTTAAGGTAATAACAACACGTTTACGCTTATTATTATGACGCTCCATTTTGTAAAATATCTATTAAAACGAAACTATTACCTATGCGATAATAATAGACGTAATGAGTAACTTATAACACTCATCGACTAACCAAAACATAGACAGCTGTGAAATTCTAGACGTCGGGGAGTCCCCGACGAGTTAAGGAAACCACTCATCGTCTGTTTCGAATAATGGGGATTTTTTCGTTTAATGGAATTACAATTTCCTTTTTAACAGTTTTTGTATATATATATATATATATATATATATATATATATATATATATATATATATATATATACATATATATATATATATATATATAGGGTGGAGCGAAAAAAATATTTTTTTTGCAACACCTCAGAAAAGATAGTAATTTCTACTACTAGAAAGGTGCTTCAAGACGTTTTGAAAAATTTTGAGTTATTAGGCTGGCAAATGGCAATTGAAAATTTTTTGTTTATGACTTTTTTGTAAATTTAGACAAAAATGAAATAGAACAATAAATTACGTATAATCAAAAAATAGTGGCTGACTAACACAATATAACCTTCATATATACTTACCTTATACTTCTATTATTCTATTTCATTTTCGGTTAAATTTACAAAAAAAGTCAAAACAGAAAATTTTCAGTTGCCATTTGTCAGCCTAAAAACTCAAAAAGCTTTGAAGCATCTCTCTAGGGTGTTGCAAAAAAATATATTTTAATCGCTCCACCCTAATATACAGTCAGACCAAAAAGTCTCCATACACCACCTGCTTTCTATACTATTTTTCTGTTATATTTAACTAATTATTTGGAACTATGAGAAAACATGTTTAAATTAATATTTTTAACTTAACTAAATAGGATTAGTATTAAAAACAACTACGGAACGGTTTATTTAGAAGTTACATCATTGTTATAAAAAAGTAAACAAAATTAATGTCAAAAAAGTCTCCATACACTTAACATACATAATAATTTGACGGAGTTTAACGGAAAATAACAACTTCGTTTAAGCTAATATTTAGCGGGACCACCGTTGGCCTTGATAATCTCCCGTAACCTTTTTGTCATGCTTGCAACCAGCTTTCTAGTAACTTTTGCTGGCATGTTCTCGCATTCGTTCAATATTTTTTTAAATTCTTCTCTATTTGAAACATTATATTTGCAAACGCGCCGTTTAAGTTCCTCCCATAGATGCTCGATGGGGTTAACATCAGGTGATTGCGGAGGTGTATGAAGCTGCTGTCGCATATTATGGATCATCCATTCCCGCACAAAGTTTGCGGTATGTTTCGGATCATTGTCCTGTTGGAGAATGTATCTTTTTTCGAGTGCTAATTTTTGGACACTTTCTCTTAAATTATCTCTCAAAATGTTCAGATAAACATGCTGATTCATGGTACCATTAATAAAATGTAAATTTCCAACACCTTTAGCGGACATACATCCCCAAAGAAGAACAATGTCACCCCCCTTCTCTCACCATAGAACAAATGTTTTTGATATCGAATGCGATATTCTTCTTTCTCCAAACTTTAGTTCTGCCATCAGACCCAAAAAGGTTAATTTTATATTTCGTCACTAAAGATTACGGATTCCCAAAATTCAGGAGGTTTAGTAACGTATTCCTTAGCAACTAACCACTTTTTGCGATTAGCTTCCGAAATTAACGTCTTCTGCCTGGCTGCACACCCCTTATAGTCTGCCCTGTGCAAACAATTTTGCACTGTTTGTGAACAAACATTTTTCGAAAATAGTTTCCGTACTTCTTCTTTTAATTTTGGTGCTCTTTTCTTGGGATCTATAATTATTTGTCTAACAATACTGGCCTCTTCACCTGGAGTCAGTTTCTTGGGACGACCGGAGCGTGGTCGATTTTATAGGAACCCGTTGATTTATACTGGTTTACAATGTACTGAACAGTAGCATGCGACTTTTTAACAATTTTTCCTATATTTCTGTACGATTTTCCATCCTTTCACAATTCAGTTATGATCTTTCGAACTTGAAATGGACGTTCACAATTTCTCTCGCTCATTTTTAATACTACTTTGAAAACCCACTGCAAAATTATAAGCAACAAGTGACAGATTATAAAGTATGGCCGAAAATTATTCATTTGTTTTCAATTTAGCGAGCAATAGATAGCTTGATAAAATGCTGCTGATTATAACGTGTTTTTTTCAATAAAGTTCTTGAGTGCATGGAGACTTTTTTGACATTAATTTTGTTTCCATTTTTAAAACAATGATGTAACTTCTAACTAAAATGTTCCGTAGTTGCTTTTATTACTAATCCTCGTTGGTTAAGTTTCAAATATTAATTTAAACATGTTTTCTCGTAGTCCCAATTAATTAGTTAAATATAACAGAGAAATAGTATAGAAAGCAGGTAGTGTATGGAGACTCCTTGGACTGACATTTTATAAATATTATATAATATATATATATATATATATATATATATATATATATATATATATATATATATATAACACATGGGCTGAAAAGTCCCGGGCCTAACACATGGATGGCGCTAGTTTTATTGCAGTCACCTTTTTTTTCAGTTAATACTAACCTTCAAAAGACAGCTGTTAAAATTTCATGATATTCTATTCATTAGTTTGTGAGTTATTGTGCTAAGAGTGACGCTACTTTTGTTATTTTCAAAACAATGGATCAAAAACAATTTCATGTTTTAATTTTACACTGCTTCTTGATGGGAAAAAATACCGTTCAAGCGAAGCAATGGCTTGAAAAGTGTTATGGGGACTCCGTTCCATCAGAAACAACAATAAAACGTTGGTTTGCTGACTTCAAACGTGGTCGTAGAGACACCGATGATGCAGAACGCAGTGGACGTCCAAATGAGGCGGTAACACCAGAAAACATCAAAAAAATCCATAAAATCGTTTTGAATGATCGAAAAGTGAAGTTGCGTGAGTTAGCTGACATCGTAAAGATATCAAAAGAACGTGTTGGCTTTATATTGCATGAGCATTTGACTATGAGAAAGCTCTGTTCAAAGTGGGTGCCGCGTTTGCTCACTGTTTATCAAAAACAAGAACGTGTTGATGATTCTGAGCAGTGTTTGGCCATTGTTAGAGCGGCGCTGGAATGATTGCGTTGCTCTTGATGGAGATTACGTTGATGAATAAAGCTAATTTTGAACCAAAAAAACCGTGTTTTCTTTGTTAGGCCCGGGACTTTTCAGCCCATGTGTTATATATATATATATACACTCTTTTCTTTTTTCGTATATATTACCTACCGCCACCTATCGGCGCGAGTTACTTTAGGAACTTTTCAATCGTACCACGTGGTACAAAAGTTCCTGAAGTAATTCACGCTGATAAGTGGCGGTAGATAATGTATACGAAAAAGAAAAAGGTGTGTGGGCAATATTTTTTTCTTTTAAACTTGGGAATGATGTTGCTGAAAGGTATGAAATTATTTGAAAATCATTAGGGGATGATGTCCTACGCAAATTTTTAAATTGTTTTCAGGTCGATCGGTATTTCTTCGAAAAAACCAAAATGACATTAGAAACCTTTCTTAACGCACTGACAATTACTATACTCCTTTAGTAGTTTCTTGGTCACTAATTGGTTTATCACTCAATGTCGGAAGCAATTGAAGGTCGGAAGAACCTAACGGCGAAATTACGGTGACAGTGCAAATCTTTGAGTTGGTGACTAAAATGAAGTCAAGAAGTCTGGTGAACATTCTTAACAAAAATAGTATGTAAAAGAAAGAATGCTAGCGGAAGTGTTTCATAGAAACGGGAGCTTAGCAGCTGCTTACAAATTAGGGAAACTCACTAATAAACGAATAAAAATTTACGCTATAATTATTTATTTTAAAAATATAATTAAAGTAATAGATCAATTACGACAGCTAGTCACTAAAAAAAAACAATAAAAATTACTTAGTTAACAATAGATAATATTGAAAACAACAGGTTTTGTGTAAAGCGCATTTATTATAAATTATAATTTTTAATTACAATGTTCATTTGTTTTTTCACATTTATGCAAAAATATAATACATATTATTAAGTGTTATTTTAATCTTACCTTTCATTTAAATCAATAACATTGTTTGATTGACAACTGGAATTATGCAATGAAAGAAAATTACATATAGATGTCTTAGGGGAGCGGTGGCTAATTGTGCACTTGGAGTTTTGACGACATGCGCGTGATTAGTGGGCATTTGCAGCACTTTAACTTATATAGACCTTAAGTTAAATGCAACTAAATTTCACTTCAAGATCCCTTTAAGAAATAGTTAATTTAAACAAAATATTTCTGCAGCTTAGGTTTTACTTCAAAAAAAATTTAAACTTATTTACTGCTACTAAACTAATAGCAGAAGGAAATCTCGTACTAACCTGTTGAGATAAACTAGCTACGCTGGAACCATGATCTCAGAAAATCGAAGAAACTTTGTAGAATGGAGGAAGAAACGAAAACAGGTATAAAAATCGGTAAAATGATTTATTCCGTACTTTTCTTGCAAATAACACATGGGCTGAAAAGTCCCCGGCCTAACACATAGATGGCGCTAGTTTTATTGCAGTCACCTTTTTTTCAGTTAATACTAACCTTCAAAAGACAGCTGTTAAAATTTCATGATATTCTATTCATTAGTTTGTGAGTTATTGTGCTAAGAGTGACGCTACTTTTGTTATTTTCAAAACAATGGATCAAAAACAATTTCGTGTTTTAATTTTACACTGCTTCTTGATGGGAAAAAATACCGTTCAAGCGAAGCAATGGCTTGAAAAGTGTTATGGGGACTCCGCTCCATCAGAAACAACAATAAAACGTTGGTTCAAACGTGGTCGTAGAGACACCGATGATGCAGAACGCAGTGGACGTCCAAATGAGGCGGTAACACCAGAAAACATCAAAAAAATCCATAAAATCGTTTTGAATGATCGAAAAGTGAAGTTGCGTGAGTTAGCTGACATCGTAAAGATATCAAAATAACGTGTTGGCTTTATATTGCATGAGCATTTGACTATGAGAAAGCTCTGTTCAAAGTGGGTGCCGCGTTTGCTCACTGTTGATCTAAAACAAGAACGTGTTGATGATTCTGAGCAGTGTTTGGCCATGTTTAAACGTAACAAACCGGAATTTTTGCGTCGATATGTGACAATGGATGAAACATGGATCCATCACTTCACTCCGGAATCAAAACGATCGTCATCTGAGTGGACAGCAAGTGGTGAACCTCGTCCAAAGCGCCCGAAAGCACAACAATCGGCTGGAAAGGTTATGGCCTCGGTATTTTGGGATGTGCGTGGTGTAATATTCATCGACTATCTTGAGAAAGGAAATACCATCAACAGTGAATATTATATAGCGTTATTGGAGCGTTTGAAGGCCGAAATTGCAAAGAAACGACCGCATATGACAAAGAAAAAAATTTTGTTTCATCAAGACAACGCACCGTGTCACAAGTCAATCAAAATAATGGCAAAACTACATGAATTGAACTTCGAATTGCTCCCACATCCACCGTATTCGCCAGATTTGGCTCCCAGCGACTACTGGCTGTTCGCAGACCTGAAAAAAATGCTCGCCGGTAAGAAATTTCGCACGAATGAAGAGGTTATCGCTGAAACTGAGGCCTATTTTGAGGCAAAAGATAAATCGTTCTACAAAAGTGGTATTGAAATGTTAGAGCGGCGCTGGAATGATTGCGTTGCTCTTGATGGAGATTACGTTGATGAATAAAGCTAATTTTGAACCAAAAAAACCGTGTTTTCTTTGTTAGGCCCGGGACTTTTCAGCCCATGTGCTATGTACCATATATTGTATTAGTTTAAAGTTTAAAGCAGAATTCTCTCATTGTAGATGCAAATACATGTTGGGGTGCGCCCAAAAAGAAAAAGATTTCATATGCATTTTACTGGATTTTGCTACCTGTTTTGAATTATTTTTAAAGCTTCACCCTGTTTTAGACAGAGAACCTCTGCTATACAATAGAGTCATAAAATGTAAATGAGGGTTCATCGGTAGCATAGCCATCCGAGTGTAACCTGCTTTTAGTGTTTAATAAATAAAATTATCTTAGAAATAAAGTTATAGAATTATAAGATTTATTACCAAAATTTTTTTAATCTATACGGTAGATCTATGTATATATACAAATTCACAATATATAAGTACTTTAATTACACTGAAAAACAATCATCATCTTCAAAATCTCGAGTCGACTTATCTTAAATTGATAATTAACGGTTCTATTTCCATAGTTTCTTCGATATATTCGTCATTTTATTTTCTTCTTCTATAACCTGTCGAATGGCATTTTTCCAATTATCCTCTTTGATCCTCTCTATTTCGACGAGTAATAATTGCCTTACGTCTTGAAGTTTGAACGTGGTGTTTCCCCTTGTAACGAAACTTTTCATTAGCTCTATGGGATTCAATTTGCAATGATATGGAGGTAATCGAAGCACTGTGATATTCCGTTTCTTTGTCATCTCATCGACTGCGTATTTCTTGAACTGTGCCTTATTTTGTTTCGCAATTTTGAGAAGTCCCGCTTTTAGCATACCATCTTTATGTTTGAGATTTTTGTTTCTTATCCATTGAAGAATATCCGCTTTCTTCCATGAATTTGTCGGGAGTCGTTCTAATAATCGAGAATGGCATGGGGCATTGTCTAATACTATAACTGATTCTGCTGGTATACATTCAATCATTTGTTGGGAGTACTCCTCAAAAACATCGGCCGTTATCTTCTCATGGTAATCTTTAGTTGACTTTGATTCGAATTCCATAAAGCCAATGTCGAGAAATCCGTTTTCACTGCCAATATGTGCTATAATTAGCCTGCGACCTTTTCCTGAAGGGGGTTGTATTCCAGTTGACTGTGTGTTCACTGTGTGTCCCTCATTAATCTAAGTCTCATCTAAATAAAAAATATTTCTTTCTTTGGCTCGAAATTTTCTAATTGCTCGTAGATATTCTCTTCTCCAATAAATTATTTCTGTTTTTTCGATAAGAACAGATTTGTTATTGTGTTTTTCTCAACGAAAATTCAGGTTATGAAGGATTTTCCATAATTTCCATTTTTTTTAAACCTGGTAAGTCCTGGTCTTCACTGATTTATTGCAAAACTTTATGTAGGGTAGGTATTTCTTTCTTAATAAAAAAATGGTGTAATTTCTAAATGAAATGGAACGAATTACTTTGTTATTTGTCACTTATTTCTTTTAGTTATCTGCTACTGCAATTTCGTAGGTTTTCTACATTTTCAAGCGTGATACTACAAACTAATGGTTTATTTGTGATTTATAACAAATTTCCAGGTATAATTTGGAATTACCTATCATTAAATTAAAATGACCTCAAATTAATTTATTACAAATGGTTAAATGATATTATTGTTTCAAATTTGAAGAAATACTTTTCAATATTTTCTTAGAACTTTTTACGAAAAATCCTTCTTTAAAGATATATGTAAAAACTTTTAAAATACGCAAAACAGGGTTGAATTCTGAACATCTATTTGATTATTTAATAGGATTGTATCTTTATTTTTATTGTGCTTGTAGATCTCCTTAGCTTCTAAAATATTTAATTTTCTTCCTTTTTGTGTTTTATGTAATATTTGTAGATTATTTATATCTGGAAAAATATGATTTGTTTGATGGAGGTGGTTAGCAAAGTTGGAGTTTCCTTTGTTTAATCTAAAAGATGTTTGGTGTTCTTTAAATCTAGTATCGAAATTTCTTCCTGTTTGGCATTACATTCATTACATGACAGTTTATAGACTCCAGAGTCTTTGTATTTATGAGTTTTGTCTTTTACATTGAAAAAAGAGGGAGGAAAGTTTTTGGTATGATTTAAATGCGATATTTATGTTGTCTTTTGCGAGTGTATATGCAAATTTCGATATACGCAGCCACCATTTTAACGCCCTAACCAATTTCTTTCACCACATATATCTTTACTATAAATAGTTAGCTAAAATTTTTTAAAATATCCGAGCCAAAACCAGGAAACATTCTCATAATAATATGGAGACTATACAATATTTAATGATCTTCATCCCTTGTATCCTCTCTCCCCTGTTAACATTAAAAATAACAAAAAATAATGTAATTTTTCGACTCCTTGAACCCCGAAACAGATCCATAACACAATAAAATACGAAATCACCCTTCTAACTCCCTTCCCCTTATACGTTGCGTAATTATTTATATATTTAAAATTTGTTGATTATCGTAGCGAAAAACTTAGAAAAATTCCCTTAATATTATTAAAACAATACCATATTTGACCACTCCACCTCTTTCACACCCTTTCTCCATTAAAATCTAAAGTAATGTAAAAATAACCTAATTTTCAAATTTCTCGACTCCAAATACCCGGAAAAGGTCTGTAACACCATATATAAGAAGCAACGCATTTGACCCCCTACTCCACCTCTTTAGCTCTTTACATATTTTACTGTAAATAATATGCTTAAAATTTGTCCAAAAAATCTGGAAATATTTCAAAATTCTGTTTTAATTATACAATATTAAAAAAACTTCCATCTCTTTCTACCCCTTCCTGGGTTAAAATTAAAAGAAATAAAAAAAAAATAATTTTTGGATTCATCGACTTCAAAAACCCTAAAAAGGACATATAACACGATATATACGAATCAACTCTTCTAGTCTCCTCCTTCACTCCTTGAATCCCTTATATGTATAGCGGTTCTTTTCGGGGCCATCTTTATAGCCTCACGTTGGAGTGCTATTTTGTAACGTCTCGTTGCGGCGTTATTTTGTATAGCCCCATCTTTCTTTATTTTTAATAAATATTTTATTTATTAAATAGAAGCCGTTATTTGCCCCTTATGTATATCTTAATTTTTTAGAATGGATTGAGTGGATATTAACAATGACAGAGTAAAAACTAGATATATGCTAGCTCGTTTTGTTTGGAGAGATTATGGATAAGGGATAATTTTTGTACGTCTTTTGAAAATAGTCTTTGTAGTTGTTTAAAATTTGGTTGTACAAATTTCGGCACCATTCATTTTAGAATAAAAAAATTCTAAGTTCAGCTCTAAAAATGAAAAAATACTGAAGAGTTAATTAGTTGTTGAAAAAAAATTGAATTGGGTACAACTGTTGCGTCCTGGAAGATAAAGCGGGTAGGTCGGTGAAACGCTAAATTTGAATACAGAAGGGTATATATATTAACAAAATAGAAATTCCTACCTTTACTACACTCTTAAAATTACATCTACTAGATAAAAACCCCTTAGGCTATGAGAGTGTACACATTTAAACTAGAGTTCTATGAGTTAATGATTCTAAGCAAGAATTGAGTAGTCGTTGGTAATACATTTGTAGACCGGAAGGGAAATATTTAAACTAGTGTGCTTATGACTTATTGGTTGGCTTCTCCTCGTGGGTTTTCCATAAGCTGCTTGGCCTTTCCTGGTGAGATTCTCATCGAAAATATTATCTCAGCCGCCACTCTCCTAATCTTATTTAGGTAGGTATTTTTGACCCGAAATGTCTTAGGATGAGCAGAATATTTTAAGATTGGTAAAAATGCATCAAACTTGAGATCTGTGAGCAACACCCACTTGGTGATAAAAAAAGCCGTTACGGCATACTGGCGGAAAAAGCCGTTACTGCATCTCGGAAGAAAAAGCCCCTAAAAATTCTATCTGGTCGTTTATATGTCCTTTCCCCTTCTTTAAAGTGAAATCTTTAAAATGGCTTACTTCCAGGGTGCAAAATCAACGCAAACCAAACAAGTCAGGTCAGCAACACGTTATACACGGCCGAGCCACACTGTTCAAAAATTTAAATCACTGTTTTAAGCTACACTGCTCAAAAATTGAAATCATTGCAATAAATATAAACATGTGATAAAATACAAATTATGGGAAGAAAAACAGTGTCGTAACATGATCTTAAAATCTAAGAAAAATTGAATGTTACAATATGTTTTAGTATAAATATTGGGGCATTAAATTTATTTATTAGTTCAACAAAAACAAAGCAAAAGATACCTTATCACTATTGAGATATATAAAATATATCGACCTCCACTCCTTTCACCCTCTTGGCCTGAAGCGATATAATTTAAAAACTATCGGCTTCATCCCCCATTAGATAATATCTATGCACCAAGTTTAAACTCATATCTCATTTCATTCAAGAGTTATCATGCCAACGAACAGATAGACCGACGGAAATGAGTGACTATCTTTCTCATGATCCAGAAACCCTAAAACGTGAAGAAAAGCAAGAACTTCGAAATCCTTTCACGAATACAATACTCTCCTTTAGCAAGGAAAAAAAAATCGATGGAAGGGTCCCACCTCCCACTACCACGCCGGTTCCTGAAGGGAATTCGACGGTGCCCCTTCTTTATGCAAAATTTTAATCAAATTTATTTATTTCCTCTTTCGATTTTGTTTCACTGTAGTTTACATATTCATGTTGAACTTTAAATTAATTTAATATTATTCAAATCTTTGCGCGCGCAATTTTTATTCTAGTTACTCTGAATATGCAGACTAAAGATATATATATATATATATATATATATATATATATATATATATATATATATATATATATATTTATCTTTATTTATAAAAATCATTAGTATAATATAAAAATGTTCCATTGAATATATAAAATACTTAATTACTAACTTATACTCTATTTGGCTCAACGAAATTTTATCTATTTACACATTCCCGGTTACAGACGGATCACCCCAGTTGGAACGAAGTCTTCTAAGGCTTCGATCTTTTCTCTTTTACAAAGTTCTTCTAATAATGTGCTCGGTGCTATGTCGTTTACATCTTCGACATCATCTAGTATCTCTTTTAATTTGTTTCTGGCTTCTCTGAAAAAGTCGCAGTAATATAGCTTATGTAGCGGTCCGTCATCGTCGTCTGCCATTTGCATACAATCTCGGCATTTTAAGATTGTTGTTTTGCCAATTCTCCCATAATGGGAGAAAAAAAAAAAGCAAGGAAAGTAAGACCGAAGGACAGCGATTTGAAAACCACGGCTAAACAATCGCTTATCGAACTTGAGAAGAAAACAACAGTCAACAAACGCCGCACCAGAAAAACCATTCCACCAACGCTCTTCTGACGGGAGAGAAACCTCCTTCCAGCATCGCTAGAAAACAATAATATTATTACAGATGCATTCAAAGCTAAAGGCTTAGGGTTAGGAGAAGTTCTGATAGTATCATAAGATCTAAAAATTCACCCATCCTTAATGTCCGGCTTCAGAAATATGACTAAACCACTCGTTGTTACGAAATAAGATATCATATTATACATAATTCATTTAAAGAAAAACCCCTGTACTATACATAATTGTCAGAAGCTTATAGAAAATGAAATGGAAAAGGATTTCTTTGACAAGGAATTCTCCCAGTAAAACGACAAACTCATGCCAGTGGTGAAAGGCCTATTTCAGAAGGCAGAAAAGAATATGTACCAAGGGAGCCAAATAAAACTACAGAAAATCTCAGAAGACTAATGCTCGTACAGCAACTGCTAGAGGTACGGGTACTCTGCCTGCACCTGCAATGTCAAACCAAGTAAAAAGCGCCTGAAATATGGACGGGGGCACCATTATTCTGAATGCAGCAAAAACAACAAACAATCTGCAGTCTACTCTAACTATAATGCTTTTGCATTAGTGTTAATTAATTTTTTATTTATGCAAAAATGTAACCATAATAATTATTGCCAACCTATCTATAATACTAATGAAGCGGTTATGATTGACACAATATTATGTATGTTTTAATATGATACAGCGGCTTAGAAATGCACATACACTTATTTTCTTGTGTTATATTCTGACATTTGAAGTGCATTTGACTATTAAAATACCCGTTATTAAAGGCATATTACAAAATAGTTTAGTTTTTTTTTTAATATAGATGAAATATGAACAATCTGTGTTATTTTTTTTGTTTTACTTTTACTCAAAGTTGCGGCCTTGTTTTTCTTCAATATTAAAAGAAAATAGTAGTAGAGTAAGTACGTTTACTTTAAGAAAATTATCTAGTGCAAATTCCATGTTTTTTGTTTATGGGTCTAGCACCCATAGACCACCCTAGACCAATAAAAAAAGCACACACGTGCTACAGGGAAGTTCCTAAAGCGCTCCAGGAGCGGCATGTGTACGGGTTTTCTTGAATCGCTGCAAATTGTACTCGGTGGGAAACAGAGGGATGATGTTCTCCACATAAAAGACTACTTGAAAAGCGTTGTAACAAGCTGGACCTCATACTAATGGGAAGTATTAGTGCGACGTGTATTTCTAACATGCTCTAGAAGGAATTAAGCGGGCTACATCCTTCGGACAGTTTCCATGAAAATACTTGTAGAACAGACTCAAGTCGCCAACGTTTCTTCGATGTCCCAGCGAATCAAGGCCGCCGGTCAGTTTCGAGTCTCCAATCAGACGAACAGCTTTTCTCTGAACATAATCCAACAAATGCAGTGTGTGTTTGGGAGCGGAGCCCCAAACATGGGAGCAGGACGATACTAGGGGAATGGAGTGCCCCGACATGACTATGTAGGGTTCAGCAGCGTTAACTTTTTTAGAAAAAACTGTCGCCTTGGTTTTTGTGGCGTTAAATTCCACTTGGGTTCTGTCATCCTAAGATAGAATTTCTTCCAGGTCTGTGTTAAGTTGAACGACCTCCTGCTGTCTGCGGATATTTGCCTGAGTAGCCGATGTAATGTAAATGAGAAAGTGAGTAGGAGACAGTATGGATTTTAGGGCACACCGGCGTTGATAGTGAAGAAACAAATCCATCAACTACCACTCGTAAAAAACGTTCTCTGAGGAAACATGACAGTCACAAACAGAACTTTTCAGACATACCATAAGAGCGTAGCTTAACCAACAGTCCATCGTGCCAAACACGGTCGAATGCCTTGGATATGCCAAGAGCAACCGCTCGAGATTCTCTAAAGTGTTCTGTTGCGTTGTTCCAAATATGTGTTACATAAGTCAAAAGATCGCCTATTGATCTATGTTTACTAAAGCCGTATTGGTGATCGCTAATAATGTTGAATCCTTCAAGATATTTTACACTATGCTGATTGATAACTTTTTCCATGGCTTTCGATATTATTGAAAGCAGTGCGACTGGTCGGTAGTTATCAGGTAAGATCTTCTTGCCTTTTTTAGGTATCGGTTGAATTGTGGCACATTTCCAGCAGGAAGCAAATATTCCCCCCAAACGATAACTAAAATCGTTATTTCTCCGAAACTTCCTAACCAATTATAATAAAAAGCAAAAGCTTGAGGAATTACGTCATCCAACCACCCTGCATAAATATATGACGTTGTACCCTGTTTTCTAGATTATTGAAAAAACTTTAGCCAAATGTCGCGGTATTAATGGTGAGAGGAAGTACCTACAACTGAAATAAGACTAAAGGTCATATAGATACAAACGGTGTTTTTTAAGGATAAAAAGAGTAAACTAATGGCGGAGTTATTTACAGAAGAAAGCCTTAGTGGACAAAGTGGGGACGCCAAATGATAAAAAGGAGGCAAACATCTCGATTAAAAAAAAACTCTTCTGCACTGGAAATCTAAAAGATCACTAGGAAGGGAAAACGGAGGTTTTTTACAAAAAATAATTCCTGCTCATAGTGGTACTCTAAAAACTACAATTTAAAAAGCGATGGCCGGAGAGGAGGCATTTTTCACGAAGAAAATTTCCTAATTTAAAAAAAATAACCGGTCAAGTGCAACTTGAACTTGCACAGCTAGTGATCCGTATGTTAATTGCTTTTAACATAAAAAATTTTGTTACGGTGGTATAAAATGACTCCATAAAACACATCCCAAATGAGTTTTCAACAAAATTTGTTTCCAATCTTTACTGAAAACTGATGACCTTGAATTTTTTTTTATATATACCAGATAAATTATTTAAGGTAATGTACTCGTGATAATTTTCGTTCAATCTAAACCCCGTGAAGAATATTCCAGAGTTTTTTCAAAATTTTTTGATCAGTATTTTCCGAGATAAGGTAGGGGGACAGCGATTTTTCGCGATTTTTTAAAAATAATATAAAGAAAAGTGTGCGCAAGTATTACATTACATATATATATTTTTTACTCGTGTTTTCACAAGCTTTCATTTGACACCACACTCGATGATCTAGTAAAAAAATTTTTTTTCACTTCCGATTTCACTCCTCAAAACTAACCCCTTAAGTCAAAATTTAACTCTCAAAACTACACGGCTCTGATGAGGCCATCAATTCCTACATTAGTACCAAATTTCAACTTTTTATGTCAAATAGTTTCGGAGAAAATCGGGTGTGACAGACAGACAGACACCGAAGAGATCTTATAAGTGTTCCGTACGGAACACTAAAAATGGTCAAGTACAAGTCGGACTTGCGTAATTACTGTTCCGTTTCGTGATTACTTTTATAATAAACATTTTTTTTACAAAAGTATAAAATGACCAGTGACTTCACATTTGGGGAGTAAATTAGTTTTCAAAAATTAGTGTCTAAGATTCGGACACAAACTTATTTGTGATGACTAAAAAACTTTCTACAACATGAACTTCTATATCATTAGGAAAATTGCAAAACATATTGTCTATCAAAGTACAGTAATACCCCGCTTTACGCGAGGGATACGTTCCGAAAAAAATCGCGTTAACTGAAATTCGCGTATATCGAGGTTTATGATTAAACATAGTCAAAATTTAATCCAAAAAAATACAAATCATTTTAATCAATCACTTTAATTCTAAGAACACTTTATGCAATACATACTCTTATTTTTTACGGAAAAATACATCTATTGTCTTTTGGGTAACGTTTTGTTTATGTTCTTGTAAAATACGTTCATAACACCCAACACTGTTTTTAATTGTTTGACACACGGTCAAGACACGGTCATCATTATTGTCTATACTCTGCAATATGTCCAAACCTGAATAAATTTTTGAAAGTGCATTTTGTATTTCCCCTGAAGATAAAACTTTCTCTTCTACTTGTTCTTCCTCATCGTAGATAGGATTATTCTGTAACTCGATCAGATCTTCATTGCTAATAGGATCGTCGTGCGTTGCTACAAGTTCTACGAGATCTTCTACCGTGACATCTTCAAGTTCAGACCCCTCAATCATTGCAGCAATGTCTTCAAGCACTTGTCTCTGCATCTGGACAATTCTTCTAGGTGCTTCCACTACATCTGGCCAAAGATTACGCCACACCCCATTCATACAACTCATTTTAACTTCCTTCCAAGCCTCTTCTATGTTGTGAATAGACTTCATAATGTTGTATGACTTCCACCACTCTCGCATAGACTGTCTTCCTTCCCCGTCAGTTTCATGAATTAGTTGGCTAAAAGTGCGGCGATGGTAATAAGCTTTGAAGTTTGCTATTGCTCCCTGGTCCATAGGTTGTAATATTGACGTAGTGTTTGGTGGAAGGAACTTTACGTACACTTTTAAGTCTCTGGGCGTATCAAGTGAGGTTGGATGTCCTGGGGCATTGTCTAAGAGTAATATAACTTTAGGTTCAAGCCCATTTCTGTCACAGTATGATTTGACTGATGGGCAAAAACTATTAGAATACCATTCTTGAAAAATTTCCCGTGTAACCCACGCCTTTCTGTTTGATCGCCACACAACTGGTAGACTTGTCTTGTCTGTGCCTCGCATTGCACGGGGTGTTTCTGAATGGTACACTAGTAAAGGTTTCAGTTTGAAATCACCAGTGGCATTACCACCCAGCAGAAGTGTTAGTCGATCTTTCGCAGCTTTGAAACCACTGGCTTGACGTTCTTCCTTAGAAATGAATGTTCGAGATGGCATTTTTTTCCAGTAAAGTGCGGTCTCATCAACATTGAAGATGAGACAAGCAGGAATTTTCTCTCGTCTAACGAAGTCTTGAAACTTGTCTGGAAACTCAGCTGCAGCTTGAATGTCCGCGCTGGCCGCCTCGCCTGTTATGTGGATATTGTGAAGATTAGAACGCTGCTTGAACCGATGGAACCAGCCTCTGCTGGCAGCAAAAGTCGGAGTGGCACTCTCTTCTCCTTCTTTTGTTTTCAGCATCTCATACAAAGATTTTGCTTTTGTGCATATGAGATCTTGACTTAGTGGTGTGTTCTTCTTATTCAAATCTTCGATCCAGACTGACAGTAATTTCTCCATTCTTTCTAAGATAGATGATCTCGAACGAGAAAGTTTTGTTGCACTTATAGGTGTTGAACCTTCGCTGGAGATTTTAATTTTTTCCCGATTTTTATAAATCGTTCTCACAGTCGATTCTGAGAGTCCAAAGTCTCTCCCAACAATTGTTGCTTTGCCTCCATTTTCCATTCTTCTTAACACTTTCATCTTCAATTCCAAAGTGACGCTTTTACGCTCTTTTTTCTTTACAGGCGGCATTTTTAACGTAGGGTTAAATTATGTATGTATGTATCTCCAATAAATATTAAAACAAAACTGCCAGCCGACCGAACTAACATTACGGAACAAATGAACACACGAAACGAACGAGGAAATCCCCATAGAACAAAGTCGAAGGACAGGGAATTCCCAATTCTTCAAAGAGAATATTCAGAGAAAGCGGGGATCCCCCCGCGACCATAGAGAAGTTAATGACTACATGAGCGCGAAATTTGAAATTCGCGTTATAGTGAAACCGCGCGTAACGGGGTCGCGCTAAGCGGGGTATTACTGTACTGTCTCTAGTAGAACTAATATCTTTTATGATTTGTATAAGCCCTGAGCTATTCAAATAGGTGGATCGACTATTATTAACACATATCAATTTTTTTTTTATATACCAGATAAATTATCAAAGAGAATATACTCGTGATAATTTCAATCTACATCTTATGGAGAATCTTCCAAAATTTTTTGGTTATTACTCTTAGAAATAGGGTGGGGGAACAGCAATTTTTAGCAATTTTTTAAAGATAATATAAAGAAAAGTTTGCGCGAGTATTATATCATATATATTTTTGAACTCGTGCTTCATTTGACACCCCACCCGATAAACTTAATTTTTTTTTCACTTCCGATTTCACTCCTCAAAACTAACCCCTTAAGTCAAAATTTAACTCTCAAAACTACATTGCTCTGATGAGGCCATCAATTCCTACATTAGTACCAAACTTCAACTTTTTATGTCAAATAGTTTCAGAGAAAATCGGGTGTGACAGACAGACAGACACCGAAGAGATCTTATAAGTGTTCCGTACGGAACACTAAAAATGGTCAAGTACAAATCGGACTTGCGTAATTACTGTTCCGTTCCGTAATTACTTTTAAAATAAACATTTTTTTTACAAAAGTATAAAATGACCAGTGACTTCACATTTGGGGAGTAAATTAGTTTTCAAAAATTAGTGTCTAAGATTCGGACACAAACTTATTTGTGATGATTAAAAAACTTTCTACAACATGAACTTCTATATCATTAGGAAAATTGCAAAACATATTGTCTATCAAAGTACTGTCTCTAGTAGAACTAATATCTTTTATGATTTGTATAAGCCCTGTGCTATTCAAATAGGTGGATCGACTATTATTAACACATATCAATTTTTTTTTTATATACCAGATAAATTATCAAAGAGAATATACTCGTGATAATTTCAATCTACATCGTATGGAGAATCTTCCAAAATTTTTTCGAAATTTTTTGGTTATTACTCTTAGAAATAGGGGACAGCAATTTTTAGCAATTTTTTAAAGATAACACTGGTCAACACAAGTCTTGTTTCCTTTATTTTTTTTTTCTGTTATTGGGTATTTCTATGAACTATGAAAAAAATACTGGGAGATTGCTAACAGCTTTACCTTTTGAAATATACAGTTTTATTATTTTGCCAAAAAAATACAAAAAAATAATACATTATGTTAACAAAATTTCTATTGAACACTAGCAAATGATCTTTTATAAGATTTCCTTGAATGAACGACTTTAGGTAGATCTCGTTGTAAACTCCAGCAGTAGTCTGCCATCATATGTGAGTCCCACTGCCCCTGATAACGCTCTTCCATTGTCCGAAGATCCTGATGAAATCTTTCACCCTGCTCCTCACTAAAATCACCCATATTTTGTGGAAATCGTTCTAAATGCGAGTGCAGGAAGTGGATTTTTATGCTCATGTTGCACCCTAGCTCTTGCAAGTTCGATAGCATGGACTCAACAAGCTCGACATGGTCGTCAAATTTCTTTTTGCCTAGGAAGCTACTCATAACCAAAACAAATGAATTCCAAGCTTTGGATTCGACTTCAGTCATTGATTTGACAAAATTAGGATCTTTCACGAGTTGCCTAATCTGTGGCCCATCAAAAATACCAGCTTTCAATTTTTCTGAACTTAATCCTGGAAACTTGCGTGAAAGTAAATTAAAATATTCTCCACTTTTGTCAAGCGCCTTCACAAACTGTTTCATTATGCCGAGTTTAATATGAAGTGGTGGAAGTATGATGCGGTCTCGGCTAACTAAAGGCACGTTTATAACATTTTTTGTACCAACTTTTAGCTCTTCCCGCACTGGCCAAACTTTTTGTGACCAATGGTGTTGTTTGTCACGACTATCCCAGAGACACATGAAACAAGGGAATTTTGGGTACCCCCCTTGTTGACCTAAAAGAAAGTTAACCATTTTCAGATCAACATAAATGACCTATTTGTGGTCTTGATATTTAATTGTTTCCATAACCTTAGAAATATTTACGTATTCTTCTTTTAAAGTCGTCGAATGTGCAATAGGTATAGATCCGTACTTGTTACCGTTATGAAGCAAAACACACTTTAAACTTCTTTTGCTGCTGTCTATGAAAAGACGCCAGTCACTAGGTTGGCACTGTTTTAATCCCATCTGCTGCAAAATACCACCAACATCGTTACAAAAAACCAAATCCTTCTCTTGAGAAAAATACGGTAACAGATTTTTTTCTCGGGTACGATAAAATGTAATGTTGGTTTCCGGAGTAAGCAAATTTTTTTCTTTTAAACGAGATGCTAAAATTTCAGAAGCTTCTTTTGGTAAGTTCAGATCTCTTACTAAGTCATTTAGTGCTTTCTGATTAAATGGTTGAGGTTCTGAAAGGCTACATTTGTAGTCTGAATCAGAGTCTTTACTTGATGTATTTCGTTCGGGCTCACAGAGATTTGGATCATCAGAAGATTTAGATGTGCTGGGTTGTACCTCTTGTGATTTTAATTGAGGTCTTTGAGCAGAAGATAAGTTAGGATATGACCACTTACTTCGATTTCCAGGGTTAATTCCGTTTATTTTCACAACGCAGAAGTAGCAATCGTGATGATGGTTTCGAGGTTCTCGCCAAATCATGGGTGTTACGAACATTATTGCATCTCTTTTTCCACTGGACCACAACCGTAGACATACCACATACAATATGAGGAACCCATGGCTTGTCTTGATTACACAATTTTATAGCAAAAACAATCGGGATTAAGCACACAACATCTTCTTGACGAAGCCATATCTAAAACAACAACAAAATATATTTTAGTGTCCAATAAAAAACGAAAATCTAAGTAAAAATGGTAAATGAGGGTAGTTAGCTATAACTCAAAAACAAAAGCTGTTAGAGAAAAATTGTTGCCATATTTAAAAAATACGCGTCAATTTGAGATAGAAACAAAAAAAAATCACAGGAAACAAGCAATTTTCTTTTTTTTGTTGACCAGTGTAATATAAAGAAAAGTTTGCGCGAGTATTATATCATATATATTTTTGAACTCGTGCTCCATTTGACACCCCACCCGATAAACTTAATTTTTTTTTCATTTCCGATTTCACACGCCAAAACTAACCCCTTAAGTAAAAGTTTATCATTCAAAACTACTCAGCGTTAATTAGGCCATCAGTTCATATATTTTTGACGGGGGGGGGGGGGGGGGGGGTGGGGGGGGGGGGGGGGGGGGGGGGGGGGGGGGGGGGGGGGGCAAATTTCAACTTTCTACGTCAAATAGTTTCGAAGAAGTGTTCTGTTGTTCAATTTTAGTACTCTACACTAAAAAAGCAAATTTTTTTGGCTACGCCATAGGACTATGCAAAATTTAAAATATATTTTTGTTTCAATTTCAGATCTAACTTGCTGTTCACATACAACAGGGACTTGTCGGAGTGTGTGCGAAAATGTAAGTTAACGTAGATTTTTTTGCTTTAAAGTTTTAATTTAATAATTAAGTTGTCAGCTCAAGTCAAATCGTGAGATAATTGCTTTAAACTTGCTGGAAATAAAACATACTTTAGAAAAATCACATACGGAAAAATCGTTAAGGTGATTGACCCAGTACTTTTCTTGCAAACACGTAGTTCTAAAATAAGTACTGAAATTGATTTTCTTACATAAAAAGTAAGTAAATTTCCGCCTTTTTAACCCCCCTCCCCCGAAACGATATCAATTAAGAATTACAGGTTTCATCTATACTTCAAATCTTATATTATCATTTCGTTCGAGAGTTATGGTGTTACTATAAAAATTAATTCACATGATGGTAATGAACATATACAATGACCTCCACTCCTACCAACTTCTTCACATTGTAATAATGAAAATAATAAAAAAAAGGCAAAATGTAATATTTCGACTCCCTGGCTGAAAGAAGCCCGAAAAAGATCTATAATGCGATAAATATGAAGTTACTCTACCTCCCTTATTCATCCTTTGAGCCCTTTATATGCCTTAATATAAATGATTATGCTTAAAATTTGTCCATTCTCTCTTCCAAAAAACCTAGAAAAATTATTAAAATTTTCCCACCTCTTACACCCCTTTCCTCTATTAAAACTGAAAATAATGAAAAAATAATTTCATTTTCATATTCCTACAATCCCAGAACCCTGAAAACAACATAGAGTACGACATATATAAAGCAACCACTTTAATCTTCTACTCTACCCCATTAACCTCTTATATATTTTACTGTAAGTAATCAAATTATCAAAATACTATTGAGACTATACAATACTTAACGACTCCCACTCTTTTTACCACCTTCTTGGGTTAAAATTGTAAGTATTGGAAAACATAACCTAATTTTTTCAATTTCTCTGCTCCAAAAATCTTAAAAAGGACATATACGCAATATATACGAAACAATCCCTCTAATTTCTCCCTCTCCCTCTTTCGCTGCTTTTTTTGTTTTACTGGAAATATTTGTGCATAATATTTGTTTATTATCTTGACAGAAAACCAGGAAACATCCACCCCCTTCACTAAAAAATAGAGATCATTCCTTCATAACATATTTTATATATATATATATATATATATATATATATATATATATATATATATATATATATATATATATATATATATATATATATATATATATATATATATATATATATATATATATATATATATATATATGACAAAATAGATGCTTATACTGCACTCTGTCGGTGACTTATTAAACTCTTTCCAAACAAAGCAGCCACGGCTGGCACTTAATTGCAGCAGCGCACCTTCTCGAGCTTCCCGCTCGAGGGCATAGATGGCGTTGGTGAAGCAACCATCCCAAGATGCGTTTTCCGTTAGTACCCGGATAATGATTGAAATTGTGTTCTTTGTATTTGTAGAACTTAGCCCAACTGATGACCGTGATACGGCGAAATGCGTCGTGGGATGAACTGGCAAATACAAAGAACACTTTGGGAACCTTTGAAGTGCAGATCTTTCGATTCGCCTTTAGTTGCTTCACCAACGCCATCTATGCCCTCGAGCGGAAAGTTCGAGCACATACACGCAATTACTATTTTAGCCCCCTATCTTATTCCTTTATTCCTTATATATTTTACTATAGAAAAATTATTTTATAATAAATATTCAGTATTGAAAAAATCCAATGACTTCCACTCCTTTCAATTGCTTCTCACTGTTATAATGAAAATAATGAAAAATTTCTTCACTAAAAGAACTCCGAAAAAGATTTATATCAAGCCAAATACGAAGTAATTCTACTATCTCCCTTTCCCCCGCCCCTTTGGCACTCAATATGTTTGATTATAAATGATTATGCTTAAGGTGTGTTCAGTCTCTCAACCAAAAATCTTGAAAAATTTCTCATTGAAACTGCACAAGATTCTTCCATCTTGTTCGTCCCCTTCCCGTATTAAAATTGATAGTAATGAAAAAATAAATTAATTTTGATATTTATACCCGGAAATGACTGACTATGTTTTTCGTGATCTAGAAACTCTAAAACACGAAAAAAGCAAAAATCTCAAAATCTGTTACTGTGTCCTTCATATATTCCTAATGATTCATTTCATTGCAAACAACATAAATTAGCCTCAATACATTTTTTAGTTCATCGTTTGGTCACTTTCCCTCTGAATAGAGTAAACTTTAATAAAGGAAGGAATCGTATTAGAAATATAACTAGAGTTAATGGTTATGACGATGACTTAGTAAATAAGCTAATAAATAGACATAAATTTAGGTCTAATATTCAGAATTCCACCTTTTTTACACGCGAAGAAAATAACACCAAGTATGTCTCCATACCATATAATCCGAAATATAGCAAGGGACTCAATAAGGTATTTAATAAGGTAGGCCTCACCTTAGTCTATAAGTCATCAGACAATCTGAGGAATATCTTAGGAAATCCCAAAGATAAGATTCCCAATTGTGAGAAAAGTGGAATTTATGAAATTAGTTGTAATGATTGTGACAAAAAGTATGTTGGGCAAACTAAAAGGTCAATTAAAACACGATTTAAAGAACATTTAGCACACTTAAGATACAATAGAACAGAAAAGTCTAGCATTGTCGAACATGCCCTTGAAGCTGATCATACTGTAATATTAGATAATCTAAGATTAATAAAAAATGTATCTGATAGGAGATTGTTGAACGCATACGAAAGTATGGAAATCATAAAATGTAAAAGTAGTTTAAATAAAGACAGAGGGCCTATTCCTTATAGTCCCCTCTACTGGTTACTAGACCGGAACTGATGGCTTTGCCTATGTCATTAGTTCCGCTTGAGTAATTCTAGGGTTAGGCTAAGTATAAATAGGGTAGATATGTAGTTTACCTTTAGTCAATCATCGCTCCTGATGAAGCTAACATGGTTAGCGAAACGCGCGTCGAGTTCAAAAATAAAGTGTTTGGTGTAGTGGTGATATATACTGAGTAGTGTCTTCTTCTGATGTTGCGTTTTTTGAAATGATGGTTCCTAAATATTTAAATCTATCGGTTCCTTTGATTATTATTTCGTTATCGACTTCTAGATTCTCCACGTTTCCCTTCCTTGTTGTTAGATATTCCGTTTTATCAAAGTTTATTGCTAATCTTGCTTTAGTGTATTCTTCTTTCAGTTTTCTTACCATATAACTGAGGTCTTCCTCATCTTGCGCTATGATTACTTGGTCGTCTGCGAAACTTAGAGTATATAAGTAATCTTCTCGTATTGGGACTCCCATTCCACTACATTTTTGCTTCCATTTTTTTAATGTTTGTTCGAGGTATATTTTGAATAGTGTTGGGGCTGTAGAGCATCCTTGTAATAGGCCTTTTAATGTTTGAAGTCTCTTCCCTATTTTATATCCTATT